>JAFIDM010009631.1:116792924-116844514 GCA_023159025.1 Thereuonema tuberculata
ACAATGGCTGAGTGGAGTGAGGAGTGTTGTTCTCTTTGGTGGAAGTGTTCCCTAAGTGTGTGTACTTGTTTTTCATGTAGGGTGATGAGGTTGATGAGTCCTCGACCTCCCTCTTTGCGGGGAAGAGTCATCCTTTCCGTAGCGGACCTGGGGTGGTTAAATCAATACTGGATATTATTTATTTATTTATTTATTATTATTATTATTATTATTATTATTATTATTATTTCTAGGTCATCTTGAGTCGCAAGAATACCAAATTACTCTTCAATATGTAAAGAAAGATAAAAAAAAGCCGAGGAATGAGTCTAAATTAAATTTACGAAGACAATAAAAAGAAATACTTTGTCAATAATGGCCTCGTAGCAAATTGAATCTTTTAAGGAGATCATTAAATAATATCTAAAAAATAGAGGACTGAGGGACTAAGCAAACAACTGTTCAATGCATTTAAATACAAGCACGCACACAAACAGACATATTATTAACATGATTTGAGTTTTGCCATCGAAATTCTTCTTCCTAAGTTTTCTAAACGTAGCTGGTATTGTATTGATTTTAACTAGTTAAAAAAAATAAAAAAATCTGGGTCCTAAAATCTCACTTAAAAGTCAAAAATATTCTGTAAGTAAAAGGCTTTGGGATTTTAATTTATATAGGCCAATAGATAAGCTTCTGGCAATTTTAAAATGTCCTTCTAAAATCTACGGCTAATATTTCTAAACACTGTATGTACTCATTTAATATTGAAAAAAAAAAATAAAGTATAAGGAAATATATAAACTCAGAATTATACGTAGATAAACTTCCATAACTTTACTTGCAAAATAAACTCGCTTTTGTTTTTGATATTTTGTTTTTAATAATTACTTTTAATTGCAGATTTTTGTGTTTCGAGATTGAATCAGTTAATCAGTTTTGAGTTATTTGCACGAGTAAATTCATTTAAGTACGATTTTATATTTCAGATTTTTCTTTTAAATCTACAAAGAAAATCACAGCAAAAAAATAGAGATTCATAGGCAGATGAATTGAAGTGCAGTTCACTTCAATATTCTCAAGCAAAGGTCATGGAATGAATAGTCACTGAGATGTTAAATTAACCCAGTCTCTCCAATGATGAGAAGCCTTTGTGGTTGCAACTGTGGACTTCTTTAGTTCTCTGTTCTAGTATCACAAGAAAATATCTAATTTCTCTGAGATGGGAAAGCCATTAAGTTCTACTTACAGGAGAAGATTATCACGGCTCTCTCCACTGATGCCATATTTGGAAAGTCAAGATTATCCGTAACTGAATTGTTAAGCTTAAAAAGAATTTCAGTTCAGCGAAAACTAAAATATTCAAAAACTTTTTTATATATAAAAAGGCTTCAGAAGAAATTTTAGAATATGATTTTAAATTTTCTAGTTTACAGTAATTATTGTTTTTAATTTATTAAATTGTTTCAGACATAAAATGAATATAAATTTGTGAAATTTGTTGAAAGGGTCTTTGGATTTTTAATGCTACAGAATATGAAAAATGAACTAAATTTCTGTTTCAGCTGGTTTCTTTCAGTAACCATATAAATACTATGTTAATACATTCTGTGTAAAATGAATTAATCTAATCTTTTTTGAGATTGGTGAAACTAGGGGTTAAATGCCCAGCTTCACGTTCAAATCAGTTGCATCGACATTTAAAATTCGCTGCCTCTATCACGTTTCAACTAAAACAATTAAAAAAAATATCTCGCTCCTATTTTGCCGATTGCATAATGCAATTCTGGTCAGTTTCGGAATCGAGTAAACTGATTCCAAAGCATGAATCTTGTCGAGAACTAGGTTCGCCATTACAAAAGACCATTAAAAATTATTCGGCAGCAGACGAGCAGTCGGATTTGAAGAATGGAAGCCAGTGGAAACTGTAGTGATATTCGATCTGTTACTCGTCGCTCGTTCACTGAAGATTTAATCAAATAAACTTGAATCATCAGCCAAACAACACAAGGGCACTAATGAACATGGCTTTTCTTCGCCATAGTTTACGAGAATTCACAGTTCCCTTCAGTGTTTTTTTTTTTTTTTTTCCTTCTCTTTCTCTCCCACAGGGATCTTAAATTACAAAGGTCCATCATCGCAGATGTTCAGATAAAATAATGAAAAAAAAAATTAAAATAAAATAAACTCTCTTCAAATCAACTTCGCCTTAAATATTTGAAAAGTTATTTCAAAGCTTAAAAATGTTTCAAAACTTATTAAAATCACATAAAAACCTTAAAAGAACAACTAAAAAACGTTGAAATATAATTTAAAATTTGGAAAGCCATCCCAAATTCACAGCTGTTAGTGTAGATAAAGTCAATGAACGGTGTAACTTTTGACAATGACTGCATGCTATCTATAATCCAATGGCATATTTAAGAGGGAAGTTTTAAAAATAATAATCAAATATGGGAAATGGGCGAAATAAAAGACGGACGAAATTACTGGTAAAAAGTTGTTTAGTTCCTCTTTTCCAACAAAATCCTATTAATGTTACTATTAATATCTTAATTAAGAATTTCTGACAAATCTATCTTATTTAATATTGCAAGGGTTTCATCCCATTCCATCCTGACGTGTAGGTTTAATGTGAAATGAATTCATGCTTAGTGTAACGAATTACAATAGTGCAATATTTGCAGTATTGTGTTTATTCTTAACACACACATTATTCTTTAAAAAGAATCATTCATTATCGAAACTACGAATTACTAAATGAAATTGTGTGATATCTCTACATCTCTGGATTAATATTGAGAGGGGAGGCTTAGTCGGAGACTAAATAATCCTACATTACATAGTAATGCAACATTTGTTTCTAAATCTCTTAGGAACCTGTATTGAAATATCCTCCTACAATACATTTTTATGACTAAACCTTTACTATCATATTTTTCCATTGTTGTCAATTGTCAATTTTAATAGTGTATTGACATTCGGATTTGTCATTAAAAAACGTTCTTCTACTTGACAGTGTTTTCTCTTTGTTATCAATAAGATTTGATCTTTTGTTTTCAACTCATTACATGATAATGATCATTAGAATTTTATGTTAGATGATAAAATATGTCTGCTATGAAGTGTAGAGACGAATGTTATAATAATCAGCTTCCTTAGGCCTGGTATTTCTTGAACATGATCTGTATATTTAGAGAGTTTATCCGGGTGTTGCTTTTTTTTTTTTTTTAGTAGACATGGATTGGAAGCTATAAATAATCTTTTTGATTCTGTTCATTTCTAATCAGAATAATTCTAGGCCTTTTAAGATGAATGAAATTGTTTTCCTGTAGTACTAGTGTTTCACAATACATATTGTAACTACTATTTTCTAATAAGCTTGAAGTAATAATTTATGAGATGTTGTACATTTGTCTTACAATTCCTTGGATTATAATTCTTTTATTATGTAAAGAAACAATCATATATCTATTTATCTTCCAAATTTATGTTTGCAATGTATTTGTGTTTTTGTTTGGGGGGAAGGACCTTATGATCATGGATGGAAATTTTACAATTTGTTCATTTTCATTAATTGAAACATTCGGGCATAGTCGAGAGTTGAAGTGACGGCCTGTTAATTTGCCTGGACCTAAGGCTAATTCCCAGGACTGGGTGTTTTTTTTTTCTTTAACGTTCGTTTGTCTCTGGTGTTATAATATTGTCTACTTCTTATGATGTACTTTGAACAACGACTCTTTGAAGAAAGAAACCATAATTATTAAAGCTGATGACACAAATACCAAAAACCGGGGTATTTTGGGTATTCAAAAAAAAAAAACCCCAGAAAACAAAGAAAGTTCTTGACTGAGTTATCTGACCCTATCTTCTTTTGATAGATATCTTACTATGATTCTAGTTCCGTTCACTTTTAAACTTATCAATTTTACATATGATATTTATGAAAATTACATAACTTTTTTTCATTTTTTTATGTAGTTTATGATATTATCATTTTCTTTTTTTCGTCTGAAAAAAAAATACCTTCAAATCTTTCTATTCTTAAAGGCATGGGCTACCGCACATAAGGGCAAAGTGTGGGGAGACGGGGCATCTGTCTCAACCTGGATTTATCAATTTCAATATAATTCACCGAATTTTTCTCTGCAAGACGACTAATAGTTAGAAAAAAAAATGGTGAATTTTTATTACACCTTATTTCTTTCGTTTACGTAAATTTAAGTTATATAATTTCGCAATATAAAATACACGTTTTTTTAAAGACTCTTTTACACTGTCAAATATGTTTTTGTTCCCTACTCGAAAAAAAGTTGGAAAGTTCATTGGTTGGTCTGTAACCCCCCCCCCCCCCCCCCAAATCGGGAAAGGACTGTTTTTGGTTTTTTTTTTTGCTTGAACGACAACGACCATCATAACCCAACCCATTTCAAAACTCTGGATACGTCTACGATGTGTTATGAACTTATTTATTTATTTTTTCGTTTTGGGTAATTTTGATATTTGGCAAGAATATTTATAACAGAATATAGTTTACCATTCTGTTGGTGGATTTTGGGAAAAGCGAAGACCATTATAAGCAAAAAAAATTGCTTCATTGGAAACAAGATGACGTTTCTCTAGATAGGTTATTTGTTCTGATTAAAACTATACTGCTGTAATCAGAAGTTTAAAATTCCTGAGGCCATTTAATTTGTTAACAATGAGATTAGTATTTGCCTATTTGCTTTTTAGACGTTGTCAGTGAATAACAATAGCCTCAAAAAATTTAAAACGATCTGTATTAATAAAAATCGAATGCAGTTGAATGATTAAATCTGTTTTAGAAATATTCTTTATCATCCTTTTTCTTTTGTTTTTATTAATAATAATATCATATCATCATCATAATCATCTCATCTTTTGAAATTCTCTCTTTTTCTATTGCTTTTTTTTTTTTTACCTTGGGTGGATTAAATAGACTTTCCAGCTTATAGTTTGCCTTTCTTATCATATACTCAAACAATTTGCTTTTAGTTTTAGCTTTTTTTTTTTTTTTCCCCCGTTCAACAATAAGTTAGATTGGAGAAATTCATCCTTTTTAATTTTCCTACGTTTTTAGCTGAGTTTCATGATCTTTGCGAAACAACCTTGGCAATCAAGTAAAAAGGAAGAGATTACCACGTGACCTACTCAGTAACTGTCCTCCCTGTTCGTAGGGTGCATTCAACTCTCGATTCTGGGAAAGGAAGGAGAAGGAAGGGTGTTCGAAGGGAAGATGAACGAACCAAATGTAGGCAACTAGGACACTCTTATGACGTTAAACAACTTTAATTCCGAAAAAAATTTCACCCTTCCTTTAAGAAAGAAAATCCTATATTGGTGAAACTTATTGAATTGATCTTAATTCAGTTCAATTATACAGAAAAAAAAATGAAAGAGAACGAAAATATGGGTTTGATCAAACGTTATATTTTGTGCTGCTGATGTAACAATAAAAAGTTAATAAATTCTTCATTAAGGAATATCACTTCCCAGTAGCTAATTTTAAATTCTCAAGCTAGCTGATGGCATCGAATTGCAGACATAAGTTTAGTATTAACTGAAGGTCATTGTCTATCCTCTTCTTATTTTTTTTTTTCCTAACTGATTTCATTGGAATTTTTTTTTTTTCCTTTTCACCAAACTTTTATAGTTTTCTAGATCCTATTGCTTTCTTACTTTTTGGAGAAAGACCAGCTAATCTTTATTTTCACATTTTCATTTGTCACAAATCGACCATAAAAGCATGAAAACGTTATTTAAAGTTGAAGGTTTTTTTCAAAAGACAACAATTACTAAAAATGTTGCTAAGAAAGTCATCAACACATATTAGTTGATAAGTTTCCATAAAGTATTTTTTTTTTTGGCCCTACCTATGTAAGAATGACGATTTTATTTGCTGTATTTGTAGAAATAAATGTATCCCTTAGTGAATGGATCAAAAAAAAATTAACTATTTTTAGTATACTTGTTATATTCATATAAATAATGTAATTTATTATTTATATGTATAAATGTTTGTTGATTAATTTTTTGTTTTCATTTTATATCCGAATGGTAAATATACTAACCAAAAAGCTTTTGTACATTTGGTCTAATGTTTCCACACCTTTTATTAAGGGTTGGAGAGAAAAAAAAAGAGTTAGAACAAAAACGTTAAAAGTTCAATTATCGACGAAATATTCACTCCATCCTTCTGTGGTCAAAATAACCCAAAAGTTATTTATCGTAAGAAGTTGAAATGTAGTGATAAATGCTGATTTTGTACATACCACCCTAACGGTTAGGAGCTAAGGACTTATCTTGGAAGACTGGTAGATGAATATTATTGATTGATTCCCTAATGATCTAGAATCCAATGAGTCTGGTACAAATTAAGTCCTTAGATAAGGAAATGAAAGATCAAAATCACCAATGCATGAATGTGCTTAAAGTGTTGTTATCGTGAAAAAAGAGATTTTGGAATAATATTGATAAATAAACACTAAATACCAGAGTAGCTGAAAGTTTAATGGTAAATTTAGATTACCCATTGACTTTCTGAATAACTATTTTTGGATCTGCCGGATATATCATATATGAAAGTTGGATCGCCAATTAACTCACAGTTAATTGAATTTAGCAGAACACATGTCAAATTTATAATGTTTGTCAGACATTAATTAGTCTTTGAGTACTTGACTAATGGGCTAAATAAAATATTTAAATCTCTTTTTTTTTCAGTTTCATTTAAGACTAATATCTTTCTTATTCCAAAATTGTTTCCATTTTTCGTAATAGGATGTAATTAAGAATTCCTTTTAGGGATACTATTTGTTACTTAACCAATTAAAATTTCCATTGAAAATAACAGTGACGAAATGCCATATCGTTCTAAGCACTAAGGATACATTTTACGATATATTTTAACTTAATTCTAATGAATATGTAATGGAAACAAAAAACTAGTTTTTGGTTAAAAGGCTATTTTGAAGTTTTGATAGTAAACGTTTCAAACCAAATATTTGGTTTCCTTTTAGTATTTAACAATAACTTATCATGGATTTTGATGATGAGGTAAATGAAAAAATTAAGGAACTTCATCGCAGAATTTATTAACAATTTGAGATTAGATTATTTAATTTAATTTTTAATTATAACAACATAGATTTGAAGGAAATTATTAGAAAATTTTATTATTTTTAAGGTCTTTTTTTCATTTAGAAAGTTCTTTGTAGAATGGATGGTTTTATGTACTCGAAATTTATTTTACCTCAATAATACTGAAAATTAACATTGAAAAGGGAAATTAATTATTAAGATTTGTTTTCAAAATAAAAGTTTATGCTAAATTATGAAAATTTATCAAAACATAAATGCGATAAACAATGACTTTAATGTATTTGAAAATGTTCTCTTAAGAAAGTCATAAAGATTTCCTGCTCACTTCAAAGTATCATGTCATTTTTTCTTTAAAAGAATTGGCAAAATTTAAATAAGAGATATTGATATAAAAATATATAAAAGCTATTTACTTATCTCAAATATGTTTTTCAACAATAAATTTAGCCTTTTAAGTAACGATACAGACAATATCTGGAATACATTAATAAATTATTATTTTAATGTATAAGCTTTTCCGTAATTTAATAAACTTGTGTTTTGGCTTGTAATAGATTCTTCATTATTACAATTATTACAGATTTCTTTTAAAAATTGCGAAAATTTATCATTAAAAATATTTGCAGGAAAGTAAAGATTTAATAATTTTTAAGAAATATTATTCTACGGAAAGCGTTTATTGTAATTTTCAATACATATATCTATTACAAAATGCAAGAAAGTCATATAAATAAATTATTAAAAAAAAAAATTAAAGACCTTCTTATAAACAATCAAACGGTTCCAAACATTCTGATCGTTAGTACCTCATAATCATATTTATTCCTAGAATAATATATCAAAATAAAAGAACTACGTAAATATAAAATTTATTTTTCGGCAAGTGTTGATCTTTTCATTATAGTGTCTACTTTACCAAATTATACATAATTGTGTAGATATCATATAGGCTAAATATTATAAGAGAGTTATGTTCTATAGAGATTATAATATTTAATGGCAGTGTTTGAAAAATTCCGATTATTTCAAGTGCAGTTTTACATATACAGTAAAACCTCGCTAAGTCGTCACCCGGATAAGTCGTCACTCCGCTTAAGTCGTCGTTTTCCTTTGGTCCCGACAAGGTCTCATAGACAATAATGTAAAATAACCCTCTTTTACTCGTCACCAAATTTAATTCTACTCCGGATAACTCGTAAAATGGTGAAAAGCATCTTTATTCTCAATTTTGCCTGCTATCTTTTCAGCCACGCCCCTTCACTTTAAGAAAGCCTAGCCTTTACGGGGAATTTTCACGTGGGAAATTCACTTGGGAAATTACACATTTCTCGCTGCGACTCTTGTCAAGAGTAGATGTTTTTCTTGACCGCTACTGAGTGTGATTTTATTTCATAGCGAGTAAGTCCCGAAAATTGTTTTTCTTCCTCCAAATGTAACTGCACTTCTTCAGTCTTTAGATCAAGGGATAACTCTTGACTTTAAACGAAAGTACAAAAAAATGTTTGTAAAGGACATGATAAAAGCCTTGGATAGGAACGAAAAGCTAGAAGTTTCGGTTTTAGAAACGATTAACTATGTGCACAAAAGTTGGAGTTCCATTTCATTACAAAGTGTTTCGAATTGTTACCAGTAATCAGCACCTTCATCAATCAACACTGTTGGATTATTTTAAGTAAAAGAAAAGAAAAGAAAATGTTGTATAAAATGTTGTTGTTTTTTTTATTTTCCACTCATTCATTTGCATGTATTGATTTCTGAAAATCTTGTTTTTCTCACCGAATCCTACAGCAATTCATAAAAATATTGTATTTCAGTGTTTTTTTTTTTGTTTTTTTTTGGGGGGGGGGGGTGTTTCAAAAATGCTCACTCCGCTTAAGTCGTCACTCCGCTTAATCGTCAAAAATGTTTGGTCCCTTGAGTGACGACTTAACGAGGTTTTACTGTATTTAAAAGGAATAGTTTCTTTACATTCATTCCTCATAAAAACAGTATTTTATTTTATTTTATTTTATTTTATTTTATTTTATTTTATTTTATTTTATTTTATTCCGTGCTATATTGAAATGGCAAAAATCAGAACGAACCTAAGATTGACTCAAGACTTAAATCTTTTCTGTGTATCATCCTGAGGAATTCATTTGTTGGCTCAACATATTTAAAAATCATTGAATAACAATGTTATGTACATTTGACATAAGGCATTTTGTTATTCGATTATTTGACGATTTCACATAGAAAAAAACAAAGAATAGAATTTCTCTAGGAAATTTTCTTAAATCTTGAAAGTCATTCCATTGCGTTTCTTATATTCATTTGTTTTTCTTTTTAATATCTGCTGAATAACAACAGTCGAGTTTTTTTTTTTTTTTTTCATTTATTGAAAAAGAAAAGAACAATTAGTTACCTGGCATTCCTTACTTAAGATGTCTGAATCCAATTAGCTTTAATTAGAATAATTAATTAATTAATATCCTCTATTTAATACATCGATAGAAATATATTATTTCGGTTCTCATGCATTTCTGGAAACTTTTATCACCTTCTCGCACTAATTTCTCGATAAGGACCCGCAAAGAAAAAATATTAAAAATACTCTTATCCTTAAATGCTCAGAACGAGTTTCATCGATTATTGGGTTGAGGGAACTGATTGAATAACCCTCACTTTCCTAGGAAAACAATAATCTAATGAATTGCGATTGTGTTGAACTGTTTATCACTTAAAGGCGATCATTTATTGAATCACACACCTATGGAAGTTCCAACATTTGAATCGTACCTTTCAACATTTGAATTATCTCTCTTTCTTTTTATTTATTTTAATTACAATTTTCAGCAGCGAAGTAAATAGGGAAAAGACCAGTGCGGCAAAATATAGGCCCCTTCAGTTGTTTAATTATGGTTGAAAGGTACGATCTGGTTTTGCTTTTTTTTATTAGGAAATTAAGATCGTTCGGGTTTTGAATGTAACTTTGATCATTCAGCATTATTGAAATCTATCTTTTATTATTTGGTTCGCTATATACAGCAAAAATGCAAAGAGTAATGATTTCACAAAAATTATTGCCGTTTCTAGTTGCTTAAAAAAAAGGACCTATAATTAAAAATGGAAATCGTAAAATAAGTTTCTTCTGGAGATATTATTATTATTATTATTATTATTATTACTTTGGTGCTGATGTTTCATGCTACATAACTCGTAAGTATTAAATGAATTATATTCTAAATTAAAAAAATAAAAGAAAAAAAAACTTTCCATCTCTTTTATTAAGTTTTGAAATACTTTCAAATTCTCGTTATGTTATTACAAAGACTGCTTTTAAAAATAGAATAAAGCATTAAAAAGTAATTTAAATCCATAATTATTACCATGCAATAAGATTCATCTCAGCTTTTTAAGTCTAAAAATATTTTCTTTCTTATATTTCTTTTTGTAATTTAAAATTAAAATTAAAAATAGCTCAATTTCAATGTATTTTTGTTCAATTCGTGCGTAAGGGCTTTTCGTATTCTGAAAATTTCACATAAAAACACGGATGAATAATGTGGAAGCTTTGGTTTGGATCATTCCAAAGGATCCGGTGAGAAAGAATGAATGGACCGGATTCAGTATAATACCAATATTTTTTTTAGTTTTTTTAATATAACTTATGCTGTTCATCTTATTTAGTTAAGAAGGAAAATTAAATACATATTTATTTAATTTGCTTATATTTAATTATAATTCATAAGATTTAAATTCTAAATAATCCATAAAATTTTACTAAAATGTTTGGAAGTGAACTACCAATAAATACAATCTTCTAGTTTATCCTCCATTGTTACAGTACGCTCATAGTGGCACTTGAACAAGCGTTAGTTTTGACTTAAGTCTCTTTATCTGGCAAAAACTTGTATGAAAAATGAACGGGAATGATACATTGAGTCTATCTGTAGGTTTCTAAGATAAGAATTTTATGTCTTATGTCATCATGACGCTCTAAAGGCAAAATGTATTGACGTTTTATGTCTTTAATCTAATAGACATCAAAATCAACAGAGATCTTTAAAATATCATTAATGTTGAAGCTCCTAAGATAAAGGAAACGAAGTGGTTATTGTAGTAAATTCAAAGGCATCATATATTGAAGGTTTCAGACCTCTAGCTCATTATCTACTAGACTAATCTGTACAACAGAGATCTTGTTTTTAACAGTTTAAACTTCCCAATGCATGTCTTCATCACAGACAGATGAACACTGCGTCTTAAAATTACGTTATAAACTTATTTGTCTTATCCTCTATTTCTCTACAATTCATATTTACCAGATATTGGAATTATTAGACAAAATCAGGTTATAAATGTAAATAAATCTGGACCTATCTCTAATTGAGGATACTTTTCCTGTCAATTTACAGGGAATTCTATCCCATCAACATTCATTTAAAAAAAATAAAAATAGGATTTTTGATGAAAATTTATACATTTGTAAAAGATGATTTTATGAATGTTTTTGACATTTTATTCACTGACTTAGAGGTACTCGAAATGTTCGTTATTTTTAAAGTTTTTTATATTTAAAAGATTTATACTTTATTTTATTTTATTTTACTTCATTATATCTTTAAAGGTAAACATTTTAAATTTCAAGTAAATAAGTAAGCTTAAGCAAATAAATAAATAAATAAATATTTTTTTTCTTCAAAATATCTTCATAACAATGATATTTATTTGTTCCATTCTCTTCTATTTCACGGGATTCTATGCCTTTCGGCAAATTTTTGTAAGATTGAAATTAAAAATTGAGAAAGAGCTGGTCTGAAACTAAACTAATATGAATGCTTTCATTGTTCATTCGATACAATGTTTACGGCCCATAAAACTTTTAGGGTCTAAGAACAATTTTCTGAACTAAAATATTTATTCGAAAATCTGAAAAGTAAGCAAGAAAATCAAATTCAAAAATATAAAAATATAAATATACCGTAGAAGGCATATTTTCTAATCACAAAGGAATTCTTTTGACATTGATACTAGTCATCTAATATCCTTTTTCTATAAACTGTTGCTCACATTAACTGTTCCTATATTTCACTTCGCTCCTCTGTCCATGAAACTGAGAAGACAGCGATGGACGGAGATTGAGACCAAAATAATAAGGATCTTGGTTTAATTTAAATTATAAAAAAGCAACGTAGCAAGTTTTAAGGAAATTCGATCAACCGTTTTAGCGTGATACGCTTAAAAACAGACAAACAATGCAGACAAATAGCAGGATCCTTCACTTACAATTAAATAATTCGAGGCCTACGTAATGTTTTTACGTTTAATCATCAGCTAGTTCTAATTTTAGTTAGATCTGAATTTAGTATAATGGGCACTAATGGCTGTGAAGCAAAATCCAAAAAGTACCTGAATACACAAACAGATTTTTTTTTAATTTAGACAAACCTTTAACAAAAACGGAAAAGAAAAATAAGTTGTCCCCACTGAAGAAACAGTTCGCTTGTATTCAAACCAATTTATACAGTTCAGTATTACAGATTTCATTTTTATTTATTTTTTTTTTGTACTTTTTTTATCCATATTTGTGGTTATTATTATTATTATTATTATGTAAAGGTTTCAAACTTGGGTTTCCCCAGCAAACACAACAAGGCGGGTCAAGGACCAAAGCACATATTGCCAAGTGTAAAGACGTATGCAAGAATGATTAGGGATACGTGGTTGTGTCCATAGGCGTAACTAGGGGGAGCCCCCCACAAAAATATATATTAGTATAATTATTTTATATTTTAAATATAAAAATAAATTAAATAAAATATTTTTTAACTTATTGACATTGTATGCATTATTTGCAACAATAAGAATGCAACTATTCGAAGGTACAAGTTTAAATTTTAAATTTCTCCGATTTTTTTCCCAAACACAAAGGGTCTGCCCCCCCCCCCCCATCACCAGAAAAATTCTCTAGTTACGTTTATGGTTGTGTCCATAACTTTCCGAACTATGCATGTTGTGTTGAGTATCACAGCCTTCTGGAGTTGTGCATACGTGTTTCTGTGAAGTCCTAGAGTGCTGAGGCTGTGGTACAATGTGTGAGGCACCAGACCAGTGGCGGACAGAACGATGGGTACAACACGTACTCGGTCCTGCCTCCACTGCTTCTGGAGCTCGTGTGCTAGGTCGGTGTATTTACTGATCTTGTCTGCTTGAGTTTTCTGCATGTTCTTGCTGATAGGCACTGCAATGTCAAAAAGATAGGTCTGTTTGTTGGCCTTATCAATAAGTGTGATGTCAGGTCTGTTGAGAGAGAAGAGGGCAGCCTGATATTATGTGGTCGATCGTATCATGCTTAGTGTCGTCGTGCATGTTTGCGTCATGTAGAATGTGTTTCTTGTAGTTGTGTGTGGGAACGACTTGGTCCTGTATCGCGATCATGAACCCTTTGGTCTCCCAAACAGCTCACCACTCATCAGCATGTCTTCATGAGCCTGGCTGAGTTCGTGGCGATGTCTACCGTGGAGTTCCTTACGAGCCTATGATTCATGCAGCCACTGAGTGTGGGTGGTGAGTATTGGGTAAGGGTTTTCGAGATTCGGGGTGGGGGTGGGGGGTGTATCTGACAATGGCTATTATTATTATTATTATTATTATTATTATTTTCATCTATATGGGAACCATAATTTCTAAATCGATTGATTTCATTTGTTGTTTGTACCTCTCCTTAATTTACATGGTAAAGTGAAAAGAGCTAGAACAAAAAAGCTTTAGAATACGATCATCCGGAAAGTCGGAAAAAAAAATCATTTCCTCCCATTCAATCATCCGTCTGTCTGTCTCTATCGGTGATGGCGATGAGTAATTATCCTAAGACATGAAAATGTTTAGGCTATGAAACAAGCAACGATCCTAGAGATACAAGCGGGTTTATAATTGAATTAAAAAAAAATGGCACACTAGCTGTAATTTTCTTCTTTTATTACATTTTTTTTATATATTTTGTTTGATATCAGTTTTGAGATTAAGAGTTTTCAAAATACTGTTTTATTTATTTATTTATTTATTTATTTATTTATTTATTTATTTTTTGATATTTAACTTCGCAACATCAAACTGGTCTCTTTCTGCCAACAGTTCGTTCTTTTCAATGTTAACATTCCAATGATGTTTTGCAGGTGGACTCAATAGAAAAGTGACGAAATTGAATGTCTGCACGCTCTCATTGTTCAGTTAGATTGCGCAAGAATTTCGTTATTTTAAGCTAAATAAACAATAATTTGTTAATTTCTTAGTAGTAGTGAGCATAGATGAAACAGAACAGAAATTGTTACTAATTACTAAATATATGGATTAATATATCGATTAATTATATGTATATATTGATATACAATTGAAAGGAAGAGTAGTTATAATAGGAAAGTGAATATTCCAATTTAATCTCTCTCCAAACTATTAAATTATTACCTTTAATAACAATAGAAAGAATTTAATGAAGATGATTTTTAAAGATAGTAGATTTATTTGTATTATTAGTAAAAATAGTTTTTTTTTTCTTTTTCTGAAAGATCTGACACTGTCTTATATATATAACGCACTCAACCATCTGGGATAATAATATTGATTTACTGGCATTACAGGGGTTTCATGACCAAACGTAAGAGTGGTTTTGAGGCAGAACCCCTTAACTGCTGAATTGATTTTTACAAAGATTAATAAGAAGTTCACATTTGACACCCTAATCATTCATGAAAATGTTAAACTTCCTAGAATAAATAGTGGTTTGTTTGTTTTTTTTCTTTAATTGCTTTTTCAAGATAGAAAAATAGATGATCTCATACTTATTTCTATTTAAATTGCCCTGTGTTGTTCTAATATTTTCTGCTCTAAAATGCATATTCAAGTTAATACAAACATTTCATCAATGTACAATCATGAGTGTCCAGGTGGGGGTGGGGCAGCAAAATATATTGCCAGCGTAAAAAAGTTTGTAAAATTTGTACTTTACAATTTGAAATTATATAAAATAAATACAAGTAAACTAAAGTAATTAGTTTAAATAAAAAAATTACCAGTTTCTATTTTTTAGTCGTCTTGAGGAAAAAAAAAATTTCTATGACTCATTTAGCCTAAATTGAAAATTCCAGGGTGGGGCAAGAGTGGGGCAAGTGCCCCCCCACCATCTTGCCCTTATGAGCGAGAGCCCATGTGTACAATGCTCTTTAGGAATTATATCTCTCAAACGGAATTAAACCGGCGAAAATAGTATATCTATTGATACTTGTTGATCTTTACATTACACAAAATTTCTTATTAAATTAACTTAATTATAAATATTGCTGTGAAAGTATTATATATATATTTAAATAGCTATGAATGCTTGACCAATCAGATGTCTGAGAATTTATAATATACTCTTCTGAAAAGGAACGATTATATATATAATATATATAATAGCCGGACAGTGATGTGAAATTTGAAAAATGCCAATACAAAAATCATTTCACTGTTTCTGCGAAGTTGCGAAACTCGAAGGCCTTGCTTTGAGTTTTGCCTGTTCGATTAAATAATAATATTTTTTAAAATTATAAAATAAATAAAAATAAATGAATGACATTATTTAATAATAATAATAATAATAATAACTATATATGGTAAACACATAGACAGGAAACACAAAGCAGATCATTATCTAAAAAAAAAAAAAAAAAAAAAAAACTCAATATTCCTGACATTGTTATTTTTTTCTGAAATTGGCAATTGCAATTTCATTTAATTTTTGTGAACTATAGATCTGTTAATTGCAAACGGTTCTTGGAGCTGCACCTTCTTTGTAAGTTTGAGGTTTAATGAGGTCTTTCATGTCTACGGTCAGTGCACTCTGTCATTAAATGTTATTCTGAAGAGATACATTAATTACTTAATAAACTAATAAATTTAATTAATTATTGAATAATATTTTGCATAATGATAAAACATATAAATTATATATTAACTATTTTTAGTTTCAAGAGTAATTCAACACTATCATCCCCCTATTTCTTTGTTTTAAACTCATTTTGAAAATGTATGGAGTTTGTTTTTGGAGAAATAAAATTTTACAATTATTTTTACAAAACATCTGCAGCATTGTAATTAGTGACTTGTAAATAATAACTGCATTTAAAAAAAAAAATCTCTTTAAAACCATTAAATTAAAGCTTTAAATTAGACTAAGGGTTTAATAAGTTCAAAGAAATAAGTAAACAAACGAAGGCACCCGGTGACAACTGAGGGTGCGAATCCTAGCTTGTAACATCATGAATTCGTTTGTTTACTTATTTCTTTGAATCATTCTTTGAATCTTCTTTTCATGTTTAATAAGTTCTTAGATATTCTATACCCAGAGAATATTTTAGATATATTTTGGAAACCATTTTGACATGAAAACTTTATTTTAAGTGTTTGAAAATCGACATTCAAATACAAGAATTTTTTTCTTTTTCTTTTTTTATCACTTTTTTTTAATACGATTTTTCATCTCTCATTACTAGTTTCAATGAAAACGAACATATTTCTATTAAATCTTTGTATTTTGATGTCTTTGGAAAAGAAGTTAAATCAAACCATTGGTACGAAGATATAAGATCATGTTTTGATATGTTTTTGATAAATGATGATATAAAACGACTGTAAAACAGTTCGTCACAGATTAAAATGCACTTCACAGAAAATTGACTGCAAACAAGAGCGAAATATAGGTCTAATAATGATCATAATAATAATATTCGCTATTAAAACTTTATTCCCTTTGACTTATTCACGTTTTATATCAGTAGATCAGATATCGTAAGTATCGTATAACTCTAATAGTTATTTTTGCAATCTAAGGCGATAGTTATAAAACAGATCAATAAAATAATCGAGATTTCTAATAACAATTGTAACTAGATATATCTATAAGACCACGTAATAATACTAATAATGCTTATAAACGAAGAAGTAATCGACACGTGTTGGATGACATTTTCTTCATAATCAATCAATGTTATACATAATATTTATTATGATCTTTTATAAAAAAAAAAACCACGCTGAGATCATTTCAACAAAAAAAAACTATTAATTAGTTTAGGCAAATGCTTAATTAATATTCTATCTATTTAATGAGACAAAAGATCAGAATATCGTGAGTACTTCAGAAAATGAGACATCGTCTCGTGATGTTGACTCACTTCTCAGTCAGAGCTGACTGAACTCATTTTCCGCTTTTTGAGTTTTTTTATTTTTTGTTTTTACTTCTCCAGTGATTTTAATTTTTTTTTATTTTAAAATTTGCCTAAAAGTCAATGTTTTAAGTAATAGAAAAAGAATAGAAAAACAAAAAAAAAAAAAAAGTTGAATGAATAAAAAGAAAAAAATGGGGGCGTTATTAGTTAAAATATCCGAAATTCGCTGCTTTGTATTGTTAATTTAAAAGATTAATGGAATTGTCAAAGTAATAGGACAATTCTTGAGAATTTTATAATGCAATAAATTTACTGACGCTATTAATGCTAGCTTCTCTATTTAATTATTAGAACGCAATCTCTACATACACTAATTATACATTCATAAATCTCAGAAAAGCTGGAGAACAGTTTCAATCTATTATTATGGATCAGAATACACATTTTTTTTTCACTTTTAATTAGGTTTTAGAATATTCCTTCTCGATGAATTGCAAGCCAAAACGAAAATTAAACAAAAAGTGGTTCTCCATTAGCAAACATTGAACGCTAAGAATTCATCAAAATATTTAACACGAATTTCTGACAGTTCAAAGGCATTTTTATGATTCAAAGAAACTACAAGACGAGTAATAAAAAAAAAAATTGTGCTAAAGCATAAAATTAAGGGATTATCTGCCGCGCAACGATAGCCGACTGTCCACCTGAAAAAGGGGAAGTTTGGGAATTTTTTCCTGGACAACTACTGACTCGATCAACTTGAAATTTGGATATGCTTTAGTTTAGAATGTCTACTATACAGTGAATATTTTTTATTTCTTTTCCAGAAAAATGCGGACACAGCCGACTGTTTCCGGAAACGGACGTAAAGGGCGAACGCAATAGCTCCCAAACGGGTCGCCAATAAGCATAAGAACTAAATAATTGCAAGAAAATTCTTCAAGTTATCACTTGTGATAAAGAGATTAAAAATTTTGATTTGTCCCAATCATGATCAAGAACAGCTGCTGTTCTTTAACTACGGTCAGCTGAGTCATTGCCATTGAAAATCC
Source organism: Thereuonema tuberculata (assembly GCA_023159025.1). Classification (NCBI taxonomy): domain Eukaryota; kingdom Metazoa; phylum Arthropoda; class Chilopoda; order Scutigeromorpha; family Scutigeridae; genus Thereuonema; species Thereuonema tuberculata. The sequence continues at coordinate 116,811,265 of JAFIDM010009631.1, forward strand.
ATTGAAAAAAAAAAGGAAATCTCCAACGCCCTATAACCCTATATTCTAAGGTGAATTTTAGGTTTTAATGGGTCGACCATTAATTTTATGCTTTAGCATAATTTTTTTTTTACTTAGTATTATTATTAATATACAGGACACTACAAAACAATGTGTATCACAGCTGCCAGTTCTTTAGCTGGTGTTGGCCTTCAAACGCATCGAATTCTTCCCAAGAATCTAGGATGTCGTAATGTATCGGCGCAAAATATGTGCTGATCCAAGCAGTGCGGCTTTTTGGAGTTGACCGATGGAGATTTTGTCAATATTTAGATCTTGTAAGTGCTTACCAAGGTTTTTTGGTATAGCACCCAGTGTGCCGATAACCACTGGAACCACCACTGCCGGCTTGTGCCATAATCGTTGAACCTCGATTTTTAGGTCTTGATACCGTGTGTTATTATTATTATTATTATTATTATTATTATATAAATGTTCCTATTCTTGGGCTTCCCCAGCTAAGACAATATGGCGGGTCAAGGACCAAAGCACATATTGCCAAGTGTAAATAGGTGTGCAAGGGGGGGGGGGGGGGGTTAGAGATGTGTGATTGTGTCCATCGATATCCTAACAGTGCCTGTTGTGTTGAGTACCACAGCCTTCTGGATAAGTGTTTTTGTGAAGTCCTAGTGTGCTGAGGCTGTGGTGCAATGTATGAGGCATCAGACCAGTGGCGGACAGGACGATGCCTACAACACGTACTCGATCCTTCTGCTTCTGGAGCTCGTGTGCTAGATCGGTGTATTTACTGATCTTGTCTGCGTGAGTTTTCTGCATGTTCTTGCTGATAGGCACTGCAATATCAATGAGATAGGTTCTTATGAAGAAGTGTGATGTCAGGTCTGTTGTGATGTATGGTTTTGTCTGCGTATATTAGGCAGCTCCAATACAGCTTATATGAGGGTGATTCTAATATGCTTTGTGGTATGTACTTGAAGTACGGGACCGTGTTCTTAATAAGTGAGTGTTTGTGTGCTGGCTGTTGATGAACGATCGAGGCTACCTGATTGTGTCGGTGGAGGTAATCTGTTTGGGAGAAAAGGGGACAGCCTGATATTATGTGGTCGATCGTCTCATGTAGAGTGTAGCATTTTCCTGCAAGTGTCGTCACGCATGTTTGCCTTGTGTAGAATGTGTTTCTTGTATTGCGTGTGGGGATGACTTGATCTTGTATACCGATCATGAACCCTTCGGTCTCCCCAAACAGCTCACCCCTCGTCAGCCATCTGTTCGACGCTTCCATGTCGACATGAGGCTGGCTGCGTTCGTGGTGATGTCTGCTGTGGAGTTCCTCACGAGCCCATGATTCACGCAGCTGCTGAGTGTGGATGTCAGAGGTGGTGAGTGTTGGAGAATGGTTTTCGAGGTCCAGGGGGTGAGGGGTGTGTCAGCCTTGACAATGCTAAGTGGAGTGAGGAGTGTTGTGCTCTCTTGTGTGTGTACTTGTTTTTCGTGTTTTTCCCTAAGTGTGAGTATTTGTTTTTCGTGTTGAGTGATGAGGTTGATGAGTCCTCGACCTGCCTCGTTGCTGGGTAGGGTCATCTTTTCCATCGTGGACTTGGGGTGATGCATCTTGTGTTTCGTGAATGTGGTGCTTGTTGTGCGTTGTAGTGCTTCGAGTTCAGTGTTTGTCCATGGAATTACGTCGAACGATTAAGTTAGTGTGGGGACGGCAAAAGTGTTGATGGCTTTAATTTTATTTTTGGCGTTGAGTTATGCTTTGAGAATATTATTATTATATAAAAGTTCTGTACTTGGGTTTCCCAGGCAAAGGCAACATGACAGGTCAAAGATCAAAGCACATGTTGCTAAATGTAAAAAGTGTGCAAAGGGGGGTTATTCTTATTCTTCTTCTTATTATTATCAATGTATGAGAGGGCCAATTAGGTCAAACAGTAAACCACTTGTCTATGGCCTGAGAGACAGGGAATTCTCCTTCAGACGAGTTCTAGATTCACTTAGTCCTTTGAAGATGTTAGGGGGGGGGGGGGGGCATGAGTCGGTGCGGTTCTCCAAAATTTAGTCAAAGTGATAACACTATTTTAACCTTATTATTATTATTATTATTATTATTATTATTATTATTATTATTATTATTAAAGAGCTCCTCCATTTTTATTTATTTATTTATTTATTTATTTATTTATTTATTTATTTATTTTGTATGTAATGAATTGCTCAGGCTATCAAAGCTAAAAAATCAAAATGAAAAAAAACTATTTTTCCCTTAACACCCACAAAGAGACACAGAGGCTAACATTGTCCTGCTATTCTATATAACAACAACAAAAAATACTTTATTGAAAATCATTCCGTCCCAATGAAATTAAAAACGTAATATCTATAAAACAGACTTTATTTATTAAACAGAATTTATTTGTACAAAAGAAAAAACAATCTATTTTGTTTTTCAGTAAGCTAGTACTGTTTGGAACTGTTTTCAAATCAAAGAAAAAGTACTCTCAAAATAAGATTTTAAACAACAATAATAAAGAACTGTTGAATTACTTCCTTTCTTAGTAATAATAATCATTTTCTTTTCAATGAATCTCAGTCTCAACAAATAACATCTTCTATTCTTTTTAAAATCACCGTTTTCTGTTTCAAAATTCTTGTTCGGAAGATTTAAACTACTAACAGACTTGATAGGTTTTTGGTTCTTTTTTTTAACATAATATTTCTCTATGTATCCGTTGCCGAGAGACCCGAGACGAAGCCTCTTCGTCTGTCTCAAAAACTTCGAATTTGAAGCCTGGCATCAGACGCAATAGATATTCCAACTAAGCCAGTTACACCTATTGAAATTTTAATTACAAAGCTCTTCTCAAACTTTCCCCTTTGATAAAAGTCCAAAATAAAAAATATAATAGAATTATTGGTGGTAACCATAATTAAAAGAATCTAAATTTAATATTGTCTTTATAATAATAAAACATAATTTTACAATAACATATCATTACAATAATAATAATAATACAATAATAAGATTTGTTTAACATCAAAAAAAGGTCGTAGATACAATTACTTAGGACATTCCTTTTAAATACATTTCTTTAAATGAATACGTTTGTTCCCTAAACAACTTTTTTTTTAAAATGTGATATGATGTCAGTTATAAAGAATTTTAGTTCTGCACTAATTTTTACCCTTAAATGATAGAAAATTATTTATGCTTTTGCAATACGTTAGTAAGTGACTTAAAGAATGTAAAACTTTTTTGTATTGACGTAATAAAAAGTTAGTTTATTTAATTGACAGAGAATGAGACGTCTTACTATTCTATTTTATGGGCCCGGTAGCCGAGTGGGTAAGGGCGCTTGGCTGCGGGTTGGAGGTAGCGGGTTCGATTCCGGCCTCGGCGGAGGGCGGGAATTTTTCCACGCTCAATTCTCTTCCAAACGGGTCCTACCCAGCCCTCTGTAGAATACAGGTCCTACCCAGCCCTTTGGGTACCGGGTTTCTTTCCCGGGAGTTAAACGCGGGCGGGCGTCGGGCTGACCACCCGACCTCAACCTAGTCCAGTTGGTCAAGAAACGTACGTATATTACCTTAAAATGACTTCGCCGATTTTCTTAACACTTCGACCTTGTTTATGGGCCAACTTATAAATGTTACTACAATAATTATTTTGGTCTTCGCCCCTATCCTCTTAAAATAAAAAAATAAAAAATAATTCTGAAAAATCCTGATGATCCATGTTTATTCATTTACACGATAAATCTACAGCTGGTCTAATAAGCAGAGAATTATAAGGAAGAAAGGTAAGTGTTTATTTAATACTAAATAAAGTTAATCTATTGTATATTGATTTTAATCAATTATGAATCTGTTAATCTTAAACTGTAGTTTTATGTTATTATCCATTTTCTATTTCTTCAAGTTTATCACGTCGCGTCGTTCATTTAGTCGTCAGCAGGAAATTTTGCCGTATTTCTTTTCTTTTTTTGATCAAAAATATTAATACATTTATTTATATGGAATTTTAATCGGTGCGGCGTTTGAACAAGAGAAGTACAATAAATCTCTCAAATCTGACCCTCGGTAATCCGGCCCCCACGGTAATCCGGCCTGGTCGTGAGTAATTTTTTTTTAAATGTAAATTTAAAACATTAAAAGAGACTTTATAAATTAGATGTTTTTTTTATTTTTTTTATTTTACAGTACGTATATTGTTAAAATGTAGTTTAGCGGATTTGCGTCATTGTACTGTATTCAATAAATAAGACTACTGTAATTATAAAATACACTTTACTTGTATTGTTTTTAATAAACATTTTAGTGGAAAATTATGTAAATGGGGTTAAATTAATTAAACCTGGCATTATGTCTTCACAAAAATTGAGCTATTTAGTTATTTGAAGAAAACTCTCGGTAGTCCGGCTTTTTTGAAATCCGGCCTACTGGGCGCCACGTTAGGCCGGATTTGAGAGGGTTTTCTGAATATCAAAGCGTCGTAAAAGAATGAAGGAGAAGTGGTCAGCGCCATATTCCCGCTATCTCACCTAACGAAATTCTCAACAAGATTTCAGTGCAGGTTAAAATGGATTTCAAGATTTCAAGTGGACTGAAAACTAATGCAGTAAACTCTGTTCACTGGCAAAAGAAATTGACCTTCCTATCAACTGCTATTTGTTTATTGTATGTTAGCTTTTTTTTTTTTTTTATGATGCATATAGGATGGATAATAGCAGCATATTTTTTAATCTACTGTAGCTAATCAGGCTGTCATTAATATCATTGCAAGGTTCAATCATTTTATCTATTGATAATTTAACATGACTGCATTGATAAGATTGATAAACTTCAGCTGATTCTTGAAACTTCAATTAATTTGGATATTCAATGCTTCTAAATAAGAAAAATATGCAATCTTATAATTGCACACACAAGATTTGAGTTTATTTGAAATTAAAGTTTGACTCGACTAGCAGGAAACTAATATTGTAGGAATTTCAAAATATTAAAAATTATTAAAAATTTAACTAACTTTTAGATACCGAAAGAAAAGATAAGCCTTGTATGTTTGTGTTTTCCCCTGTTCAATAACCACTGGATGGATTATGTTTGAAACGTAAACTACAAGAGATTATGACCTCTGCTTTGCATTTGAGAAATAAATCGATTGTATCTCCACGGGGAAATTTTAAGAATCTTGAAAAATTCATAGAAGATCATCAGAAATAGACAAGTAATTTCATTAACATGAAATAAGTAATTTGGATTGAGGCACCAATCATTGGCGTAACAAGGAAGGATTGCATCCGAAAATGAAAAACTTAGAATTTTGGACTTTTTTTTTTCGATTTTTACTCCCCCATTTACTACTAGGACATGAGGTTGTTTATTTTGGTTGAATGGATCCGACCATCGTAACTCCCTCTCCCATTTCAAGATCCTGGGTACGTCTATGACACCAATCATTTTTATTGTAATTTACTGAGAAAAACAAATGTTGACATTATTATTTTGTAGGCAATAAAGTGAAATTCTTTGAGGAACTTCTTGTTAGGAAATTTATTTGTATTGTGTATCATCGTTAGGGTATATCTCAGTAATTAAACGGGTTTTAAGTTAAGGGACTATTTTAAATAGCCGCGAAGAAGAGACGAGGTGGATACTTCAACCACAGTTCAACGAAAATAATCCCAATAGAGATTCCACGTTCCTTTTGACAAGGATCTTATTCCAAATAAAAAAAAAAAATTATCCCAGCAAAATTCTGGAACCGTATGGAACTTTCGCAATTACTAGAAACTAGTTTGTTTTTCTTTTTTTTTCTTTATTCTTTTGAAACAAATTGCAAAATTATTTTAAAAATTATTATATTTATATTAATTGCATTTTCATAATTTTAGTAGTTTTATTTACTGAGTAGTTCTATTGTTTTTGAATGCCCAAGTTCTTCATTTTAAATGTGCTTTCCAGTTAATAATGAATTTATTATTACAATTTTCTTTTTAGTTTTTAATCAGACAGGGCCGTATTTTCATTCAGTTTATTTTTCTTTGTTACACACATTTTTAAATTGGAATATAAAATAATTTTGAAAAGAATTAATTGAGTTTTTAAAGCGTTTTTTTTTAAATAATACATTTAAGTCGTAAGTAATTGGCGTGAATGTGTTTTTAAAAACGTGAGTGTCTGCAGAAATGAAATGCCAAGAAGGGACAATGGCGTACCGAGGGAAGGTGGGTTATACCCCCTCCCCCATTGCATCCGAAAGTGGAAGAAATTTAGAACCTATTTTGTTGGTTGGAAAGTTCATCGAATTGTTTGTAACACCCACCCAACCCCATCCGGAAAAGAACACGAATTTTGTTTTTTGTTTTTTTGGTTGAACAACGACCACCATAATCCACCCCATTCCAAAATCCTGGATACATCTATGGGCAACGTGTTGCATTATAAAAAGTAAATTAAAATTATAAGTTGCCCTGTTAAAATTACATTAAATGACTTAAAATAAAAAGTTTTTTTTGTGGAATAAAGTTAAGTGGATTGTGAAATCACTCTTCCTGGCTGATTTCTTTTGGTACTTTCGGTTATAAAACTTACCTTTTATAACTTTTTTAAAACTTACATACTTATTATGTCTTATAATACTGATTCGTAGACCAATAACTTAATTCATCAAACTTAATTTTTTATCATGTTAACAAGAAAATACCTTCATTTCGAAAGTTTATTAATTAACATTCATGCTGTCTTGATAGAAAACAACAACAACAACAACAACTGAAATGTTTGTTTATTTTATGGAATGCATATTTCTACTTCTTCTTACATATTGAAATTTGATGTCTAAAAAACAATGTCAGTTCAATGAACCTCAACCATCTCTTTTTGGTATCTTTTATCGTTTGCTACAACAATCCATCGATCAACATTTGGAACAACCATAGGACAAATATCTTTGAAAAACAAAACAAGAAAACGTTTTCCCTGAAACTTTCAGCTAAAATAGGCTGTTTATTGATAATTTTTTCTGATATAACAATAAATTTAATAAATAAGAAAAAAAAAGTGTTACTAAGCTGAAAAAAAAAAAAAAAACTTCAAAAATTTCCAAAAAAACTTCAAGCAAAATATTTAGGAAGAATTTAAATTTTGATTGAGAGATAAAACTTATCTTTTGAATTAATGTTTTTACGTTTTGTAAAAAAAATAAAAAACCAAGTGAATATAATTTTGTACTAAAGCATAAATGTAAGGGCGACCCATAATAATATAAAAAATTTTAAATGATAGAAAAAAAAAAGGAAGTATAATAACGTAAGGAAATATAAAAAGGTTGCAAAAAAAATTTGGGGGAAAATAAGAAAACAAAACAAAACATGCGGACATTGAGAAAAAAAAGATTAAGATATAGGGGTTCGAACCGACAACCTTCAGCAAATGAGTCCGACAACTTACCAATCAAGGTATAGCTGACAACTGAAATGAGAAGGTTGCATTTCATACATTTAAGCTAACAGGGCAAATTCAACGAAAACAAGGCCAAATATCTCGAACATTGGGGGGCATTGGTCCCTGATAATACCCTATTCTACGTTGTTTGGGCCTCTGAATACGATGGTGAAATCCGTTTGTCGATCCGACCTTCCGTTCGGAAGTTGTTAGGGAGGACAGACACGGACGGACAGACACGGACGGACGGACAGGACAAACGCAATATAGTCCAACAGACGGATCTTGACGATCTCGTTTTTTCGTGATTTCACGTAATTTACGCGAGAATAGCCTCTATCCAAGTATTCTCATAAAATGTCGAGAAACAGTACTATACGAAGCAGCGCACGGAAAATAATATTGCAAGTTGAAGAATATTTTCGGAGGGAAATAATTAATGGAGGACCTCTCATTCCTTTAGAAAGAGTTCAAGACAGAGTAGCTGAAGCTACTCGTACATATTTCATATATCTCCCAATTCACGCAGTTATTTACTGGAAACAACAGCTGAAAGAAAAAAAAAAACAGAATTTACCTTTAAAGGCCCTTTTCAGGGCCTCAAAATTAGACGGAAGAGCTGTCAAACATACTGATTGCCCACAAAAAAAATTGCTAAAATATTAGAAAAACGTTAATTTTTAAAAATTTCCTACGTAAACAAAACAAAACAAAATACAAAAAAAAAAATAATAGGATTATGTAAATACATTTATATAAGACAATCGATTTTAAATTTAAAATGCAACATTCATTAACGAATTAATAATCAAAAAGGCATACGATTTCTCATTTATTTTATTTGCTAACACAAAAATCAAAAACAAATAAAAAATGCTTATATATATGTTTACATTTCATTGAAATATTTAAATGAATTATAGTACGGGGAAATGCATGAGACTTTGCTATATTTTAATATACTTTTCATAAATTTAAAACAGTCAATAAACAACAATAAGTTCATTAGGTAGCATTTTCCTAGTGACGGACATTCAAAGTATTAAATTCCTTGACACCTCCTGAAGAGGCTAATGGCCAGATCTCGCCATAAAATTTCTAAAAATTAAGTACACTATTACTATTTTCTTAAGAATATTACGGTGTATAGTTAAAATACAACCATATTATTATTATTTTGCGTATCCCTATCCTCTTATTGGTTCTGACCACGTTACTATTGTAATCATGGGCGAATTGGCCATAAGAGTTATCGACTGAACGCGATGGGCCGGTGTTGTTTGGGGCCAATCGAACGGCAGGTCTTTTGCAAAAAAGCATCTTTACATAAAAGATGATAACTCCCATAGCCCAATGGAAGAAATAAGTCGGGCGCTGTTTGCAGCTGTATTCTTAATTCTTTTAATTTTCAGTCGTGATAAGCTGTTATCATTTCTCCTCCACAAAATTATATGTTCACATCAACATTTTGCAGACATTCTTCAAACGAAGATATTCAAAATCAATTGTTTCAATAGAAATTCCGCTATCATATCATCTATCGATCCACTCATAATTATAATAAGAAATCTCCACGTTGACCACCTATCACAATATAAGTTATTATTCACTGAAAAGCTAGAGAAGTTATTGAATAATTAAAGAATTCAAAATTTTTGCTTTGTAAATTTCTTATATAGTCTATAATTACTGTGATATTCGAAATACTTCGCTTTAAATAAAGATAGAGAATTGCTTTCAAATTTTTTTTCTATGAAATTTATTTTTCTACGCCAGCAAAACTATTTTTAATAAGACGCGAATAACAGTTCTGTGAAGCATTGCAACAACCCTTGTGCCATAAACTGAATTTTCCATGTGCAGTGGCCTGTGCTATTGCCTATTTAGCAGCCAGAGAATGAAATCAAGGCATATAATTATTGACTCTATTTTCTCTCACTCTGGGTCATGGCGAACGTAATTTGAATCAAATTCACTTGGAAAACAAATAGACCTCCCTAACAAATGGCCAGTGCGATTGCGCAGAGGGACGGTCTGCTTTTCAGAGCATAGGTGAATTCACTAACACACAGTTGAAAAACTGCAACGCTTGCATTTCAGTAAATAGGTCTCATTCAGAATACAGATTAACAAGATTGGCTCCCATTGGTTGTAATAAACAATCGCTTCAGTTGCAAATAAAAAAATCAAAGACTACAATCCAAGAATGTATCCATAACAAAAATAAACTCAGAACTCGTTATTCCTTCTTCCTTCCGAATGTCTTCCACTTTTTAATGAATCTATTTCATTTAATCAGCTACGGAAATTTCCTTCTGTTAGATCATACAGATATTTACATTTTTGAATTATACAAATATATATATATATATATATATATATATATATATATAAACTGTATTCTTGTTCATATTAATTTCCAATTTATTTTTTAAGTTATCGTAACTACTTCCGTCGCAGGGTCCATTTCATGTCAAATCAATCAAATCTTGTGTAATCTCCGATATTTCGATTTTTTTTTTATAGATGTATTTACGGAGATGTGAAAAGTTTCAGGTTTTGCAAGCATCGGTTGCGGAGAGAAAAAAAAAGTTAAAAGTTTTACTCCATTTCAAGTTTGTATAATTTAAATGAGTGGATAACCAGAGTCTGTACTTTGCCTGCTCAATTATCTGCTAATACTGCACACACACAAAATAAATAAATAAATAAATAAAATAAATAATGCATTGCTATCAAATGTAGCAAAATGGCTGGTTGAAAATCAAAGTTTTCATGGGCCAAAAAATTTATGAATTTCATTTGAAGTCAGAACTTCAAAGTTACTTCATATGAAATATATTGTAACAACAATAACAATACAACAAAAAATATTGGTTCTATTTTGGTTAAGGGCGAAAATAACAAAATAATAAAAAAATTGAAATTTTTAGAATTTTTTATAAAATACTTAATCTTGTTTTCTGTGAATTTTTCTTAATGACATTTTATGTAGGGATGTTAGAAGATATTAGGAAAATGTAATTGGCCTAATTTGATTAGAATACACTTCATCGAAGAAACGCAGTCAGTGCCGTGCATATTTTGCCAATAGCAAGCAACTTTTCCACTTTTGTTTTCTGAAACAAAGGCTTATAAAAATCTGAAACTTGAAAATGATTGCTATATCTATAGGCACATCTACAAAAAAAAAAGATGGAAAATATTTAAAGGGGTTGATTTGACTATATACGGAATGTAGTTTGTATCATTTCACTGATCTTTCGTAATCTGATGAAATCTTTTCATTATATTCATCATCTTCACATTGTAGGTGCATCCTAAACTTTCTATCAGTTATTTCATACGTTCCAAACCTAAGTCGTAGATTTTCTGTAATACTTCTACCGATTAAAACAGTTCTTGCTTCAGATTAAGAAAGATATGGCAACAAACCCCAATTAAGTCACATGTTATCCTTCCTCTCTTCATCTAATCGGAATTAAAGCGATCAATTACTATTACTACTAAAAATAATCTAATTTCTCCTTTTCTATTAACATATAGACATCAACGAAAATCTATTTGTTACTGATAGTTCCTTAATAAGTCAAGAAAAATGAAGATGTTGAAGGTCATACACTTCATAAGAATCAATTAAACTATATCTTCATTGTTTTGTTTTTCATTTTCTTGATCATTATGTTTATCCTTAGCTGAAAGAAACGAGCATGGAATCCCTGTCAAATTCATTGGTGAAATGTCAAATTGTATTCATTGTCAGATTTTGATTAGATTAACCTTCTTTCTGTTTAGATTTTAGATAGAAGTAAACGATGAAACATGTAATAAGAAAGAAAAAAAGCCCATAAACAATCTCTTTTGTCGTTGATTCTGAAGTCCCTCAATACAGAAGATTGTAATCGTACAATGTGTTTGTTCCTGATGACTCAAAATGAAAAGTCTGAGTCATTCGAAGTATTCAGAAAGAGAATTTAGTCATTTACAATGTTTTGAATTGCGACTAAATCATCAACTAAATATTGTATCATAAAGGAACAAAACTGCAATGTTTTTCGTTACAAAGGGAATATTTTAACATATACTTTACATATACTTTATCTATTTATTTATTTATTTATTTTTAATTACTTTCCAAAAGAAAGATAAGAAATGTCAATGAGTGCTTATTAATTTTTGATGACTTAATGAATCGGTAGATCATTAAATATATTAAAATTAGACGGAAATATTTTCTTCGAAAAATTTATATTGAAGGATGGAGGCTAGATAAAAACGTTGTCTCTATTACTTACCGTGAATTCACTGAATTTCTTTCTGTTTGTACTTTTGAACCAGTGAACAGGTTTTCTAGAAATTTCAGTTCATAGATAGATCTCAAAAAATTATTAAACTTTTGTCTGAAACATTTTATAAGTAATTTTAAATGAAAGGATGTGAGGTCTCGGGACATTAGCTTGAAAAAAAGAGGATTTGAAACTTGTAAAACCAGATGACAAGAACGTACTTCAAGGAATTTAATTAGCTTAACAATGCGATCTACTATACTCCGTCCTTTAAAAGACTGAAAAAATAATATGAAACTTTTAAAGCATCTGCTTTATTTAAGCAAAATAATTATTTCGAGTTGAACATAAAGGATCTTTGTTAAATTTTGTGATTTTAACTACGGCAACTAAATTTTAAAATTGTCATTACAAAAATTTCCTTTTATTTAGTTAAATATTACTAAATAAGAGTATGTTGTTTGAAATTTAATTAACTGGAAATTTCTTTATGAATAAAATTCATGATGTTCTTTAAAAAAAAAAAAAAAAATACACTGAAGCTCGGTTATAACGCGGTTGTTTATTTCGCGAATTCGGATATAACGCGATTTGGTCTTGGACCCCTTCTATTTTGGAAAAGGTGTATAATTGTAAAATTGCAAAATTTACCGTTTTTTCGCCTAAAATCAAATCAAAGGTGTAAATTAATACGCTTGTTTCCTTATTATTTACAGTAATTGAGACTCTATACCCACCCTAATGTCACGAAAATGTCAAGATGGCGGCGCCAAATCGATTTTGGCTAATATAACCCATCAAAGTGTTGAAAAGGTAATGATTTATGTATTTATAAATATAAAATTCTCTCACATAGCTCTGAATGATGTAGATAATCGCGAAATGACCATTTTAAATCGATTTGGAATCGTGTGGGGGATAACAGGGTGCGATATACGACATTTGACATCGCGAAGTAATAAAAGTTCGGTTATATCGCAGTTATATCGCGATCTTCGAAATCTTGAATCCGAAAGACCGCGTTATAACCGAGCTTCTGTGTACATGTAAAAAGAAATATTTATTCGAAGTGGCTCTCTAATACGTAATCAGGGAAATTCGTTCGGAACTTCTTGTTATTTATTTACCTTTTCTTTTTAATAAACGTCTACGAAGATGCGCAATTATTTCTATGACGGAATTATACGTTATAATTAGGAAAACGATTATGCTTATAATCTAAATTTAAAATAAAGTTGTTGTTTTTTTTTCTTATAAAAATATTTTTTTAAAAAACAAACAAATGATGTAAGATAGTTTCTCATTAAAATTTTTTAGGGAGGATTTTTTTAAGGATAATTTTCAAAACAAAATTTCTAATTGCGTAATATCCGTCAAATGAATCTGTACATTAACCATAACAGTTTATATTAAAAATTTACTCTCTCCTCAGATACGTCCAAAAATAGACAGAGAAATAAAAGGAACAGAGTTATGTAACAAAATAAAAAAAAAAAAAATGTCTGCTGTTTTTGTTGTGTATGACGTAAAATTTATGTCAATGATATTAATTATTCTTGTCAAGAGTTTATAAAGTATCTGTTTTAATATCAAAAGCCATTTTTGTTTTTACAATCAATTCTATAAAGTTAAAAGAATAAGGCAGTTAAAGAAGCGTTACAATTTTATTTTACTTAAAGGTATACAATAACTGGAATGTAGATTTGTAACGTAATTAAATTCAAATCTGAATTCTGCTTTCCCATGAATTGTGAGAAGTTATACAAATATTTTTTTTTCAGATGCGTGAACAGATTTTGCAACTAAACAATTGCATTTCAATCATTACAAAATCTTATTTTGATTTTAATTCAGTTCTATTTATCGTGATTTTTTTGTGGTTCATTGACAGAAAAGCAAACACGTTTATGAAAAAGTTTTTTCATCAATTTTTGCAAAGACATTATAAATTTTTAAAAGAAATCTAACACCTGTTGCTGTCGTAGCACATCTAATCTATTAAAAAAACTGCATTGTCGCCGTGTAGTAATGGCGGCGCCCAAATGGCTGTACGTTTCTTTTTTTATTAGTATTATTGTTACTGTAATTTTCAAGGCTTCTATAATCTTGGCTATATTTTCTTGCCCTGGTCAGTCCATACATGTATGAGGAGGCGCTCTGATAATCAAGTCAAATCTAATTACTGCTCTAATTGTTTTGTTTCGTACAGTGGCGCTGCGTGTCTGAGATTATTCAAAGAAGCTCCGACGAAGTTTTCTTTTAATTCTGTAGCTCATTTTTTTTTTTTTTTTCTTTTTCTGATTGCGGGGAGAGCAAGGAGCGGCGATCGCATTCCTGCCGTTCCATTAACCGGTCTCCTCCCTTCACTAGTGAACACCAAGGACGATCTGTATCACGTGGGATGTTTGTTAGTCAAGGACGACCATTTTGAAACGACCACCCTAATATATAACTCCTCCATCCAACTCCTTGTCTTTTCTTCTTCTTCTTTGTAATTATAACATCGTCAGAAATTTACGACATTTTTAAAATAAGCTTTTTGGTGATCATCTTGCATTTACGTAATTAACAAACCTCTATAATTATATAAGAATAAGAACGAGAAAGCTTTATTTTTATGACTTATTTACTTCGTAACGCAATGTGGGAGAGGATAAAAAGAAAAGAATATTGATTTCTTTCAGTCACTTTCAAATTTATTATTAAAAAAAAATTTGCACAGCTTTAGTTGAAATCATTAGCGAAGAAATTCTTAAGCATTTGAGGTTTGTTTCCAAGGCAATGACATTTTGGCATTTCTCTAAGTATAGAACTTCGAATCGCAAATTTATCCAAATTAAAAGAGAGGCTTATTTTTTTATTTTTTTCCATCACAGCATTCACGTGCCAAGTCAATAGGCACTATGGCAACTTTCCTTCGCTTCAAAGTATTTTCAATTTCCTAAGCCAAATTTGGATACTCGTGTTTTTCATAAGAGTCTATTTTTTTCGTTTATTCCAATCTAATATGATTGGATTTTCAAAATACGTTGAAGAAGATTAAATTTACCAAAAAAAAATCATGAAAAGATTCCAACAAACAAATCTACATTATTACCATATATTTTTCTGAACTTTAAATATGTATAACAAAAATTAATTAGTAGCGTAGCTGGATTAATTATGCTTTTGGTAGGGGAGTTTGTATATAAAAAAAAAATTATACTAATAAATAAATACCAATAAATTACTAATTATTGCATGATTATCTTAAAAAAATATTCTAAATTTATTAAATGATAATTAAAACGACTTGGAAGTGGAAAGTACCACTTATAACCCTTAGGCTTTTCCTTACTCCACTTCGATTGATATCTTGGAACAATCCGTGTAACTGAATAGACTGTGTACCGTTATTTTGTTTGACAATGGATGTTGCCTAGTAATTGCCATCAGCCACAGCTTATTTTATTGAGTATTCTCTTTAAAAATTCCTATTCGCAGAAGTCTGCAATTATTACTTCTATTTTGATGAAAATATTTATTTAAACGTTTCACAAATTTTAATCAAATAAAATCCAAATCCAATTTAAAATTGATTGACCTGTTGTAATACTGTACCAAATTTCGGCCATTTTTAATAAAAAGCAAATTTGTAATTTAGTAAATTCTGACAAATTGACAAACTTGATAAAATTCATTGTAGAGGAGAGCAACATACTGTCAAAAGTAACTGTCAAGGCTTTTTTTATTCAATATTATGAAAAAATGTGTTTAATAAATTCTGCCAATTTTGACTGAACATTGTTACATTGCAAAGAAACACAGGGGCTAATTTGGATTTTATTCTTTCCAAGGGCTCTGGGATTAACTGGCTTGAAACATCTAGGTATATATAAGCAGTGGCGGATTTCCCAATAGGCGCAGGAGGCGCGCGCCACGGGCCTCATCAATCAAGGGGGCCTCAAAATTTACCTCTCAAAATAAAAAAACAAATTATTTTTTGGTTGTAAAAGCAAGATTTCCTTTTTTTTTTTGGTTGTAAAAGCAAGATTTTCTTTTTTTTTGGTTGTAAAAACAAGCCTAGGGGGCCTCACCAGTCAGCCTAGGGGCCCCATCCACCCTAGTATTTCCTTTTTTTTTTTTTTGGTTGTGGAATAGTGGAACTCCCGCCCCGGGCCCCCATCCACCCTAGTATTTCCTTTTTTTTTGGTTGTGGAATAATGGAACTCTCGCCCCGGGCCCCCAAAGGCGTTGGTACGCCACTGGTAATGAAAATATTTAGAGGGGGCCTCAAAATTGAATTGCGCCTAGGGCCTCTCAAGTGCTAAATCCGCCACTGTATATAAGATTGTATTTCGAGGAGAGGGTCTAACTTAGGAATCTGACCTCCAACTGAAAAAAACAACAACAATATCTTCAAAATTTTGGAGGCAGAGGACAAGGTTCCCTCGACCACCAACTAAAAAACACAAATAAATAGAAAACTTTATCCACTCTATATATTCAATATATCCAATATCCAATATATTGAGGCGTAGAAGGGCCTCGTTCCCTTCCCTAAATGCATGGATTCCCACGTATAGTGATGACCCACTATAATGTATTGGGTGACATTTATAGCTAGTTCATCTCTAAACACACGTCGGTTGGGCATTTTGAGGTACTTAAATTAATTATTGAGATTAAATCATAGTTTATATTGGAATTGATCATTTATCGGCACCAGTAGTGATTTAGTGAATCTAATTTTAGAAAGATCAAAATCTAGTTTAGACCTACAGTATTAGGAGAAATAAATTGGAATTTTTCTCAAATATTCTCTTAATTGGAAGCTTTTCATTTGGAAGAGTCGTTTAGATTGAATAATGCTTCGGAAAAAAAACAAAAAAAAAACAAAAAAAAAAAAAAAACCACGGGCAGATGCATAAGTCAGTTGAAAGTGATTTTTGTTTGTAGATAAATCTAGTCGATGTTTATTGTTTCTTTAAAAATAAAGATGGAAACCTATACTTAAATAATTCTGGCTTTCATCTGTCTATTCTTTTGTTAGCTTGCACTGGAAAATTTCCAAATTGATGGACTAACAAGTGGGAACCATGATTCCATATGTTTGCACTTTGTATTTTTCCAAACAATTTCTCTTTCTGCCAATGATTCTGAACAATTACCTGGTCGTGTAAAGATACCTGTAAATAAAACCGTTATTTTCTGAACAAACAATCCGTAACTAGAATAGACAATCATTAAGTTCTTCAAAGTAGAGATATCTTCAAAGTAGATAATATTTTAAAGATTTAATGAGGGGCGAAAATAAAAAAAAATGGAATGGCTTTATTAGCTCTTTTTGTATTGTTCAAATGCAGAATTTTTCAAACAAATTTACAGCAATAATTTTATTATTACTGAAAATTGAAAGTAAGACTCTTACCTAAAGAAATACGTGGGAATGTATTTATTTATTTGTTTTTACCAAGTGTCATTATTACAAATACAGTAAGTGCAAATTTCTATGATTCTCTTTACGATTGTATTGGGATTTCCGAGGTACATTATATTCAGCTAAATAATTGCTAAATTACAAATTACAATCTAGACGCTTCTGCATAATGCGTTTCGTATTAGATGTGCAATAGCCAATATATAATATAATAATTACAGTGTTAACCCTTCTCACTTGCACGTGAATTTGGCAATTTTCTCGTCACGAAATATTTACATTTGTTAAGTTATTAAGGAAAACAGTTTTATTGTCATTTTCACTGAGAATGATGTCTGTCTAATTATGATATCTCTATTCTATTTCCAGTACATCTCTATTCTTATATCACTTATATAATTTTTCAAATCTGTCTGCGTAACGCACTTCCTCTGTATTTGAAAATAATTTTAATTTCCTGTGAAAATAGAAATAATTTCTACAATGAAAC
Source organism: Thereuonema tuberculata (assembly GCA_023159025.1). NCBI lineage: Eukaryota > Metazoa > Arthropoda > Chilopoda > Scutigeromorpha > Scutigeridae > Thereuonema > Thereuonema tuberculata. Next base: position 116,828,906 of record JAFIDM010009631.1, read on the forward strand.
GTCCGTGATAGGAATCGAACCTGCAACCTTCTGATCCGAAGTCAGGCGTCTTATCCATTAGGCCACGGGGACTACATTCAAATTATTGTTAAATATCTCTTATCACTCCCTTTGTGTGTGTGTGTGTGGCGCAGTAAGAGAAGAGCCAGAGAAAAAAACAAACAAACCTCATGAATGTTAGCCTACTAGATTAAAATTTAAATTTTAATCTTCATTTTTTTAGCCTACTATTAGCGCAGGCCAGACGAGCATTAGATGCAAAAGCTCACCCTCAGATACGAACTGAAGAATCGTTACAGACATTTCTCGACATGAATGAAGAAATTAAAAATAATATTTAAACACAGAAAAAACTTCTACTTAAAATACTCTATCTCAACTAAAAGCCGTCACATTGTTCTCCCGTAACTGTTTTCGAAGCGTATACGCTAGTTTCTTGATAGTTTATGGCTTTGATGTGAAGTGTTGGCTTTCAGGTATATGGTGCTGTTTTCGATGGTCAAATGATATCTAGTTAATTTATTATTTTTATTTATTGCAGTGAAATAACCAGTGAACTAGTCTTGGTGCATAACTATATTGCAGGATGCCACTGTTGCTAATAGCTTGATTGTTTTTTTCCCACTGGCTGTTCCCTGGTTCACTTCGGAACCATAGTAGCTACTCCATTGAGTTATAGTCTTTCTGTACTCGCTACTAATCCTAACTGTTTGACTCACAAAAATGTGTTTTTTTTTTCTATTACAACTATTCTTGGAATCAGTAGCTTTTCAATTAACTTTCTTCAGATCTTTGTTTGTGAAAACGTCATTTTGATCATCCTCGTTTCCTTCCTTTTGCCTCAAAGCTCTTGGCCCTTCTATGGACGTGATCTTAATCTTATTTATATGACCCCGACATCTTAGTCTAGTCTCTTTCATCTTCCAAAGAATAACCATTTTCTTCTTCGTCTTTCGTATCTCCTTGTCTTTATGACTCCTACGGACTATTTCAATTCCATCGCTTGAAACTGTTGTTTCTTAGCTTTTTTTTTTTTCAATTCCCAAAACTGTTCTAATCTTACTAATCTGTCAATGGCCTGAAAGATTTTAAATCCCCCCCCCCTTTTTTTATCTACAAAATTTCAGTTACTTCCTTCTAATTATTTTTTATTATTCATCCATTTCTTAAATCTCTCTCTAATTAATTATACTCCAACTCAATCTTCTATTTAGACCTTATTCGGAAAACCATTCTGTAAGAATCTTCTTACCCTTTGAAACGTCCCCTTCACATTTCTCTAACACGAAAAAAAAAAGTTTATTTATTTGATGTTTCCGACATTTTTGCCATCTAACAGCGGAATTTCATCAACAAAGAATAAATTACGTAAAATATCTACCTTCATAAGATTTGTTGCTCACCGTTAACTCCTGATGTAGTTCAATTCAAAATAAATGTTCCGTGGGAACATAAAACTTCCAATCTAAATTCACTTTGTAAAAATATAGAAAAGAAAAGGAAATGACATACAAATAAAAAATTTCTGAGCTTTCATCGGTGAGAGTTTCCGTGTAATTTCCTTATTCTTTGCTATTACTTTGAGGCACGTTAATTCCTTGTTTAAAATAGTTTCAATGATCTTATTTAATTGAGATCTTGTACGAATCTAAAGGTTTTCTCTCAGATGTACATAAATAATAAAAAGGAAGATTTTTGTTTTCTGCTACTTTTCTTAGATATCCTTCATAATACAATTCTTATTTTCTCTTCCATCAAAGTTGGTTTTTGGTTATGTTAAGATTTTCCATTACTTAGATAACTTATATATCGTTCTTCCAAGCTTCAATTGCTGTATCTCTAAATTCGATTTCTGTAGTTTCTAATTTTATAGACAATATCATAGAACTTTAAATTTAAGTCTTACGCTTACTTATTGCAAATATTGAATAGGTAAAATTCAAGGTCACAAAATGAAACCTACACTGAACGATTATAACTGATGTAAAAATACTAATTATATTTTCAACAAATCGTACTATATTAGCATATATGTCAATTACAGACAGTGGATGGGAGACATAGTTAAGAACTGTAAATAAGAAATGAGCACTTTTCTATGATTTCAAATATAGTGTTTTAGTGGTCTGAACGCAAATATAGTGTTTTTACTTTCTTCTCCAATCCGCCATTTAGTCCAATAAATTGGAGATTCATTGGATGTAATCCTCTACGCCCCCGGAACTTGTCTAATAGCTATCTTCGAACTATCAGAAATGTCGAGGACATTCAAAAATGTGTCTAGCTTGTCAGCGAAACAACTGGCTATTCCAGAATAACAAAATGTGTTTTACATGATCAAATAGAGCTTTAATAAATTCAATTTTTTTATATTTGATCTGTGCAATCCTGTTGCTTTTCTAACGTATGCATAACAGTATCGAGATTTTAAACATTTTTAATAAATCTCAGTTGATTAATTACACTGGTCTACAAAAAAAAACAACTTTTTTTCTTTCACAAGGACTAATCTAATTATCTTTTCCATGCTGAGTTCAAATATGCTCTCAGATTTTTTCCATCAGGCAGGGTTTTTTTTGTGACACGTGTTTAAAGTTTCAAAAGAATTAGTACTCACGAAACACTAAATAATAAATATACGGCTAATTTCGGCTTATCTAAAAAGTTGTATATGATGATTTTCGGCTATATTTTGCCTTCGATATGTCTCTCTTCATGGTCCAGCAGTAGTCGGCCAGCATACTGGGACTCGATTTGCCTTGGTACCTCTATTCCATAGTAGAAATCAGCTGATGAAAACGCTCACTATGCGCATCAGAGACAGACCCAAGATTTTCAGGGAAGAAGTCTAGGTTGGATCATCTGGCTGGTATTGATGTCCAAGAGCCTCCATTACTGAAAAAACATTTTTATAAAAAAACTATATGGCCTTCTTTAGAGTCACTTAATCACTATTGCGACAACGATAAACGCATATCCGGGTATCTTTTTGGAGTAGATTCCAACCTTTGAGCCTGGAACTTAAAAGCTCAGCCGACTGTTTAGACAAATTTAAATCCCGTATAAGATCATTAAGATCTTCTTGACGTAAAAAGTGAGGTTCTGATGAACTACTTGCTTCAAATGTAGGATCACTTCCCTCCTTTCTTTCGTCTTCAGTATGAGCTGAGTCGTAGTTGTCAGTTAAGGTCACGAAATCTGAACCCTTTGGTACTGGATATTCTTCATAATGTGGCACAGGTCTCATTGCAGACGCCAAACTGGGATACTTAACTGTATATTTTGTTTTGGGCGTAATTCCTTTAATGTTAGTTAAGCAGAAATGACAATCAGTTGAATGGTCCTTCTGTTCCCTCCAAATCATAGGGACTGAAAACGGTCTACGATGAGTACCATTTTTCCATCCAGTGAGAAGCCTAACATATGATACACAGCATACATTTAGGGCCCAGACTTTATCGAAATCACCAGCTTTACACCCAAAATAAAGCTCATAACATTTTTTCGCAAGTGGTGTGAAATTTCGCCTCTGAGACTTGAAAGTCAGTTCTCCACTGACAGCAGAAATTGTTTGGTTGATTTAAACACTTTCTTGGCATATTGAAATGTTTATAAAACTCATAAAACTTACAAATTAAAAACAATATACAGCAGAAAACCACTACATGTGTTGCCAGGCAAACTACAATTTCAATACTGGCTACTAGCCATCTGCTTACTAAAACTATGCAATATTTGAACATGTTTGAACATGAATAAGCCTGTACAGAGTTAGAACAAGTTTCAACATGAATAAGTCTGCATGGTGCCAAATTATTCTGAATAAAACTACCACTTCTATAATTTATAAGAATTATAATAAAAAAAACCTAATATACAGAAGTATATTATACAAAAATGACCCTCACCAAAAAACTGTGCCTGATGGAAAAATTATGATTACATATTTGAATTCAGTATACAAAACTACACTAGAATCACTGTTGACCAGTGAAAAAAATCATGTTGACCAGTGTTATTATTAAGCTTTTATTATTTTTTGTTACTTGAGATGTGCTTAATTTTGCATTGTCTATTTCTATTTCATTTTTACTTAATATTTTTTTTTTATTATTATTTTGCTGTTTCCTAAAACAGTTGCAGCTATAATTACTTATAATGCTTTCGTCTTATTCTGTTTCTGAATTCTAAGTCATTTATTTGTTGAATAATATCATGCATTTGACATCTATCGTGGCCTAACCATGCAAATATCTTGCCATAAGATCTCAATAAAGTATCAGTTGTTTATTGGGAAATGATAATGAAAATCAAAAATCGCATTGTAACATATTGCTATTATAATATCCGCTGTTATTCGATTGAATCACCCTGTTTTATTGCAGAAAAGAGATCAAAATGGTTCCTGCAATGCGTAGGAATTTATAATGTAGTTAATAAGTTTTCCCGATGTCAAAACATGGATATCCATTTTCAGCAAATCAAGTTACGGTACCATCCCAAATCCCTATCTGGGAAGAATTACAGTTGATACAGCATTGCTAAAATTACAATCTCAAGTTTGTCCTAATTATTATTTTTTTTTTTGTGAATATAAAAAAAAAAGAAAGAAAGAAATTCAGTCACCAGAAAGAAGCAAAGGAATCCTTTAAATCTTCAAACTCCCTTTTGATGAGAAAATGAAACAGTAATCGGAAAATTAAATTAGCGTAACTTACATCTCAGGTATCTATATATTCAGAATATAAAATTAAAAGTTTAATTTAAATGACCCAAGTTAGTTGTAAGCATAAAATTTATGAAAATATATCAAATGTTCGATATTTGATTTAGCGATACATAAACTAATTATGAAGAAGATCCAAAAAAAAATAGATAAATGATATAAATTCGTTCTTCAGTCAATGTAGATATTAATGGTCACATGGTTTGTTAAGTTTACACTAAAGCATCTGACATTCTCAGCCATCAAAGAACTTCCAATTAATCATTGTTTTCCATCTATTTTTCTGTAAAATAACATGTGGTAAACATTATTTGATTTTACGGATGTAATTTTACTTAATTACTCAAATATCCTAAATATTACAATTCATGCTGTTGTATCTTGATTTCGGTTGTTGTTTTTTTTTTATCTTGTGCAGTTGAATCAATCAAAAGTGGATTAAGATAGATACAAAGCTATAGATGATACGGACATAGTTGAAATGGCTATTTTAATGATATGGATAACATAGGAACAGTCATTGTTTTTTTGTTTTGTTTTTTAAAGCTCCTGTATCTGTTCAGTAGAGATTTTAGTAACTTTTTTTCTTTATTTGCAGCTCTTGAAAATTGTCGCAGCTATTCTGATATTTTACCGAGCACTCTTTTTTATAAACTTTTTCTTGAACGTGAACGGCCATATAACCAGTAGCGTACCAAGGGGGGGGGGCGGTCCGCCCCGGGCCCCCACCTTGGAGGGGGCCCCCATTTAGACAAGAGGACCTTTTTTTTTGGTTGTAAAAGTCAGACTAGGGGGGCCCCCATCCAGACAAGAGGACCTTTTTTTTTTGGTTGTAAAAGTCAGACTAGGAGGGCCCCCATCCACAACAACTCCCGCCCCGGGCCCCCAAAGGCGTTGGTACGCCACTGCATATAACGAATCTGCATTTGGATTATTTCCGGTAAAACTTTATTTTAATTTTTCTAAACGACATTCTGTGTTAAGTAATTGATGCTGTGATTTATAGAATTAATAGAATATGGCTTTCAGTTTGATTACACCATTTTCTAGTTTCTTGTATTGCCGTTCCGTCGTGGCCTAGACGACGACGGTCTGCCAAGAGGACGATGCGTTCGATTCCCGATATCGACATGGATGTTTGAAAAAAAAATCCTTTCCTGTGTTTGCTTCTTCATCTTTCTCTCTCGGTCTCAAATCATTCCTTAATTTCCTGAGGAAGGCCACGGGAAACCACCTCAGCATCTGCCCCCAGGGTTATCTAGCGCTCCTTAGAACAGGGATCTGCGATTCCCTACCGAATGATGTATTATTTGACGTAAACATTTATTTTCTTTTTAAGAACTCTTTCATTAGTCGGATCGAGTGGTCCGATACTGTAATTATTAAACTTTAGCAATCTTCTCTCCCCCCTAAAACACCATTGTTATAATTAATAATGTAGATTAGGCTTAAAACTGATTTATTTATCTATTAAAGTAGAAGTAACTAGAGAAAGGCAGTATTGATTAATCTACTATGTTTAGTTGGAATAAATTCGTAATTTCCATGCATAAAGCTTATGAATTGATTGGTAAAATAGATAATTGCATAAGTGATCAAAAATGATTCAATTAAAAAACGATTTATTAATTTTAATAGTTAACACTACCACATAGATAATAAGTACACGTAGATTTAATAAAAGTTCATTAAAAAAATTAAAACAAAACAACAACAACAACAATAGAGGTTAATTATAACAAAGTTTATTTGTAAATTCAGAGTAATGCTGAATAAATCTATTTTTTTTGGCATTTTGTAGAAAGAATTATTAAGTTCCATTTTATCTTTCTCAGTCATAAAAATTCCTCCATTTATTTCCAAATAAAATGTTCGAGAATTTCTTCGAAAAGTTTATGAGAAACTTTAGAGCGTTTCCTTCCATAAAATTATTTGGGATAAAAATATTTTGTTAAAGTTAATTCAAAAATATTTCAAAAGTTAACAAAGATTTCAAAAAAGAAAAACAAACAAACAAACAAACAAATAAACAAAACAAAAACAAAAACAAAAAACAAAAAAAAACAAACCGTGTTTTATTTATTATTTTTGTGAGACAGAACGGATTGAAACTTAATACTGGTTTTCGGAATATTTGAATGGAATTATTATTATTTTATGCAACAGGTATCAGTTTCACTGTTAAGGGTAGAAAAGTGAAATAATCTGAATGGACTGAAATCTAATTTTTTTTCTCAGATATAATACATCTGTTATTATAGCGTCTTGCTGTTTTATGTTTCTGTCTTAATCTGCAGAGCCTTTCAAAAGCGTGACAAACTTTTGGGTTTTTTTTAAAAAGAAAATAAATGCTAGAAACAAGAGAAGAAAATTAAGTGGAAGCTAAAGATGAAAATCAGAAAAATAAAATCGAATTATATAAAATAAAATAAAATCTGTTTTTATTTTTTTAAAGAATATTTGATATGAAATTTGAGAACATGTAAAGAATTACTGTTCAAAGAAAAAATGATAAACATACTTGAATATAAATTGGTAAATATATATGTACATATACACCGGCAGAATATTTTGAATATTTATCATTCAAAGAGTTATTATGTACAGACAGGCCTATCGAAAACAGAGGAAAATGAAATAAGATTTCTCGATTTTCAAGGGCCCGGGCCTAAGTTTCTTTTTAGGCTTCTGATTTAAGCCTAGCCCCGGTTTGTCTGTCTGTCTGTGGACAAGTATCCCACAATGCTCAGTTGGTTAGAGCGTCGTGCTAATAACGCGAAGGTCGCGGGTTCGATTCCGTCATGGACCATTCTTATTCTTCATTTTTTCTCCATATTTTAAATCTTTTCACAGTTTCTCAACTTATGACATTATGAGATATTGGTTATATAATCCTTTAGAATTGGGATTTTGATAACTACTTTATTTTCTCTAAAATTCGTATCATGTTGTTATTGAAAGTTATTGAATTCAGTCTATTAACAAGGTTTGAGCTAAGAATGACGATTATTCCATATAAATAGGGAAGATAGCATGGGGTCGCAAACAGACTCGCGCGCGCAATTTCTAGACCACCCCGGTGCAGTCTCTTCTAACGTAAAGGTGACTCAATCTGTACTCTACTCATCCTTCTTTTTAAATCATTATTAAGAATTCAGTGTATTAACAACTTTTGAATAATTTTCTTCATTCACATATCAGAAGCCGCTGTGAAGCATTGTGATTGGTTTACTAATCGCTACCTTGTCTTTTCTTTCTTTTTTTTTTTTGTTTACTATAGAGAGGTCCCGGTAAATTCTTTTTAGTAAGCACAGCCTTAGTTCGATGCCCCTGTGTGAACAGAGTAAAAAATAAAAAATAAAAAAAAAGATAGGCTAATCCAGGAAGATTTTTAAATTTTGATGTTTAAATTGTATGACAAAATTTTAAAAATCGTCATTTAAAAGCGTCTCAGTTAAATATCCTCTCATTTTTAATTCTGCTTACAGGTGTGATTAATAATGGATTGTAAAAATTCGAAACATTCTGCGATTGTATTTTTTTTTTTTCAATTTAAATTGAATTTTGTTTATCATTACTTCCATGTTTACATTGACATGAATGATGTTTTACTGTTTTGATGTTTTACCTATAAGTTTTTATATAAAATTAATTAATTAAGATAGTGGAGCTTGAATAAATTCAAGAAATTTTGTTGGGAGGAGATGATTAAGAAACAGTTATTCTGTTTATCTTTTACACGAATTTCTCATTAAATTAACTCTAAATTATCACTGAATTACCATAAAAATGATAATAAATCGCTGCTTATGTTAACTTATTAATTGTGGATAAAAATAAATCATATTTTTGATATATGACCAGACAAAGAAATATTATTTATTTATTTATTTATTTGGAAATCAGAATTAAATCAGTTTTGTGTATTTTATTCAATATAAAGTTCTTTTGTAATAAATATTTAAAAATAAAATTTGAAAACTTTATATATAGCCTACACATAAGTCATGCAATATTTCAACATATATTTTCTATTAACTGGGTTTTTTTTCTTTTAAATATCAATAATTGTTTAAAAAAAAAATATAGTAATTTCAATTGGAACTACAGAAATAATTCCTTACTATCCTAGAGCATTTCTGTACTCAACTATTTATCATGACACCTGTAACATTCCCAGTGAATATGAAGGTTAAGCCTAATTGTTTGCGAAGCCAACATCTGACACAATAACTCTTGCTCTGCTTACTTTCTTGCGTCACATTCTTCTGAGAAGGTTTTTTTTTTTTCTCTCTCTCGCTCTCTTTAGGTTGACTGCAAATAAGCAAAACTTAGAAGTTGAACTGTTTCACTTATTAACACACACTGGAAAATGAGAACAGAAAATGGATCGGTGACAATGACTTTGTGTTTTCATGGTTATCGACTCAAAGGAATGGAAGCATTTAAACCTAATTGAATTAAATAACATGCATTTATGCTTCAGTAAAAGAAAATGGCGAAAAATTTTATTAAAAAAATACAAATCTTTAGCCTATGCAGTTTTAAAAACTATTTAAGATGAAACTTAAAAATAACATTGCATTACAAAAAATAAATAAATAAATAAATAATAATTGACACACTATCTTGAACTATAGATATTATTTTTGTAAAAAAAAAATGTTGAATTAAAAATAATAAATTTCTGTGTATCTTCAATAATTAAAAAATCACAATTTATTAATAAGCCTAAAATATAAGCTACTTTTTACAATGGCACACGTTTGTTTGGCTAACCTCGAATTCCCCTACAGTATTTATTTATAGATTTTAATGAATGATCAAATTAGCTCATAAGAATTTTTGACTTTTTTTTTTATCTGACATATATTTACCTACATTTGTAAGCTTGAATCTTGTATTTTAGCTCAATAATTTCCCAGTTTAGGACACATTGTAAGAGTGTATACTGATATACTAATTGCAACATTCAAAGTCTTACAGAACTGAGTGTGAATAAGGATTAATTAGAGAAGTAAAGTTGACTTTCATAACCATCTGGTATAGTTTTAGATTTTAGGAGAAGCTAAAAGGATTCACTCCTTATATTATTGTATATTAAGAGCTAATTAAGAAAACTTAATAATTTGTCTTAAATATCAAATTTTAGCTTGCAATGAAACCTAGAATATTGGTTACAAAAATGACTGACACTTGATTATAATTATTATTCTAATTACGACTCGTGATATTCCTTGCAATAAAAAATGTTTGAGACATTATTTTCAAAGATCTAAAATAAAAGAACAAGTTGGAAAGAAAGTCGACTAAAAAGTAAAATTCACTATTTTATATCACTTTCTTATACTAAGAAGTATTTCTATTCTTAGTTCAACATATCTTCAAATAAATATCACATTCGTTAATGTTACCTTAATTTTGTCAGGCAGAGTAAACTCATTATACGAAATTTACTATAGGCTGTAATTACAACCTTAATTTCCATTTAATTCTATCTCTGCTTGTAATATCTGTAAAATTCCAATTCTACTTTAGCATTTTCTAATCATTTCGAAATTTTTATAACAGAAATTTTTCTAAGAGAATTCCAGCAGGATTCACTTAGTACAAGTAAAAAATGTTTCAAGACTTTAGTTTCAATGAAAAAAGTTGTAGTCGGTTCTTAAAGCCTATTCAAGATCTTCCTTAGAGTGCGAAGTGTAGACTGCTGTCCTGGTGCGAATAATTATGCCAATTACCACGATTATTTAGATGACTCTTTTGAATTATATTACCAATTAGATAGTCACTACAGAGTTCTGTTTTCAAAATATCCTTAAAGAAATTTTGTTATTATATTGTTAGAAAGCGATAATCATCTCCTTCCCAATATGGACCAATGACAAGATATCTAATGGCCCAAGGGACGAAAAGAACAAAATCTAGCCCATATTAGATTTTTATAAACTACATATATATCTTCCATTTTTTTGTATCAAAAGTAACTATTTAAAAACTGTCAATTTCAGATTTTGTAATGCAATAAATGATATTCACTGATATATAATTTAGTTTTATCGATGTATTACGTATGGTGCTTTAAAGACATCAAGAACTTCAGTCAATATCTTTTGCCACTGATTGGAGCCTCTTCAATTTCAAGCCCAGTTGCACAATTCAATGTCCACGTGTGCCTTGCTAAGCGTTGCAGCTTCGGTCTGTACGCGCCTTAACAAGTGTGTTGATGTAATTTGATTTGTGAAAGGTTAGTTAAACTTTTTCTTTTTGTTTTAATCAACATTAGTTTTGTTTTATCATTGCCTATGTGCATTTTTTTTTGTCGTGTGACCATTTTGTTATTTTATTAAAGACTTCTTGCAGTCTATTTTGCGCTGTTAATAGATCTTTGTGTGTGTTCATTATTACAAGATCATCCGCATAGACATGGGCCGTTGATGTTTCTAGTTCTGTAAAGAGAGAATTCAAAATAGAATAAATAGGATAAATAGAAGAGGCCCAAGATTGGAACCTTGTGGAATGCCAGACTTACTGTGTAGAATTTCGTTTTGTGTTTAATTTTATTCGGAATTTTCTGTTTGTTTTTTTTTTAATAATTTTCTATCAGTTTATTGATTTTACCTCTTATTCCGAGATTATGCAACTTTTTTTACTAAGATATTGTGATTTATACAATCAAAAGCTTTACTGAAGTCAATGAATGTTACTAGATTATATAGGCTTTTATTAAGATTAGTATTTATAGTTTCATTAAAGTTATTTAGAAGGTTGATAGTGCTCGACTTTCTTTGATAGGCGTATTGTTCTTTTTTAATATGTTGTTATTATTATATAATTAAAAATTACTTTTGATAGGTAGGATTCTAATATCTTTGACACGTTGGATAGAATGGAAATAGGTCTATAATTTTCTGCATTATCTGCTTTACCCTTCTTGTAAATGGAATGATTTTGGCTATTTTCCATTCTGATGGCTAAATACTCGAATTGAACATAATTTTAAACAGCTCACTTATAAGTTCTGCAAAAATCTCCTTATGTTCCTTGATATCTTTTGTCTTAATTTTATCTATTCCCACTAAAATTTTGGTTTTCTAATCAAACATATAGTTCTAACATGCTTACTGTAACAATACTAATGTGATGTTGAATCGAAGTTAACAGAAGAACGTCTAAATAGCGCTTTTATTCTTCTAGAGAACTCTTGAAACTAAGAGAGATTTCGAGCTCCTATAGTTTAGCTTTTTATGGAAAATGCTGAGAAGATAAAAATAATGTACATATAATAGAAGTATTATATTATATAAAAACGTTATTCTGTCTGTTATTCTGTCATAAGACTTTTCCAATTTCAATAAGTTTTTCCAATTTTGTGACCAAACTATAAGAGATAGATTGGTCTTTCAAATGGATAAAATATAGATCTTTTTAAGACAAACAAAATGCTACAAAAATCTTTCGAAAAAAGTTTTTGGTTTCCAAGATGGCGCCTTTTAAAGGGTCAAATTTTGACTTTTTCTCAATTTAAACGAAAAGTATAAAAGTTGGAAGAAAACATTATATTGAGAAAATGTTGGTATTTGAAAGTTTTATCGAACGATATATCAGTCATTCACAAACGTTTCAGCGAAAATGTGAAAAAAATGTGTTTCGAGATATTGTCTTTGTGCGCTTGCTCAGGAATGTAATAGATTACCGATTACCGTATATTCTCCGATCTCAATATTAATTTGCTAAATAAATAAGGTTTTTGCTTTAAATGCTATATATTAGGGTGACCAGACGTCCCGATTTTGGCGGGACAGTCCCGATTTTTAACAATTTGTCCCGCGTCCCGCGGCATTTTAAAAAAGTCCCGATTTTTTTTTTGGTTATTGAATTCCTTTTTTTGTTTGATTGTCGAACTGGAGATTCCTTTTTTTTTGGTTGTTGAACCTAGAGATTCCGTGGTTTTTTTTTTTTTTTTTCCTCTTTCACCGGTGAATGGTGTCCCGCTTTGCCAATGTAAAAATCTGGTCACCCTATATATATGCAAGGGTTCCGGAGCGAAGCGACGGTACCCGGCTAGTATTTTAGAAAAAACATGTGAATCTATTTCGACGATTAAGGCCAACAATAATCCACAGCACTGGTCACAGCAAACAGATCATTTTATTTTTAATTTAGGATTTTAAGCCATCTATTTGTCAGTAGCGTAAAGGCGCGTACAGACCGAAGGCACATGTGGACAGATATTTGGATGCGTTGGAATCGATGTGTACGGCGGTGGCGAACGCACCCCAATGCATTCCAACGGTTTCCAAGGCGACCGTTGGCGTTGGCCTGCGTTCGGTCGCTTATCGTAGGGTGACCAGATTTTTACATTGGCAAAGCGGGACACCATTGAGGGGGGGGGGGGAGGGGGGATACCGGAAAGAATAAAAAAACCGGAATCTCCAGGTTCAACAACCAAAAAAAAAAGGAATCTCCAGTTCGACAATCAAACAAAAAAAGGAATTCAATAACCAAAAAAAAAATCGGGACTTTTTTAAAATGCCGCGGGACGCGGGACAAATTGTTAAAAATCGGGACATCTGGTCACCCTATTATCGATACTTCAAAGAGATGTTTGATTTGGTGTGGACGAGTTAAAACGTTTTCAGTCGTTGGCAAGTATTCCCTGGGGTGGGACGTATTGTTTATTTCGTGTTTCGATATGGAATGGGACGATGATTTGTGTCTCAAACTAATTCAACTATACCGGGATAATCCTATATTATGGGATCCTAGCAATAGAAATTTTAAGCTCTCAAAAAAGAAGATAGATATTTGGCAGAGTATTGCAGTTGAACTCCGAAACACATCCAGCAAATTACTTGTATTGTAAGCACTTCTATTTTTATATGGTGTTGTCATCCATACGTTTCTTCTTTTTTTTCTGAACTAAAGAATTCACAACTAAAAATCCGGCACTTGCACATAAATCATCATCACTTGACGACATTACGAGACGATCAATTCAATACCTTGCTGCGTAAAATGACCGAACCACAACCAACGGTTTCCAATTCAAAACTAAATCCGATGTGGACGACAACATTTTATCAAAATCAAAATCATTTCCAATCGTTTCCAATCCCAAAACCAACGAACACATTCGATCGAGTTGGCGTTGGTTTGCATTGGAACTTGGTCTGTACGCGGCTTTTCAGACAAAACTATTTTCCAATAAACTGCTCTTGCAATAAGCTAGATCTAATGAATGTATACAGATATTTAGGTATTCACATAAACAATAACTTCACATGGACTAATCATTATAGATATATATTACAAAAAAATTAAACACTTTCACTTACATATTTCACCACATTAAAAATGTATTTCCACTCAAACGAATATTCATTATTTATAAGGCTTTCGTTGACTCTATTAAACTACGGACTATTCTATTGGATACATATCACCAAAACAGAAATAAAAAACATTAAAAGGCTATTAAAGAAAATATTTAATTTAATTTTTTTAAAGTATAATACTCTAAACGAAAAACAAAAACGTCAAATAAGAATCAAACACAAAATTCTATTACCAAAACAAAAAATTACCTATATACTAATAACAAAAACTTTTATATTGTAAATAATAAATGATGACAGTTGCTAATGTTACAAATATTCGAAGCAAGCAACAAAATATATTAAGATATGAAAATCCAAAAAATAATTACGGCCTTAGAAACAATAACAGGATTTTAACGAAACTATTCAGCCAGTTAGATCCTGAAATTTATAATGTAAAAAATATTGGAAAATTTAAAAATATTCTAAAAGAAAAAATAATCAACGAAAAAATAATTTGGAACATATTTTAAAAGAAAAAGGTAAAGGAACTATATCTTTATATCTTGTTCACGTTGCTCTTGTTATTTTTTACGTAATATTTTTAACACTGTAATTATGTATCTTATTTACTCTGCAATACCTAAAATATTTAATTTGCATTAAATATATATAAGAACTACAATAATTGTTGCAATTGAATTTTGGAAACTTATTTCTGAAAAAATGAAATTAGAGCAATTAATTTGTAATCAAAATTAGGTTGTAGACCAATTCAAACATCAAGTAGCAGAACATCAGTTTACTACCTTGGGCTTCAGAATAGAGATATAGGGAATAGAATTTCATTTTAAATATTTGTTTCATTGATTAGTGATTACTAAAATTCATTAAAAAAAAAACTCTATCAAACGAATTTTTTGATAGATCGAACAAATAAAAAAAAATAGAGATCAAAGAATAATTTATTTCTTTTCTTCCCAACTCGAAGTTTAAATAACAGACGAAGTCTGGAAATTTTTACCAAACATCAGATTGCAACCATGAAGGTATTGTCTGACATTTAAAGGTATTGAATCTATATTAAGTAAAACAGAGTGGATTCATCTTTATTCTAAAGAACAAAGTATTAAAAAGAACGACTTTAAAATCAACTGGCCGAAAAGGAAAAAAAAATGCCTATTATTTACTAAATACATATACACGGTATGACAATAATGAAAAATATGTTTTGTCCACCCCGTACCCAAAGTGCAAAGGGAGGATAGCTCTGTCCATTTGTCTCAACATCTGAAACTATAACAGACACGATTGGAAAGCTTATGACTTGTAGAAGTGGAGAAAAATATAAGTTCCGGTCTGCGGTCACTTCCTGTCTCACAAGAAGTGGAAGCGACCGAAACATGTCTCACGTCTGAAGCCCAAACTAAAAGTCGGAAATAATGGTTGATACATTTAAAAACATTAAACGTTTAGTATTTAGTTTACACATTATACAAGTTCTATTTAACAAATTAAAAATGAATTATTAAAAATTCTCCACATAACATTCCGTACACCTAT
>JAFIDM010009631.1:116854514-116887605 GCA_023159025.1 Thereuonema tuberculata
CATCAGTTGCTTGTAGGGCATTTATTTACAGTACTCGTTGTATTCAATGACTTACGTATTGAAACTCATAATGATTACATATCGATTGATGACTGAATTCCTTCGAAATTGCAAGGCAATGTATTTCGGCCTAATAACCTTATATGCTTATGAAAAGATAGAAGTTAAGTGAGAATCCTCCAAGCAAACAAGCAGATTTGTAAATCCTTGTAAGTGGCTAATGTTTATGCTAAGAGTTACATCAATTGTAATAAGATCTGTAAAGACTAAGAAAAAGTATTTTGGAATGGAATTCAAATGAAACAAAAAGTATAAGAATTCGAGCAATGACTGAAATTATGAATGGGTCGAAGTTTTGTTGCACCTGCGTTCGATTTTCAAACCTTGAACTACATTCAAAGAGATAACTTTGTAGATAACATATAATCATTTTCATCTCTTCTATGGGATGTTATATCGAATTGTTCTGCCAATATTCAAAGAACACCACCTGGCTACCAATGCTAGTGAGGGGAGGATAAACAAATCGACAGTGTTATTCATTATTTCACATACATTCTTTCTGCTAATTTTTTCTATCCTAATTACGTTGTTAATCATATGTTGAAATTGTTGTATTTAGGTAGAGAAGAAAAAAAAAATTAAGTTTAAAAGATATTAAAAGTCACTTTAATTCAGAAATTAATGAATTTACATAATAACAAGAAATTATGTTTGCTTCAATATTTTTTTTCACAATTTTTTTGTTCTAACAAGTAATGCAGAACAAACTGCAATGTTGGTGGATGGATAATTGTAATTTGGGAAATTTAAACATTACCAAAAAAATCTATTACCATGAAATCTAGGAAATTTTAATTCGAAGTTCATCAAAAAATTTATATTTACAGAATTAATTTTTTCTTATCTCTCCTGGAATATTTAGTTGAGTTAGTCTTCATGAGGAAGATCTTAGTACGTTCTTTATTATTATTTTTTTTTCATTAAAATTTAATTAAACAAACTGCAGAAAAGTCTTTATCTAAAGCTAAGAAAATACTTTTTTTTTAAAAAAAATTATTTTAATTCTAAAAATTTAAACATGAAAAAATTGAAAAAAAAAAAAAAAAATCACGATTACAGTAGCAGTGGAATCTGTGTAAAATAAAAATGACAGAGATCCATAATTGGATTCTTGATTTTGCTATTATAATTTTTCTTTTAGAATTTGAATTTAATTTTAGCAATCAATCCAAATTAGAATTATGGTTCGATGTAAAAATTAAAAGCCTATATTGTAGTGTAGAATTTATTAGGTCAAGAAAACCTAAGAAATTATGAAATACTTCCAATGAACCTGAAATTAACTGTTTAAGAACTTCCATAGACAGATAAAAGAAATACTCAGGATAAACGAAATTAGTAATTCATAAATAAAAACATCCAAGAACAGGTGCTTCATGTTTTTTTTCGGCGTCTTATCATTTATTGATTTATAATAATAATAATCTTCATTAAAATTCTTCTTCGTTATATTCAAATAACCAAATACTATTAAAATTTCAAAATAACGCCTACTTTAATTTCACTATATTTCACTATCTCTCGCAAAGAAGTTTTTGAAATTATTTTGAAATTTTAGTAATAACAATCTTCATAGATCCTTGAAATCTTATTGATTAGATCTATGAAAGTGTGACATCTGAAAATATCAGAATGATAAAACCGTTTAAACCTAAAGAAATGAAGCTTCTTTTCAGAAAGTTTTCTTTTCTTGTATATTTTGAATAATAAAAATTGCAAATAATATATGAAAGCGTTACATGTTGAATAAAATAATAATTTAATATATATAATTTTTTTTTCTGATTACATGTAAAAACAATATTGTAAAATAACAAATTCCATTTTCAAAAGTTGAGACACGGAATTGAAAACCGTAAAATTAATATAAATTTTGGAATAAATTAGTAAAAGACTGTAGATATTCTAAGGATATTATCTAGAAGGAATAGAAGCATTAAAAAAAAAATGTCAGTGACTTCGGTAAAAAATGTTTCAAAATATTTTGGAAATAAATCTAATTTACATCGTTAATAATTTTGTGAATTTAGAAACAAAATGTTTACTGAGCAGTGGATAATAATTTCAAAATGATTTTTGAGAACCACTGTCAGAATTCTAAAATTAAAAAGAATAAAAAGACAATTTAAAAAAAATAACTTAATCAATTTCTGATAGGAGAAGGGTTTTATGTATGAGTCACTGCTTTATAAATGGTAACTGGACTAGTGGCTACTGGTCAAAAGGGATTTCAAGAGGTGAGAGACCGTCATTACTGACCTACTTCGCCCCACCTGCTTTTCTTCTGAGAAACGAGCTTCAAAACAATTCTCCTTCAACATTATTAAGGCTTTGCAACTCCACAGGAAAGATAATTATCCCTTTGTCTCAGGTGGAAATTTTGAATAAGAGATTCGATTTAATTGTTGTTGCAGTTAAGATCCCATGATAACATCCTGGAATAATTAATATAAGATAACAATAACACAAAGAAAAAAACACACACATTCAACTTTGAGACCGATATTATAAATCCAACAATTGTTTTCATTATTACATTTCGAACTAACTGTAAGTTGTTAATTAAAAGAATTATCAATGGCTCTAATTGATATTATTTACATTATTTAAACCAACTATTTCATAAATATGTTTTAATTATTATTAGCAAACCCTGTATTACTCTGCTGAGGAGACATATTAACCCCTGCCATCACTGTTCATTATACTGGGAATATATAATAGAAAAAATCGCAAAATACTTTCTAGAATTCAATTTTTCCCTCATGCAATTTTTTTACCTTGAGCAGATAATAATAATAATAACACACCTCACACCCCTGAACCTCGAAAACTCTTCTCCAACTATCACCACCCCTGACACCCACACTCAGCAGCTACGTGAATCATGGGCTCGTAAGGAACTCCATGGTAGACATCACCACGAACTCAGCCAGCCTCATGTCAACATGGAAGCGTCGAACAGATGGCTGACGAGTGGTGAGCTGTTTGGGGAGACCGAAGGGTTCATGATCGCAATACAGGACCAAGTCATCTCCACACGCAACTGCAAGAAACACATTCTACACGATGCAAACACACATGATGACAGATGCTGGAAATGCCACACTACGCATGAGACGATCGACCACGTAATATCAGGCTGTCCCCTTCTCTCTCAAACAGACTACCTCCACCGACACAATCAGGTAGCGTCGATCGTTCATCAACAACTAGCACACAAACATTCACTTATTAAGAGCACGGTCCCATACTACAAGTACATACCACAAAGCGTACTAGAGTAACCCTCATATGAGCTGTACTGGGACCGTCCCATTCACACAGACAAAACCATACATCACAACAGACCTGACATCACACTTGTTGATAAGGTCAACAAACAGACCTATCTCATTGATATTGCAGTGCCTATCAGCAAGAACATGCAGAAAACTCACGCAGACAAGATCAATACATCGACCTAGAAAACGAGCTCCAGAAGCAGTGGAGGCAGGACCGAGTACGTGTGACCGAATCACCCTGTCCCATGGCTGTGGTACTCAACACAACACGCATAGTTAGGAAATTTATGGAAACAACCACATATTTTTAATCCTTACACAAAATTAATAAAACATCTGTTAGATTATTTTTAAAATTAAATTGTAAATAGTGTTTAAAACTTGATTAACGAATAAAGAAATTAAAAAAAAATATGGTTATAAAATATTCCATTTTTTTCTTTCTCCTATCCTTAGCTTTCCCCCCTCCCCATCTTTTCCCATTTCTTTTCTAATTACTTTTCTAATGTCATGTAATATTAATTTTCCAATTCTTTGATATTTTCAATTTTTTCAATTTTTTGCGCCTTATTTAAAAACGTTATGTAGTATAAATTACATTTCTATAAAAAAGAAATATTACAAAACAAAAATAACTAAGACAAACAATTACTATACAGTAAGTACAAATGAGGTATGAATATAAAGAAAAGGATTTATATCAAATATAAATGGAAAGCAGATCGTTAGTCCAAAGAAACGTTTTCCAATCTCATGTGTTTCTATAATTACTTAGTTCAGACTTTGTCATTTAATTAACATAGAAGTTTTTTTATATATATCCCATTGCACTTAGAAAATGTTTTAGTTAAAAGGGTATTTATAATATAAGAAAGAGAAATTAATGAATTACGATATTGGAGGCTTTTCATTTTTTTTCCGTCATTTGAAATTACGCAATGAACAGGAAACTAACAAGGAAGAACAGATGGGAAATCTGTAGTTCAATTAGCTCATGTTTGGGATTTTTTTCTTTTTTCTTTTTTCTTCCAAGTTCCTTTAAATTAAATAAAATGACGCGTTTTACCAATTATTGGCTGTTTAAGTATTCATTTATTGGTTCAACTTCCCCCTCCCTACTCCACTACAGAAAATAATTATTTACAAGATGATAGATTCATTTACTTCGTCTAATTATGTATAATTAAACACTAAAACATAAATAAAAAAAAATAAAGACTGAAAAGGAATTAACTGATTAAATTAAAGTTAATTGTATTTTCCCAAATAGATTAGGATACAAATCTAAACCATTTTTTCTCAATTGGTGTCATTTGTTAAGGAAATCAGTAATTAATACTAACTAATTGGTGCCAAGATATTTGTTGATGATTAGAAGGAAACATTTGGGGCCAGTTGTCAAAGTATCATTAATATAATCCTAAAAAGTTATCGTCCAAAAATTATGAATATACTAGTAATTTATTAATTTATCTTATAATCTCCAGTTTCGTATATAGAAAAACTGAATTTAAGGATTAAGCAGCCAGGATTAAGTTTTGGGGTTTGGGGGGCTAAGGATGTTTTAAAAAGTTCATTCAGATGTAGGCCTACTTAAAAAAAAATGTTTCAAAAATAATAATAAAACAATCCCAAACAATAAGATACGTCATTGCTTTAATAAAGGTTTTCTTCTCGCTTTTTCTTTCTTTCTTCCTTGTCTTTTTCTTAATTAATTTTTGGGTTTTGGTGGTGGTGGGGCTTCAGCCCCCTCCCACCTACGAATGCGCCACTGTATATTTATATATTTCAGAAGAAGAGAGTTATTATCTAAAATTTTCCCACAGATAAAAGCTTAGATTTATAGAAATTGAAAAGCACACCATGATTCATTTTCTCGAAAACATAGAATATTTCCTTTAGAGGCAATGAAGAAAAATGATCTCAGTGGTTCTTCCTAGATATGTTACAATAAATACACACGGAAGAAGTGTGACGACAAAAGGAAAAGAAGACTTCCTAAAGACGCCGTAGTTACTCTCAACTTTTCTTTTAAATCTAAAGATATCATGTTTGTATGTTTATAGACTCTCAGGAAATACGGAGTATTTTGGAATATATATATTAAAGTAATATTAATTTTGCCACTTTTTGAATATCAGTAATAAATAGATACTTGATAAAATGTTTTCTTTGTTGTGGAGGTGAGAGAAAATCGATTTGATTTATTTTTTTCCTAAAAATGTGTCTGTGTTTAACATGAGGATTAAAAAAAATGAGTTAAAAACACAATATTTATCGCCCTTTACTTTTTACCAATAAAAAACACACACACACAGATAAATAAATAAAATATGTATTGTGTGTAAAATATTTTGCTATTTTTCAAACTTGATATTTTGGTAAATTTTTGTGTGACAATATAAACTCAAAAAGATTGCCACATGGAAAATCCATTCTTATAAGCAGGAATCAATTGAAAGATTCATAAAGTGGTTAGCTTCTTGATTTTAGTTTATTTTATAAAATAAAAAAAGAAGAAGTTTTTATGATCAAAAAAATAGAAAATAACTTTTAAATAAAAATTCAGAACTTTCTTATAATAAATAATAAATTCAGAAAAATTGATAGATTGTTCCTGTTTTCTAGATTTCAATCAAATGGGAAATTAAATTCTATTATGGTTGTTATTATTGTTGCTTTATTATTATTATTATTATTTTAATAAACTTTGAAATTGAAAAAATGACATGGAAAGAGGAGGATGTTTTTAAATATGTACAAAACATTTAGCAAAACAAACGTTGAGAAAATTGATAATGAAATATTGTAGTATTTATTACACATTTTAAAGTATAGTATTTCCCATTTAATCTGTGAACAGTTAAGTCACTTTTATTTAATCTTTTCAATTCAAATTTTTAAGTTTTATTTTGTTTGAAATCCTATGTTGTCTTCAAATGAAAAACACATTGAAATTAATTTAGATTATCAAATATAAATTATGTGATTGATCAATTCATCAAGACCTCTAAATATAAAAACATGTGCTTTTTGGCAGGTAAAGAAGAAAAACATATGGATTAGGAGAAATCCTAGATTTCGTGTACATTACTTATTTTCATATTCAGAGAAACCATTTAATATCAATAGTATTTGTCAAACGGATGAGAAAAAAGAATAAATTGAATGGGAAATAGTTTTTAATTTTAATTATAAATGACCACATTCGTTGATATTTTGTTATTATTGAATTTAGGGATCGTGCTCATGACATGATTTTCTGACCATTTCAACCACAGTCATTAAACGACCAAACCCTAGAGTAAAGTAGGCCATTCTCTCCTTCGCAATTTTTAAAACAATTTAAGACCGTCATTATGTCTACATTTCTTTGATTCAGATCAAAAGGAAAAGGAAAGTCGAGTCTACTCTTTTTATCGTGTTGTAAAAAATAAATGAAATAAAATAAAATCGACAAGTGTATTTTGAGCATTTTTACTATGAATGTATGAAAGACAAATAAACATTCATTGGTAGCAGTGAACAAGATAATCATGTGCTTCCGATTTCAGCAGCACCCCCTTAGAACATAAAAAAAAATATTGAATGAGAATGTGGAGTCTTCGAAGTATTTTTTACTATTCAATTTTCTCTTTTGAACCCCTATCACGCTAAAACGAATGAACCGATTTCCTTAATACTTGGTACAATTTTTATTTATGAGCCAACTTAAAATATATTTACGATTATTTTGATCTTGATCGTCATCCCTAAAAAAAAAAAAATAATATGATAATTTTCTAATGCTAATTTTAATGACGCTATATTCTCAGCCATATCCAAGAGACAGCACAGCGTAAAACAACTACTTACATTACCAATAAAATATGTATGTAATGTTAGGAGTCACCAACTAAATAAATAAATAAATAAATAAATAAATAAATAAATAAATATGTTAATTCAAACAGGTTAATTGTTTAATAAACTTTAGAAACTTTTTTTTTGATAATTCATTACAAATTTATATTAATTTCTAAATGTAAATCTAAAGAAAGAATGTCTTAAAAACTGCTATGATAAAACAAGAGTGTGGAAATTGTTAAAGAAATCTCTGAATCATTGTATTGCCAAATGTCTTGTGTGAATATCTTTTAATGATTTCAAAACCAGTCCATTGACCGGTCTACTACGATAGATTTGCTGCTAACAAAATTTTCAGTGAAATTTTGTTTTAAAAATAAAATCAACTAGTTTTTGTTAAAAAAAAAAAAAAAAATTAATAACGAAAAATCCCAATCCCATCAAAGGAAATTAGATGTCGCCACTGATTGAGAAAGAAATGAAATAAAGTGTAAATAAATAAATATAATAAATAAACAGAAACTGAACTATCCATATTACTTTGCAATTCACATATAATTAAGAAATATACAGTAAACTCCTTTACGATCAAATACATTCATTTGAATCTTAAAACAATAGATTATTTGCTAGTCTAGAAACTATTATTTTATTTAGAAAAATACTCAAACAAAAGGAAAGAAAATGAAAGTAAGAACATCATGTAGAAACCGAAAACAATAAGCAATGTTCTATACTCAGTATTTACTGTAAGTGGTTGTAATTTTTCGATAATTTTTTGGTTTCTGAGATTCGAGATTTGTTGTTTTCTAAAAAATAAATTTCTCGAGAATTCTAGAGAAAGAAAGCAATTGAAATACAGCTTTTCTTAAGCAAAGGAACTATCCCTTTTAAATTACTGTAGATTAAGGAGAAATCAGAAGAAAATATTTTGTCAATTTTAGTGATGAGGATTTTATTCTACCTGCTTTTCTCAAAAAAAAAAAAAAGAAGAAGAAAAAGTAAGACAGTTTTGAAAATCCTTTTGTCGATTATTATACAACTAAAGAAGAAAATCGTGGGTTATGGATTACTAATTCCATGTATGCTCATCGACCTCTATTGCAAAGCGTGGTAACTATTTTCCTGTATTTCTGCAAGGTAGAAAAGAAAAAGGTTTTCGATTTTTTTTTCTTTTTATTCTTTGCATCTTTAACATACCTGTATAATGTTATTATTTTTTTTATTCAATTTTTTATAAATATATTATCCATATCCAAAAGTGGTTTCGGACAAGAAAAGAAAAATGCCCGGGCGAGAAAAACGAACTGCGGTCGCATCGTTTTTCGCTCGTTGACAATTCATCGTCAAACAGGACAAATTTATAGCAACCACCGATCTTCCCAGCAATTCAGAAATACATATTCCATCACCCTGACTCTTAAACTAGTGGAAAACGTTCCAAATTATACTTCTAGCTTGGCTGTGTAGGCCTTACAGTAACCTGTTCTTATGACGCCGCCATATTGCTTTCTTCAGCAATGCGTTCCAGGATCAACTAAGTGATCCATTTGGTGATATTTCTTTCTCTGTGCGTATTTTAGAAGAAGACAGTTTAACTGAAAAACTTATATATATATTATTGGAAAAGCTTATAAGGGGACGCCCATTAATTACGTGAGGTGGTTTTTAGAAAATTTGGACCCCCTCCCTCTAGGTGAGATTTGGTAGGCCCCCCCCCCTCCTCCCCCTCATGTGAGATTTTCCCTATAATTTTAAATAATTAAATTTATTTGATATGTTGATGTATTTTGCTTCAAACCACTAAATACGTAAAGCGTTACTGATGTCTTCTATGGAGACATTCTGTGATGGAGAAGAGGAGAAAATTGATACTACATTTAAGGTGCACTATAACGAATTTAATTAAATTTAGTAAAAGTAAAAAAAAGGCTGCGACACCACTTTCCCTAATTCTTCACTCACTCCATGAGCATTCATGTGCTTCCTCTATTGTAATGATTGGACACATGACGTCCATGTCTTTTTGTAGTATAGGAAGACAGTCATTAGACATATCTACATCCCCCTCGTGCAGCCACTCCAGCCTATCGTCCACAGCTCACAGCAGCTCCTCAGCCCGACCCATGAAGCGTCCGCGAACCACAGTGTGCAGCGCACCCCTCAATAGCCCGTAGCAGTCGCGATTGTCACACTTGACCCCCCCCCCCCCTAAAATGAGAGTTTGTCGAATGAAATCTGACACTTGTGGGGGGCTTGTTTCAAATCGGGGAATCCTGGGCATAGACAATATTACAAAATGTTACAATCTGGTATAATATGTATACTCATGGACAAAAAAATTGGCGCACCAAGAAATAATTGCGGGATCGTAACGAAACTTGCAATGAAGGTACATGTCGGGGAGATATGCAAATGATTAGAAATGCAGCGTGATTGCGCATTACGTTTAGCCGGTAGAGGGCGTTGAACATCGTACTCTGTGGCGTATAAAACAGGTAACCAAAGCTTGTTTGAGTGTGCTGAATCATTTACAAAGGAAGAGCTGAGGTAGATACGCCATTATGCCGTGTTCGAAGACAGTATACGCAGTTGTCGCAGTTTGAGAGAGGGAGAATCGTCGGGATGATAGAAGCTGGGTGGTCAGCTAGGCGAGTAGCTCGTCAATTAGGCCGCTCTGATTGTGTTGTGAGGAGGTTTTGGGACCAGTGGACCCGAGAGATATCATGTACACGAAGACCAGGCTCAGGACGCCCTCGACAGACCAGTCGTCGAGAAGACCGCCACATAGTCAGAAATGCACGCGTACAGCCAACTGCTTCATCGGCCGCCATCCAGGCACCTTCACTAGGGGCCGCTGTGTCTTCTCGAACCATACGAAGGCGCCTGGCTGAAGGACAGTTGGTATCGCGGCGCCCATTACGTGTGCTGCCCTTGACGCCCACCCATCGACGCCTCCGTTTGGAGTTTTGCCGCGCACGAGGAAACTGGACTGCAGCGGAATGGAACCAGGTCGTCTTTAGCGACGAATCCAGATTCAATCTCGGCAGTGATGACAATCGTGTTCGTGTGTGGAGAGCCCGTGGTGAACGCTTCAATCCTGCCTTTGCTGTACAGCGACACACCGCTCCCACAGCTGGTGTGATGGTATGGGGTGCCATTGCCTACAATACACGGTCACCCCTAGTATTGTTCCGTGGCACCATGACAGCCCAGCGGTATGTTCATGAAATCCTGCAACCACATGTGTTGCCACTCATGCAACGGCTCCCAGGAGCCATTTTTCAACAAGACAATGCTCGGCCTCATACGGCAAGGGTGTCACAAGACTGTCTCCGCACTATTACTACCCTTCCTTGGCCTGCCCGATCCCCAGATTTGTCTCCAATCGAGCATATCTGGGATCATTTGGGACGACGAGTTGGGCATCCCACGAGTTTGAACGAACTAGAGGCAAGGTTACAGCAAATATGGAACGAAATGTCTCAAGACATCATACAGAACTTGTATGACTCAATGCCCGATCGTATCGCATCGTGCATTCGCGCTAGAGGGGGTCCAACGGAGTATTAACTCCTCCGTTCTTTTGCCTTTTTCTCTGAAATAAATTATCCTTTTTCTTTGATTTTCTAATCATTTACTTACATCAAAGTAGTCATTACGTATGTAAATTTTCGTTTCATTTTGACGACTCCTTCTTGGTGCGCTAATTTTTTTGTCCATGAGTGTATATTCTCTGAATTAAAAAATTGACGTGAGATTTTCATTGACCCCCCCCCCTCCTTTAAATGAAATTTTGCCGGACCCACCCCCTTTTGAGCTCACGTAATTAATGGGCGCCCCTAATAAGTGTAAGCTGATGAAATAAAGTTATCTTGTATTTACACACACACACACACACACACATATATGTGTTTACTTGCTTCAGTGCTTCAGTGGTGGTGAGCTTGGCCACTGATGCATCTAATACGACAAGCAACAAAAGGAGTCAAGCACTGGAAGAACTGGGGAATAAGATAGACGAACTATCACAATATGTTAAACCCAGAAATGTGCATCATGAGATCAAAAGACTTGTAAAAATGATTCGGTTATGCTTTGACAAAGTGGCAGACCAGGATGAAGATGGCAGTGGAAGTGTATCTGGAGTGTCATCTCACCCCTTGCAAGAGAGTGAGACTCAAACGTCACCTCGCCCTTTGCGGGAGAATGAGTCTCAAACATCATTTCGCTTCTTACAGGATAATGAGATTCCAACGTCTCCTAGACTAAAGAAGCAGACGAAACCAAATACATTCCTGGAATCTGGACTTGAAGAACAATTGAAGAGGAAGATGGGTGATTTTTCACCTCGCAAGGAAAGTAAAAGTGAAAAGAGGACCAAGAATTCTGACACTCAGATCAAGAACTCTGACAAATAAGGTGTTGAAGCAGAGATACCGAAGATCCCAGTTGGTCCACCTGAAGAATGGAAAAAGGTCAAGAAGAAGCAGAGACCTCCCAGACTTCGTTCGGACGCCATAATTGTGAAAGCAAAAGAAGGTGCTTCATACGCTGATATTTTGCGTTCATTAAAGACTGATCCAGAATTGGAAGAACTTGGATCATCCGTCACGAAAATACGGAAGAGTATTGCGGGCCATTTACTGATTCAACTTGACCCCAAGGCCAAACAAAAAGTAAGTCAGCTTCGTCAAACCATACAAGGAAAGCTGCAACAGAAAGCTGATGTAGATTGCAGAACACAAACTACTGTGCTTGAACTGAAAGATCTCGACGAACTAACAGTTGAGGCAGATATTGGCCTGGCTATCCGGACTCAGATCGATGGAGCACAAGATATTGATAACTCAGTGGTAAAATCTGTACGCAAAGCTACGTGCAGATCAATATCTTGTGATCGATGGAGCACAAGATATTGATAACTCAGTGGTAAAATCTGTACGCAAAGCTTACGGAGGTACGCAAACGGCTGTGGTAGTTTTACCTACAGTACTGGCGAATCGAGCTCTGGAAAAGGGTAGGTTGAAGATTGGATGGGTGATTAGCCAAGTGAGGGAGAAGACTACGGTCCAACGCTGTTTTAAATGTTTTGGCTACGGTCATCTTGCTCGAGATTGTAATGGTCCAGATAGGTCCAAATTGTGCCTGAAATGTGGAGGAGATGGGCATAATGCCAAGGAATGCTCTTCTGAGGAATTATGCTGTCTTTTGTGTGAGGGTAAACATCGTACTGGCAAACATCATATGTTTGTCCGGCTTACAAACAGGCCATACAAGCTGTAGAAAAATCGAGGAGATGAAGTTTATTCAGCTTAATCTCAATCATTGTATCGTTGCCCAAGATATACTGCAACAGACTGTACGTGAGGAGAGGGTTGATGTCGCGATTCTCTGTGAGCAATACAGAAACATTGAGGGATCACGCGCATGGCTCTCTGATACTAGTGGACGGGCAGCAATTTGGATCTGCGGGAATCATTTCATCCAAGAAATTCCACAGACACAACAGCATGGATTTACTTGGGCAAAGGTGAGAGATATGTACATCTATAGTGTCTACGCTCCACCAAGTGCACCATTAGAAGAATTTGAGTTGTTGCTTGATCGCCTTATATTAGAGCTCCAAGGTCGGTGGCCTGTGGTCATCGCAGGTGATTTTAATGCGTGGGCTATTGAATGGGGAAGTCGAGTAAGCAACAGAAGAGGTGAGATACTTTTGGATGTCTTCGCCTCACTGAATGTTGTTCTCCTCAATACCGGCTCAATACCAACGTTCATTAGAAATGGTAATAGTTCCATTATCGACGTGACATTTACAAGTGATTGTTTGGCCTCTCGTGTTACGTCGTGGGAAGTGTGTAGTCACTATACTCACAGCGACTATCAAGCCATAATTTTCGAGATCTCCACTTCTGGTGTGTCAAGGTTGGGATCCACACTTCCAAGAGGATGGAACGTTAGGTCCTTTGATCGTGAATCCTTCATTGCAATGATGGAGGAAGACTTGGTGCTTTCGGGATCTGCTGATAGCAAGGCGTCACGGCTTATGCAACTTGTCGCTGATGCTTGTGAGGCATCGATGACAAGACGTGGCAGAGGAAATCGTCACCATCCAGTGTATTGGTGGAATGCTGAAATAGCGGAGCTTCGGAAGAAATGTCACCGCACAAGAAGACTAGCACAACGAGCCCATGGACGAGAAAATTATGACGAGTTGAAACAACAGCACATAGAAACCGGCCGTGCTCTCAAGAAGGCCATTAAAGTCAGTAAACAGAGTGCTTGGAAGGAACTTTGTAGTGAAGTTAATAGTGACCCATGGGGTAGACCATATAAGACGGTTATGGCTAAAATAAAAAGTAGCTCCTTATCACCTCCGACCTGCCCTGATTTGCTGCGCAGGATTGTTTCTACTCTTTTTCCACAACAACCGGGGATAGTTTTGGAAGTTCCACCTCAAGAATGTGAAGATGTGTCATCTATCTCAAAAGATGAGTTGATAAAGGCCTGCGGAAAGATTGGTGACTCAAAAGCCCCTGGCCCAGACAGCGTTCCAAATATTGCTCTTAAAACCGCCATCCGGTATAGACCTGAGATCTTTCTAGACGTCTACAATGCTTGTTTACGAGAGGGTGTGTTTCCAAATCTGTGGAAGCAGCAGTTGCTTGTACTTTTGCCTAAAGGTAACAAGCCACCTAATGATCCATCGTCCTATCGGCCAATTTGCCTGTTGGATACGGCAGATAAGGTATTGGAGAGAATCATTTACAATCGACTGGAGGCATTCAGTGAAGGAGCGCATGGTCTCTCTGAAAACCAGTACGGTTTCAGGAAATCAAGATCTACAATAGACGCTGTAAGGGTTGTTGTTGATTTGGCTCGAGAGGCCATTGAGGGCAAACGCTGGAAGGGAGGAGTAAAACAGTACTGTGCCATAATAACGTTGGATGTGAAGAATGCGTTCAATTCGGCAAACTGGAACTGCATCTTGAACACTTTGAGTTCAATGAAGGCTCCAGCGTACATCAGGAAAATAATTGCGAGTTACTTCACTGATCGTATCCTAATGTATAATACCGAAGTCGGACTGAAGACCTACAACATCACTGGCGGTGTTCCACAGGGATCAGTACTTGGTCCTTTGCTTTGGAATATCATGTATGATGCAGTACTCAAGCTACCAATGCCCGAGGGAGTGACTGTAGTGGGGTTCGCTGACGATGTTGCATTGGTTGTAATCGAGAAACACCTGGAAGTTGTCACCCTAACATCGAATGTGGCTGTTGCCAGGATCCGTCAGTGGCTCTCAACGGTTGGATTACAACTAGCAGATCACAAGACAGAGGCGGTTCTTTGACCAGCAGGAAAGCGAGGGAGATCGTTACCCTCACTGTGGGTGATCATGACATTCTGTCGCAGCCTTCTCTCAGGTATCTGGGTGTTCAGATTGATGCAAGGCTTCGGTTCGATGAACATCTTCGAATCGTGAGTGAAAAGTCTGCACGAGTGGTCAACGCCTTGGCTAGGATCATGCCGAACATCGGGGGACCTCGGCAGAGCCGACGAAGACTCCTGTCCAGTGTGGCTATCTCTACCATGCTCTATGCGGCTCCGATCTGGTTACATGCCACGAAGACTAAATCATATGTAGGTCAAATGACTTCGGTTCACCGGAAATGCGCTCTACGGGTCGCTTGTGCATTTCGAACAGTTTCATATGATGCAGTGTGCGTCATAGCAGGGATGCCGCCTATCGATCTCTTAGCAAGTGAGAGAAGCGCGATATGCAGTGGTATTCGGGAACGTCGTGACGCTCACCGACCCAAGATCAGGAAGGCCGTGAAAAGCAAGACAACGGAAAGATGGCAGAGACGATGGGATTCATCGACCAGTGGAAGATGGACTCATAATCTTATACCTAATATTGCAACGTGGATGGAAAGAAAGCATGGTGAGGTGGATCACTACCTGACTCAGCTATTAAGTGGCCATGGTTGTTTTCTAGCGTACCAGAGGCGCTTCGGAATTGTCGACAGTGCGTCATGTCCGACTTGCCAGTTCTTGGACGAGGATGTGGAGCATGTCTTCTTTGTCTGCCCACGCTTCCATGAAGATAGAAATGAGCTGAAGAAATTCCTTCGACAGCGTGTGACTCCAGAGAACATCGTTGGCTTGATGACTATCTCCCAGGCTAATTGGACGGCAGTGGCTGACTATGCTGCCACTATTATACAGAAACTTCGTATGGCTGAGAAAATCAGACTTGATCAGTTGCGAAATGATATGTGAGTCGGACTTTTAGTCATTCTGCCCTACGCGATGTAGTACCTGACGGTGGTTCCGTGTAGGGTGTTTTGGAAGTCGGACGTAGGGTTTTAGTGAGTAGTAGTCTTTTATGACTGAGTCTCACATTACCAATTCCTTGGTATGCGTAAATGCATTTCCCCGTCCTTAAAAAAAAAAAAAAAAAAAAACAAAAACAAAAAAACATATATGTGTTTATAATTGTTTATGTATATATAAACGACCATTTATTGTTATCGACTGATTTACTCGCATTATTCGATGGAACAAATTAAGTGTTCTTAATTTACAACAGAAATAATTTTGAAATGAAAACTGTTGTTGTACTTACTTTTAAATTTATAATAAATTTCAGTTGAAATTTAATGATGAAAGAAGCTTGAAACACATTTAAATTTGAAGAACATAGAAGATGTTTCATAGTTATTATTACATAGCAAACAGTATCTGTTTAAATATAAAAGCCTCTTTTCAAATAAACTAATAGCAACTAAATCTAAACCAATAAACTATCGGTTTTATTACTAGACCTTTCTTTTGAGGACAACATTTTATAATCCTTAAGATTATAATCCTTAATCTTCTTTTAAAACTGTTAAAAAGTCAAATTATTTTATAATAAGTGATCCGAAATTTTGGCTTTCATTTCATTATCTAATAAACAACTGTTATTTCAAAAGTAGAGTATGAAAATTGGAGGTGAGAGACTATCTAAAAATCACATCATACGTTTGTTTTCTACAAAATAAGTAGGAATGTACGTATTATAAATTGTAATAACTCGTAATGAAGCCTGGCAGAAATTCTCAAGATTTCGAGAATTTTTTCGAATTTCGAGATTCCCAAATTATTTCAAAACAAAATTCTCGATAAATTAAAATTTGAAATAAAGCGGATTTTTTTGAGAATTCCCGAGATGAATTATTATTCCGAAGTAACAATAATTGCTTTTTTCTTGAGAATTCTTGTACACTCACTTCCAAAAGTTAAGCACGGAGCGGTAAAATGCGAAAAAATGGACGAGTACTGCTTTGATTGACATGAAATGCTGCAAGTAAGTAGCTCTATGTTTATTCACGAAACAAAACAAAGAATTACATACAGAGATAAACAAAATATTGAGTTTTCATAAATTATAAGATGACGTCCTATCTACGTCATTAACAAAATGATGTTTAAATTCAAAACAAACAATAAAAACCAACATTAATAGGGTGTGTGAGCACCCCTCACCTGCATACAAAGTTTACAGCGTGTGATCATGCTTGTTACGAGGTGATCAACCATCGCAGAGTCCAGTAATCGCCATTCCTCCTGTAGGGTAGTTTCTAAAGCTCTGAGAGTGGCTGGAGGTGGGAAAAGTCGACATACAGCACGGCCGAGGGCATCCCAAAGATTTTCAATTGGATTAAGGTCCGGCGAGTAAGCTGGCCACTCCATACGCGCAATCCCCTCACTCTCCAGAAAGTCGTCAACGATGGCAGCTCTATGGGGACGCGCATTATCGTCCATTAAAACGAAAGAAGGACCAACTGCTGCAGCGTAGTTTCACAATGGGGTCTAGGACTTCATCTCGATACCGCACAGCCGTCACAGAACCTCGCCTGTAGATGTGCAGGTCGGTGCGATATCCCAATGAAATCCCTGCCCAGACCATGATGCTTCCACCGCGGAATGCGTGATGTACGGTGATGTTCTGGGGCCGATTGCGTGTGCCTTGTTCCCTCCAGACCCTTACACGCTTATCATCGAGGGAAAATCTGGACTCATCTTTGAACATAACGTTACCCCAATCAGACATAGTCCAATTCACATGCTGACGGAACCACTGTAATCGTGCCCCTCTGGATTGGACGGATAAAGGAACACAAACTCGTGGTTTTCGGGCGTACAGACCATTCATGTGTATCCTTCGGCGAACAGTAGTGGCAGATATCGTCTTACCAATGGCCGCTGCAACCATAGATGTCACGCGTGTGGAGGTCGATCTTCGATTCCGCTTGGCTACAATAGCAATATATCGATCTTCCGCGGGGGTCGTAACCCTTGGACGACCGGCTACAGGTCTTCGGACAACTGTTTGACTGGTTTGGAATTGTTTCCATAATCGTGAAATGACGGAATGATGAACGCCGAAGAAACGAGCAACATCTGTTATGGACTGTCCTGCTTCAATGCGTCCGACAGCCCGCCAGCGCTCAGAATCTTCCATTCGTCTTCTGGAAGCCATAGAAACACGTCTAGCTTGAAAACAAATCGTACGAATGTTCTAAACACCTTTCATCAGCACTTATATGCAACTCCTGTAACCCTTCACAATGCCGGCTTCATATACGACTGCCTGTTTTGCATATTTCTCGACGCGAAACCGTGATTGGCTGTTACCTTTATAATTTGCATACTTCCTTCTACCTTTGCAGCAAATTTCAGCTTCTTTAATTCAGATCTCTTATGGAAATTAACATTTTTCCTCTCCGTGCATAACTTTTGGAAGTGAATGTAATGTTGGTGTCCGTTCACAACAGGCGATTATTATAATAATTATAATGATTCGTTAAAAATAGTTTATTAATAGTTAACAGTAAATTAAAGAATGTGCTCAACACCAACATTTCTTCAAACAATAAATTTAACGTGCGTTAGAAACATTTTACAGTAAAATAAAACAAAGAACGCACATAACTAAACAAAGCACAAATATCAAAAAATAGCTCAGTGAATTTGTGTTTTGTTTAGTTATGTGCGTTCTTTGTTTTATTTTACTGTAAAACCAACATTTCTTGTTTGAATAAACAATTAATGTTGGATTGCATTTAAAAACGAATGTAAAAGGATTCTTTTTTCGTTTACTAGTTATCAATTTGACTGTGTGAGGGTGCATTTTTACGATGTAGGGCTCTGAAGTCTTTATTTCTAGTATTCCAAAATGGCCACTATGGTCGTTCGTTTGTTCGATTTGGTTTTGTAAAAATCTACCAGATTCTTCGAGCTAAAAATCTCGCCAATTATTGTAGTCTTCTATGTATATAAAAATGAATGTATCTTTCTTTCTTTCTTTGTCTGTCCTTTGTACACTCTTAGGCCCTTTGACCTATCTGGACCAAACTTTGCAGAATTACTCTTTAGGACCCTGCGCAAAAGATAGGCTACCTTAGAACCCGGACCCACCCCCCAAAAGGGGTTGAAAAGGGGTAAAAGCCCTGAAAAATCCAATATCCACCTGGTGGTGAAAAGAAGAACTACACAAATATTGTGTAATGTGAAAAATTCGCTCTCCTATGGGGGGCAGGGACACCACACTTGGGTGGGAGGAAGCCAACACAAAGGCTGAAGTGTCCCACCCCGACCGACACCGGGACCTTATATTTAGGGCCCCTTCTCGGGCCCCCAAGTCAATTGCAAATAAGGAAAAATTCGCTCTCCTATGGGGGGCAGGGACACCCCACTTGGGTGGGGGGATGGCGACACATGGGCGTAAGTGTCCCACCCCGATGGACACCGGGACCTTATATTTAGGGCCCCTTCTCACGAGCCCTTTCTGTCTTTGAGTGGCATTGCAACGCATGCCGGGTACAGCTAGTTAATAATAATAAAATTAGGTGAGACACTGAAAGAGCTGGTACTGAAGAAATATATTCGACAAATTCAGTAGGAGACGAAGAAATATATTTATAAATATATTTATTTAAATGTATTTTTTATATTTATACTTAAAAAACCTGAAAATTAGAATATAATCTTGGGTGATAAGATGCAAGACTGATTTTGTCTTAAGTAAATTTCCGTGGGTGTGATTTCACGCCACTGTTCAGACGCCTGCAGACACATGGCAGAAATAAAGCCGAGGTTTGGCCAACCTGAAGGACCTGGATATTGTTACGTCTTTTAAATCTTCCAGAAAATTATAAAAAAAAAAAAAAAATCGAAAGTTCCATTGATTTTAATTATTATTTATTTTTAAAACATCACTTGATCATTTGATGATTATTTTTATTTTACTGAAAAAAACACATTTGCTTTCGTCTCATATTTTACTTATTGAAAACTTGTGCTAAGAAAATGTTAATTCAACTTTCTCTCCCTTGTAAGTGGCCAGGAAAAAAATAACAACCTTATTAGCTAATTTTTAGATAGATACTTACTTATTTCGTCGGTTTTTAATAAAAATTCTTAAGCTTTTTATTAATTTTTCTGATTGATAATATAAAAAGAAAGATAGCGCCAAATAATAATGTCTTAACAGATGTAAACTATTAATTAAATCTTTACATAATACGTAAAATTCTTGCAAGGAATGCACTTAGCTTAATGGACAACTAATTATTGCGTTTTAATGTTAAAATGT
Source organism: Thereuonema tuberculata (assembly GCA_023159025.1). Taxonomy (NCBI): domain Eukaryota; kingdom Metazoa; phylum Arthropoda; class Chilopoda; order Scutigeromorpha; family Scutigeridae; genus Thereuonema; species Thereuonema tuberculata. The sequence continues at coordinate 116,874,360 of JAFIDM010009631.1, forward strand.
CGTTATTTTTCTCTTCCTTATAGTTTTCCATTGAAGTCTTTATACCATGTATTGCCATTATAATTGAACAGTACATCTATGAAACATTAGTGTCTGAATGTAATGCTAATTTGATGTAATATATTTGGTCGTAGGCGGCTAAGGTGTGGTCGCTAGTTTAGGCGCCAAGATCCCACACCTCTTCGGAAGGTCAGTCACCTTCGGTCGGCTACAGGTGATCCAATCCTGTTGCGGGTGACTCACCCAAATAGCTTTATTATTATTATCACCATTTCTTTCTGTCGCTAAGAAAAGAATTCTCTGTATTGCATCAAGAAAATGCAACGACGGACATTGTATAGATTTACAATTCAACTTCCATTCAAAGGATTTTAAAGATGAAACGGCTGATGCGGAAAAAAAAAAAAGATTTTTTACGAAAAACTTTGACCATAAATTGTTAGTAGTTTAAAGAAATTTCAAATATTTTTGATTCAATAACCTGCATTATTTAAAGGTACACAAGGCCTTTCAGGCTTAACTAATATATCCAGTGAATCAGTTATTATTACTCAATTACTATATAAGGATTTGTTTATTATGTTGTAGAAATTAATTGAAACTGGGGTAGAGTTACTTTGAAAACGTTTTGTATATTTCAATATTTTTTTGTGCTTATGGATTTAATTAATCAATTACCTTAAATTTCTTTTATTTAAAGATTTTGTAAAAAAGTTTTTCCCTGCTATGAATCTACTTATAATGTACTTTTCCTAATATTATTTTCGTATAAGATTTTAAATTTAGCTTCATTTTCTAACAATCTTTAATTTTAACTAATGAGTTTTAATTTTATTTGAAAATCAGTAGCTTTAATGTACTAACTCTATGTAGAGCTGCCAACGCTAAATCAAAATTTGAATATAGATGTTATAATCTTAAGTAAGTAAATTTCACAAATGCTACATTTTAAAATTAGTTGTAAGTAGATCATTAGTTATTCTAATGTATTTTAGAACTTTCAACTTAAAATAACAATGATTTTATTATAAAAAAGTCTTTACAAAGGCTGCTTAATTAGTAATAATAAATATCCCCTTCTAATAGATATACAGTGATTTGACCAACGCAAAAAAGTTGATATATTCGATCATTTATTTGATGTAAATCACGTATTGCTGGTCTGTATCTAGAGACAATACGAAATGATGAAACTGCGATTCTGTAGTGGGCAATAGGAAAACGGAGATAGGAAATAGGAAATTTTCCGCATGGACAGATACTTAACAAAAACATTGCCTGAGCTCTTAATATTGTTTATTTCTCTTTATAAATAGATTGAATCAAAGAATGAGTTCCACTTCAAATCGAACTTAGTGGAAAGTCAATAACTTGTTTTTATGATTTAAAGGAAATGTTTTAAAATGAAATTTCTTACGTCATTTCTATCAGGTAGAAACAGGAAAAATTAAACCCGTGTATTTACCTTTCTTCAAGTTGTTCCATTCTTCATTTACGCTTGAGATGTTATTATCCTTCCCACTCTTTGATTTAACAATGAAAAGGAGATATACAGAAATCAAGAAATAGAAATAAAACAAAATAAGATGAAAATATTTCTAATGTATGAGTTAATACAAGTCCTACAAAATACTGAAGAAAACGCGGAAGAAGATTTTAGTTAACAAGATAATTAATGCTTTTAGACAAGTGTCAAAAGCAAAGCGGCCCCATAATATGCACAGTTTTATAAACAAAAGTAGAGTGAACCCCAACCAGCGTTTACAATGAACCTAATGGACGCTTACAGCAAACCGGAAGTTGGGGGTCAATAGTGGTGGTCGCTTCCGATAAAGAGGAAAACGGCGATAGACGTCCCCCCAATATCGACCCATTGGTGGTGGTCACGTGTTTGCCAGACAAACGGTTGCTGAGATATGACAAAAGAAAAACGTATTGAAGCACCGACTTCTGACCCCCCCCCCCACATCCGGTCAGGGAGTGGTCCTAGAGGTCTGAGTTTTTGGACGTGGTCACCTACTTTTTGATGCTGAACACAATGGTGAAGGTTTCATTGTAATACAGTATCTGATTCTCTAACCGTTTGGCCCCTACGGAGTGTGATATCCAACAAGCATAAAAGCAAGAGCGGTCCCCTATGTTTTACAGGCAAGCTGTAACCTACGGGCCGCTAATAAAATAAATTCTTCCATTTATTTGGGTTTAACATTTCGTTGTTCTTCTTCAGCTAAATAAAAAGAAATCTGAAATATTACTGCCTTAATTCTGTACAACTTCTTAATTCTGTAGTTCATATATTTAAAAGACATTGATTTATTTTTACTGCTACTACTACGAAAAAAAATTATAATTGTAATAATAACTTATGTATTGCAGCCAACAATCGATTTTAGGGTCGACCGATCTAGAAGGTAGTGACAGAATTCGATAGCATTGTACAAATTAAAAATAAATATCATATTTTATAATTACAGTTACGTAACTTGTCCGACTTTCGTTTAAAAATGTATGGCTGAAATGGGGAAAAGGCAAAGTTGCCAGTCTTTTTCAGCTTTCGTATGTCTCGAATTTGAGAACTCCACAACCCCTACCTCCACCGCGTTAGAAATAAATTTGAGGTTTTACTTATGTATACATAATTAAAGTTGTGTGTATCATTTTTTTAATCAGACTCTGAGAGACCTCCCCTCCTTAACATATCTATCACCATAGGCGGAATTTGGGAAAGGGGGGTGCAAGAGGTGACAGTTGCCCCCCCCCCCCAATATTTTGAGGGGGAAAAAAAAACTAAATATAAGTCGACAAGCATTTTTCACTTTTGCCCCCCCCCTAACAAAATATTTGCCCCCCCCCCCCCTGCTGAAATTCCGCTGATGTCTATCACGACTCACCTTTTTAAAAACACTGGTTTACGACAAACATAGTCATGAAGGAAAAAAATCGGGTAAATTTCCCACTGTGTAATTTTTAAGACAATTAAAAAGAAAGAAATAATACAAGAGACAGAGAGAAGGATTTTTTTCCCCTAAAATCCTTAAAACTAATCAACAATTAGTATAATTTAGCTTCTTTGAAGTATAAGGAGGCTTCCAATCACTTTAACTCGTAAAAGTAAGATAGGGGTATCTTAAATTTCGAAAACAACTGTGCTGGGTGGCATAATTTAGGAGCGGCAATTTTTGACAATACTGAATATTATTAGAAAAATACAATGTATTATTCAAATGCTATAAAAAAAAATCTTATTCATTTGATGACTATTTCAAGTTGTTTTATTACTGTAATAAAAATAAAAATAAAAAACACAGAATAAGGGACTGTTACGGACGCCCAAACCTGAATTCATCGAATTTATGATGCTAGTATTTTTTTTTTTTTTTAATTTAAGAAAATTTATTTAATAATGATGCAAATTGTAAATAAATTACAAATAAATAAATTAATTCTTCTTGAAATAGTAATTAGCTGCTTAGCTTTGTCCTACTTAAATCAATTCGATTTTATGAGATAATTACTTCTTATCATGTGTTTCTTTCTGAATCAATGAAATTCTAAAACAATCTAACAAAATATCTTCCATTTCAGATGTAATCAATTGCCATTTACTTCTTACAAAATTTTAAATTACGGTAAAAATTATGATGAGAAACTCAGTAGCTGCGCTGGTGTATCGGGCATGCCCCGCACTTACGTCACCTTTAGTTCCAGAGGGATGACGTAAGTTGAAAAGGGACGTAAGTTGAAGCACTACCTTATTATTCACTTACCGATCAATTGCAATCATCGCATTGTTATCATCATTGCATAACTGATGTAAATAACGCATATATATAACTAAAATAAACACTGTACAAAATAAATTAAAAGAAATAATTATAAGAGTCATTAAGCAAAAAAAATTGGCGATGAAGGTAATTAGGCAAGCGAACGCAAGCCCAGGGCATGATGTCAACAGAAGGTCCGAAGTGACGAAATTCAGGCTATGACTGTACAAAGTATTCCCTACAACCTCTTTATTTACATTTTACCAGAATGAGATCCAAAAAAAGGAAAAAATCTCAACATTTATGTTGTTATTCATTTATGTAGCATGACAACGTTTATTACTATCTTCATTTAACTATTCTAATTGAAATAGCTAAATCTAACCAACTTGCAATATCTAGGCTTGCGAATGCCACAACTTATAAATTTAAATTATCACACAAGGTAATTAATGCTTTTAGACAGTGTCAAAAGCAAAGCGGTCCCATAATATGCCCAATTTTGTAAATAAAAGTAGAGTGAACCTAATGGACGCTTACAGCAAGCCGGAAGTTGGGGTGGGGGGGTCAAAAGTGATCGCTTCCGATAAAGAGGAAAACTGCGATAGACGTCCCCCCAATATCGACCCTTCTGAACACTTTGGTGGTGGTCACGTTTTTGCCAGGCAAACGGTTGCTGAGATATGATAAAAGAAAAACGTATTGAAGCACCGACTTTTGACCCCCCCCCCACATCCGGTCAGGGAGTGGTCCTAGAGGTCTGATTTTTTGGACATGGTCACCTACTTTTTGATGCTGAACACAATGGTGAAGTTTCATTCTAATATCTCTAACCGTTTGGCCTCTACAGAGGGTGACATCCAGCAAGCATAAAAGCAAGAGCCTTATGTTTTACAGGGACGCTGTAACTTAGGGGCCGCTAATTATATATTTAAAGCAATTTCTTTTGTTAACTATTTAACAAATCAATAAATTGCTACAAGGTACAGTTGAAAATCGATTATCCGAACTAATTTCGACCAAGACTGGTTCGGATAAACAAACATATATAAAAATACCCAGTTTATACTAACAAAGTGTAATTAGACCTACAATAATTGTATGAAAGATTTTCACTATGTATTTTGAAATACGAAGTTATTAGGAAATGATTTTTTAATTTCTGTAATAATAAATTAAGACTATTCTGTGCTATGCTACATATACTTTGGAACAAATAATCAAAAACATATAAGTTCCAGGAGTAATATTTCAATTTAACAAGCACTAAAACCAAACAAAAATACTGCAATTTGGAAGGCAAGGTGGAGATGGTTCGGAAAATGGACTTTCTTCTGTATATTCAAATATTGTCTTCATCTATTGGTGGTACTAATTGAAATTTTAGATAATGAAATATTATTCAAATTCATGGTAAATCCATTATCCGGATTTTCAATTATTAATCCTTGATCCTAATTCTCAGAAAATGAAAGTCTACCTTAATTCTTAAATGTGATTGAAATATTTTATCTAACTAATATTTATAATAACACGTACGAAAATCCTGTTGAAAAGCAAATAACTTCTAACATTGTAGTTAAAGATATTGAAGATATTGTAATGTGCAAATGCTACATATTTGATGAACAAGAAAGACAACAATCGTAGCATGCGATGCAAGATTACGAGTTAATTATTGTCACGTTACGTTCGAAACGTGCAAGACCATTGTTGTGATATAGTGCTGAAGGTTTCGGAGTGAACAACATGACAAATCTTAGATGCAAATGCCGTGAGTATTAATAAGAACTAACTTTTGAATTTGAGATTTGACTTGGAACTGCTCGGCCGTCCTAAGGTAAAAGGAAGTAACTGCAAATTTTCTGATTTTGCGTTTTCTGCATTTTCTACGTAAGGAAGTATCTAAACATCTTCCTAAGCAATTTGGTAGAGATCTGCTGTTAAGTTTGGCCCCTATTTCGATGATCAAAGGTAGCAACTGACTCACAATATGCTTACATCTACGGTCAAAGGCAGCAAATAATCAGTTTCCAAATTGCTAGTTGCTTCCTTTTACCTTAGGACGGCCGAGCTATGAATATAACTCTGCTAGAACTATTTAAAATTGATTACAGGTGATACTAATTCAAATTTTAGGTAATGGAATATTATTCAAATTCTTGGTGAATCCATTATCCGGATTTTCAATTATTAATCCTTGATCCTAATTCTCAGAAAATACAGTCTACCTTAATTTTTAATTGTGATTGAAATATTTTACCTAATATTTATAATAACACATAAGAAAATCCTGTTGAATAGCAAATAACTTCTCACATATAGATTTAAAAAAATAGAAAATGTTCGTCTGATTAATCAAGAAACAACAAGTGAATGAAAAGAAAAGAGAAACTGATGGAAATCTACAAATGAAAATAAAAATAAATTAAAAATAAGTTATTTTAATAACAATTCATTTTTTAGTTACGTTGTTTACCGCAATATTTGAGTTATAACTTATATAAAATAAAATAACTTATATAAAATAAATATCTTTTTATGCAGTATTACTTTTGTATATATTTAGATAAATTAATTAATGTTTTATTGATATTACTTAGTCTGTTATCCTATATATTATAATTTTCATGTTTTATTAAATAGGAAAGATTGGAATTAGTTAGAAGAAAGTTTAAATACGTTTGTTTCTCTGAATGCCCTTTCATCTCTGTTATAGGAATATGTGACATGGACATTGAAAAACAGCAAATCATAAAATGAAAGCACTTTTTCTTAAAGATGGGGGGGGGGGGTGAGGGGTAAAAATATCGATTTAGTCGCAACGGTAGGAATGATTGAATATTTTATTTGAATCATTGATTCACAATAGGTTTTACAGCAATCAGTGCTAGAGGTAAAGGTTTCCACTGACAGATAAACCAAGAGGGAAGGTCATATTTCGCCTTTTAATTCAATGTAATTATTTTAAGAAATAAAAAGTAAGAAGTAAAAAGTAAACATCCAATATTAAGAGTACATTAGCACTGTTAATATTTTTTCTTGAAGACATGCAGATAGATAGATAGACAGATAGTAAAATTTTATTCTTAACCATATTGTTGTTTTTCTTTTTCTAACATTTTCTCTCTGTCTTTATTCAATATTACCTCCCACCTTCATCAGATCTTCCTTCTTTACTATTTTTCCGTATGAGAAGTAGTAAGTGCAAAGAAAACCATCCAAACAAGAATTTCCAAATAATGTCCTGGTATAAGGTTAAAGTCACATTCCACCTGTCTTGTACCTACAGTGGATTTGAAAGAAACGGATTAAGAAAAGGGGATCAGTTTCTTCGCACGCCCTGGTTGGATGACCTTCAGCCTTTTCTTTTTTAGGTGTCTTTACTGGAATGTTTGTCAATTCAACTGAAAGAACCCTGGGTTTTTTTCTTACAGGTGATTCACCTATTGAACTGTCAACAAACTATTCTGTCTATTGATGACAGATAGTAATCATTCGCAAACATCAACTTAAAATGCTTACAATTATTTACTGTAAAATATCCTCATTTCATTTTTTTTTTCTAATATTTAAAAAGTCAAGAAAATTTCTGGCAAAATTTAAAAGCTATAAATACAATAGAGATTTAAATGTTTTCAATAACATTCATATTTTTTCAGTTTTCTCTAAATCGATGCATACTCAACTTTAAAATGAAGATAGATTACACTCTAGTGAGGCCTATTGTATATCTACAGATAGGAAATTATCCGGGTAAAAGAAAGGGAAATTTTAACTCAAATAGAATCGTTTGTTTTAAAAGATTAGATGTAACGTATTTATCTTATAATAGGAAACAATAAGAAACTCAATTTCTAATGTTTCAAAGCTTCTAATTTTACTTTTATAATACGGCCGGAATTAAGGTTTCTTTTGATTCCTTGACATAACATTCGATTTTCCATAACATTTGATTTTATTTCTACACTGTATATTCCTGTTTCGGTGAAAATTTTTAAATTAAGAGATGATTTTTTAAAATGTAATAAAACACACATGTTATTAGCACGAGAAATTACAAGAAAACACCCAAAACCCTTGGCATCAGTCGAACGCCCATTAGGAGCCACCGCCTTCATCGAGACAATGTCCAGTGGACAATTACAATGCATGGACTCACCATTATTCATCATTTTCAACGAGTAAACGACTTAAATCTCGTACACACTATGCTAATTTTGGTCAATGACCGACTAGCTTTAGATTGATCAAGATATAATGTCATTTTGCTCATTATTATTTAGATAATAAAAAAAAAATTCTCAATTAATTTATATGAAAAATTTCTTCTGTATTTATGACAGTCTAAAATGAAATTTAGACTGAATGAAGGATTACAAGCAGGAGTATGAGACGCAGTCCAGAAATCATAAATTATTTCAATAAAGCCTAGTCCTAAAGCTATTGATCATCCTAAATAATAATAATAATAATAATAATAATAATAATAATAATAATAATAATAATAATAAAGTTGATGTTTCATCTTTCTTCTTCTGTGTTTCCTCCGTTTCTCCCCTGGGACCAGTGCCGTAGCTAGAGGAATGGGGGCCCCGGGGCAACAAATGATTATGGTTTCGAAAAAAAAAAAATCCCCTTCGTTTGGGGGCCCCTTTTGCTCGGGGGCCCCGGGGCACTGCCCCTGCTGCCCCGGTGGTAGCTACGGCCCTGCCTGGGACTTACTACCCTCAGGGTTATTCTGGACGGGATGTGAATCTCGTCCCCCTTCTGGAATTTCCTAGCCTGGATAGGGTTAGCCCGTGGTCCATAGTTGGCCAAAGTCGATGAAAGGAATAATAATAAAGTTAACCGTTATTAAACAAAGTTAACTATTTTATGGCCGATAAACACAAGGTTAAATAGTGATACTCTAAATTCAAAACAACATTACATCCAAACTTACAGTAAGCCTAAAAACAATATAAAGTTTAAAAGAATACAATATCCTAGTTTTTAAAAGAATATACAAATTCGCTATTAACTGGACAAAATCTTTTAAAAAAGAGTCACTTTCAAAGGCACTCTTGAATGGTTATTTTATGTTTGTTACTGCCATCAACTAAAATTAGTCAAATATTCGAGGATACTTCTAAATAATGGCAAGCGCGAAACAACTGTCTTCAACTGAAATGGAAAACCATATTCTGGGAATAATCTATTCTTAATCTAAGCCTGATTGTAAGGAATAAAATTAAAGAGTTTTAAACAAATGGAAATATTTAAAATCCAATTGCTATCTCTTTTTTTTGGCTCTAATACAAATGTATATTGTTTTTTGCTAAGTTTTTTGTTTCTGTTTTCAGTCTTTTTTGTTAAGAGCGTTCTTTGTTTTGAAATGATAATGTCGTAACGGGGTCCATTTCAGAAATCTACAGCAGAGCGACTTTATGTTAGTCGATGCAGTAGATACCTCGAAGTTCCTCTTTCTTTTGGGCCATAAGATCATTTGGTTGGTTGCTGTTCACCAGAGGAGGTTGATCCTCGAAGGTTATTATCATAATTATGTTAGTTTTCGATCACATTCATCAGCAGTTCTTTAGATGATGTAACAAATAATAGGCGTTGTCTTTTAATTCTTTTCAACTTGATACATCAGCCAATCCATGTTTGTGTTAATAAACAACATTTAAAGTCACGGGATCATTTGTTATCCCCCTCCCACTGATATTGCACCGCAAAATGAGAAAAATCTAGGATTTTGGACAGGTCTTTTGCTTGGAAAGTTCATCGCTTTCTTTGCACCCCACCACCCCCACAAAAAAAGAAAAAGAAAAGAAAGAAAAGAATATTTTTTTTGGTCGAAATGTCTACGACCATGATAAACCCCTGCCATTCCCGAATCTTGGAATCGTCTATGCACAGAATATAAAGTAAATAGGAGTTTCAATTGATAATTATCATGTAATAAGGAGTTTCAATTGTTTATCTTTCTGTCCTTTTACCTGCTTTTACACTTTAGAAGCAACATGGAACATAACAATTGAACATCCAAAAATATTCCGCATAACAGTGACCGAAACCCGAATCCTATATTCTTAATATATTCAATATATATATAGAAGAATGAAAGAGAGGCTTGAAAGACAAGAAGAAGACCATGTTTTGAAGTTTATAAGAAGATGGTTCGAAAATATGACTCTTAATATTATTAGACATTTGAAAGACAATTGAAAGAATTTTAAATGTTAAATTATAAATGACTTGAATTTTAAAAATGATTTTAATTTTTAAATTATAAAGATTTGAATTTGAATCTGTAGAAACCACGCTCTTTAAGCTTATTGTTTAATTATTTCACGTGTGTGAATTCTTGGTCTGCATTATTATTATTATTTTCTGTTTGAAGCTAAGGAAAGGGAGATGTTTTCTCCTTTCCTTTTGAATTTTTATAACATCGCTTGAGAAAGAAAAGGCCGTTTAAGCTTTCTGAAATATTGCGCCGTGTTGATGTAATGATTTAGAAGTGTATTATGATTTTGGAGGGGGACTATTTTAGATTTTAATAATTACAATATATTACCATAGCTACAATAAATTTGGTTATGAATAAATTTTGCTAGTAAACTCTTTAAATAAGCTTCTGAGTAGGATACAAAGAGTAATAATAAATACCTGATCTAATCTTGGCTAAGTGATTTAGATGATTGTTTCGGACGTTTCCTAAGAGTTGAAAATTGAACGGATATTAAAAAGTCATCTGTTTAAAAATATCCTGCGCATATTAGAATGTAACATTATAGTTATAGAATCAATAGAAATATTTTTCGGTTAAAATATAAAAGAAGAAGAAGAAAACAGGAACTTATAGTTGACATGTCAACTTTCAATACTTGCATGATTAAACCCAAATTGCTTTTCAAAAATACAGTGTACAGTTTTTTATCTTTCAAGTTGTTTAGTTATCGTGAAATTGAGAGCCGTGTAATGGTGGCTTATGACCATCATTCTATGGTCCCAGTTTGTGCCCAAACCAACATGGATCTGTCTATTACTAAACTTTCAGCATTGTAATATAACTAGTGTTTGAATTATTCCAATTGTAGCTATTTAAATCCGATATAGAAATCAATGTCCTTTTCTTTCTTTTTTTTTAAGTCTTTTTCTTTCATCTTTCTTTTTTTTTAAGTCTTTACTACTAAAGTTCATACAATGTGACTTTTAAAAATTAATAACAGACGGACGGACATATCTACTGTTCGCTTTTGTTTACGAGAGCCTTCAACGCTTTTGCGCATGCGTCAGGTCTTCCATTTCAGGAAAATAGGCGCGAGGAGAAACAAAGAGTGGATGTTTATAGTGTTAGTTTACTAGTAGCTGCGTTCTATTTGCGCTTTTAGGGAGAGAATTATGGAAAGAATAAATACTATTGCAAAAATAACAGGTACTAAAAGAAAAACAGGTCTTAGGAAAGTGCCCATCTCAGCGTATCGCCCCTTTGCGGAGTAGAATCGTCCGTCAGTGGTGGTTCTCGCTTTTGAAAACGTACAGTATTCTAAAACTTTTTCCCCTAAACAAAACTTTTCTCCAATGTATATACTGTATTAAGGGTGAGACTATAATTACTCTACAGCTAAGTTTTAATTATACAATTATAAAAAATTGTAAACAAATTGAGATAATATAATAGTATGTCTTTGATATTCTAATTCTCAATACGATACAGAGCATCAAGAATTCCTTAAATGTTTTAATGATGAAACTAAAATTTTAATAAATGGAAAGTAAAAAAAAAAAAAAGAAAAACAAGTTGAACTTTTGCTTCGAAATACATATTTTATCAGTGAATAAATTCTTACCGAAATTAAAGAAACACTCGCTTTTGAATTCTCTCTTCGTTCTCGTGAGTTCCTTGTCGATGTCTGAAAGGCCAATGTCAGTCTAAATGTTACATCCGTTTCATTGCATATGGAAATAACTTTGCTAACAGAAAGTGGACCAAATTGAATTCACCACTTTCTATTTCCGTTTTAGACGAACGTAATTCAGTCGTAAATTGATATGAATAGATATCACTCTTATAAAGATGCAAATGGAAGTAGGATTGATTTTTTTTTTTTTAATGTTTTTCATTAATCAATACCCAATAAATTCAGACGAATTCAGTTTTCCCTGTGAAGCAATAGAGGATTATCAGTATATTTACAACAACTTATGTATTGATTTCGTTGTCAAGGAAACATTCTAGTTAACATCTTCTCATTAATCATTTCCATTCAAAATGAGAAAAACGTAGTTGATTTTATTAATACTAGGTGAAATCAGGAAGGGTAAGTTTTTTAACTAAAAAAAAGAAAAGAAACCAGCTTAGAAATATCTTGCACTCTGAGACGTAATTATTTCTCAAAAATTGGAAAAGGAAAGCGGGACTTCAAGGTCTTAGTGTTACTCACAAGGAGTGAGCAATAATGTTTGTTTAAGATATAACCTTCAAACTGAAAACAAGCGGAATTCCCCTTCCCCTCCCCCCTTTCTAAATGTCACCTTTCTTTACCAATGTCATTCTTCATCAAATTTTGTACAAAAAAATTCAAAATAAGCTTAGTTTGTTTGATGGAGTATTCGTGTAGATAAATTAGTATTTTCTTTTCTGCATTGAGTTATGAGTTTGATTTATGAGTTGTACAGTATTTAAGTCGCTTGGCTGCGGGTTGGAGGTGAAGGGTTCGATTCCCGGCCTCGGCGGAGGACGGGAATTTTTCCACGCTTCTTTCTCCTCCAAACGGGCCCTAGGGTCTACCCAGCCCTCTATAGAATGGGTACCGGGTTTCTTTCCCGGGAGTTAAAGGCGGGCGAGCGACGGGCCGACCCCCCGTCCTCAACTTTGTCCCGTAGGTTCTGAACACTGGAGTCTACCCTCCAGCTGCATTGCGCGGTCCTCTGGGCCTGATCGCAACTTTAACTTTAACTTAACAGTATTTAAGTACAAATTGAAATTGTTTTATAAGGATGCAGTGAACCAGTATCTAGATATTGAACATTATCAAATATAACTTTATATATATCTAGATGGCCGTGCTGGCGTGGTCGTGCGGTCTCGGCGGCGGCCGGTCGTGGTGGCCAATGCGCCAGTACCTGGGTTCGAATCCCGGCAGTGGCATGGCTGTTTCAATTTCCTTTCTTGTGTGTTCGTCTCTTCTTCCCCTGGGGTTGGCGCCCCCTCGTGGTATCCAGCTAAAACCTCCTATTGTAGGAGGCCGTCCAAACCCTGTATGGGTGTTACGGACGATAACTAACTAACTAACTATATCTAGATTCTCTTTAAAATATATTGCAATAATTCGCCAGTTTTAATCGTATTTTAGATTTTGAAATTAAAAAAAAAAAGAAGGAAGAATTTACCTTTCACTAATTTGTTCCTTTAATAATTTCAACTAGAAATAGTGAAAAACTTTTAAGGGGCTGTTCAAGTATTACGTAACCATTCAAGGGGGGGGGGGGGG
>JAFIDM010009631.1:116892673-116908205 GCA_023159025.1 Thereuonema tuberculata
CTTTTTGACCAAGATAGTAGGGTTTTTAGAATTAGGCCTTGTAGAGAGAGAGACTTGACTCTACATGAGATCTGATAACTTTTTAACAGTGAAAGCGTTATGAGCATCTTGGCAACGTATTTTACATGAAATGTTTTGGGTGGGATGAAATAGTTCCATGAAACGGCCAAGCCATACTTTTTGACCAAGATATAGGGTTTTTAGAGTTAGGGCTTGTAGAGTTAGGGGCTTGGCTCTACATGAGATCTCATAACTTTTTAACAGTGAAAGCGTTATGAGCATGTTAGTCTTGGCACTCTATTTTACATGAAATGTTTTGGGTGGGATTTCATTTCTTTTTGTAAGAAGAGATCTGATAACTTTTTAACAGTGAAAGCGTTATGAGCATATGAGTCTTGGCAACTTATTTTACGTGAAATGTTTTGGGTGGGATATATCTATCAGACATTGTTATATAATAAAGAACCGGAACCCCTTAAAGAACCCCTTTATGAGGGGTTGGAGGGTGAAAGTTACAGATTTCCTAATTTTGTTGTTGTTTGTGTGCTAAACCTAGCCTGCATACCAAATTTCAGCTTTCTAGGACTTCAGGAAGTACCCTAGAGGTTTTGATGATCATGAGTCAGTCAGTGAATCATGGACGAAATCGACGTATTTTAGATATTAATAAAATCCAAAGTATAAAAGCTAGATAAATGAAACTTAGCATATTTCATTAGTCTGCTAACTGCATCTTATCCTGAAAATTTGAGCTCTCTAGTATTATTTATGCCGAAGCATTGAGGGTACGACGTATTTCAGATCTTAATAAAATCCAAAGTATAAAAGCTAAATAAATGAAACTTAGCGTATTTCATTAGTATGGTAACTGCATCTTATCCTGAAAAATTGAGCTCTCTAGTATTATCCAGGCCGAAGCTATGAGGGTTCAATAATACATAACCAGACCCCCCCCCCCCCTTTATGAGGGGTTGGAGGGTGAAAGTTACGGATTTATTAATTTTGTTGTTGTTTGAATGCTAATCCTAGCCTGCATACCAAATTTCAGCTTTCTGGGACTTCAGGAAGTAGAAAACCTAGAGGTTTTGATGATCATGAGTCAGTCAGTCAGTGAATCATTGACGAAATCGACGTATTTTAGATATTAATAAAATCGAAAGTATAAAAGCCAGATAAATGAAACTTAGCGTATTTCATTAGTCTAGTAACTGCATCTTATCCTGAAAATTTGAGCTCTCTAGTATTATACAGGCCGAAGCTATGAGGGTTCGAAAATACGACGAAACACTTCCAGAGAAGGTACGTAGTGCCCTTCCTGCCTTTGGCTCGTCTTGGCGGGGGCACTGCCGTGCCCCCAGATAATGATCGTTTTGCAGCTTTTTTTGTATTGCTACTTTTCTCTGTTTTTACGTAATTTAATTTTCTGCATTTCTTAACGACTCTCGTTCTTTAAAGACATTAGTAATATTTAATTATATTTTTTTTCAAACTCCATAAATATGTTTTCCCTAACATACATCTATACTAAATTTTTGAGTCTTCGAATCTTTTTAAAGGATTAATGTTGAAACCACCAATGTTACTTATTTTTATAACAGGAAGTTTCTAGAAACCAAAAATTTTATTCATGTTTATTCGTCTGCCTCTGAACTTTTTTCAGCACTACAGTTCTTGTACCTCTGTAGGTCCATGGTCTCTTCTAACTTTAGCCCATTCATCTCTTACCTTTCTTCTCCATCGTGATATCCTCATTTTTCTTAGGTCTTTTTCTACTTCATCCATCTAGATCTTGATCTTCCTCTCTTTCCACACATTTTTCTATTAACTTGAAAAGCTAATAATTATATAGAAAGAATTTAAAATAATTTTGCGTCTTAAAACAATAGAAATAAAACGGTGATTGATGAAACTGTAATCAGTTACCGTAGAGAGATTGAATTTGGCTGATGATAATTGCTCAACATGAATTCCCTGAAATCATTTCTTCCAATCATCATCATATGTTACATTATCACCAACTATTGTTAAATTCGATTCTTTTTTCCTGTTTCTATTTCCGTGAGTGTAGTTCTAGAAACGCTTTCTCTTGTAATATTTCTCAAGTAATAATAATTCAGTTACCTCAGCAACTGCAAGGAATTGAACATTATCAATTGAAACTATAGATCGTGGAGTAGTTTGTCAGTCTTTGTTTCTCATCTTCGGATTCATGCATTGAAAAATTCTTAAAATAGGAATGTCTTAAATACAGTTTCCCAACGTATCAGTTTATCATCATATTTCCTTATAAAACTAATTTCTAATTCTTTTTCAAAAATTCACTTATACCTTTTTTTGATAAATACTTTTTTTAAAAGTTCCAGTTTTGAAATCTTCTTCTAATTAAATAATAAAAAAAGAAAAAGAGAGAAACATCACAGAAATTACATTTGAAATACAAATGACGGAAATAATAATAATAATTTTTCGGGGATAAAAGCCATTAACCGTTATTATCATGATGATGAAAACAATGTGTAATAGTAATAATAAATATGTAGAACAGAAACTGAAAAAGAACCTTTTGTGGCAGAGCTAAGTTTATTGAAGCACTGGCCATATAACCGAAATGTCTCTCTGCGTTAGTAAGACACCAGGGTCTTGTTTACCAACCAAAACAAAAAAGAGGACGAGGAGAGGAAAGAGAGTGGTACCTTTCAACCCCCCAAAAAAAACCTCAGTTTGCATTATCCTTCCCCCCTCAGCTAAGTTACTAACAGTTACAGAATTTCACATTGTATTTTTGGTCATATGACCCTCTGTGAAGCTTTGAGGAATAGCATGGGCGGATTTAGGTCTTGTTATCTGGGGGTGCGAGCTCACCGGAAGGTATGAGATATTTGTATACCAAATTCAAACACCAAAACCAAATTTAAATGGTCCGTTTTTAGGCCTAAAAAGGTAGCCTATTTCTTTTATCTAACAATAACCCTTTCGTATTTTATGTTACAGCTCATTACAATTGTTAAAAGTAACATTTCATTTGTATAATTATTAACCATAATAGACTAATAACGTCACCGCTAGAAAAACATTTTGAGAAATTTTTTGAACTTGACTCGTTTTGTGAAGTTTGTTAATAAAGAACTAAGGAATCTAAAAACGTACATAACAAATATGATTAAGTGAATTTATTAAAAATATAAACTTCACAAGAAAACATTTGAATCAAAAGACTACTTTTCAGTTATTACTGCTTCATTATAATATCTAATGTCTTATTATATTTAATGTTTTGTTCCAAGTTACCTTATTTTCGTGCACCTTTCGATAGAAATAAATTTGCAAGTTTGTCATAGTCCATGGCCTTCCCAATATCAGTTTCCGAAAACACAACCATCAAGTCTGATAGACGTTCTTCATTCATTATCGAACGCAGCCAGTTGTTTATTCTTCGCAAAGCTGAAAATGTCCGTTCACAAGTTGCGCTGTTGGATGGCAAAGTAAATGCACATCATCTTATACAAGTTAGGGTAGGTTCTATCATTGAGGCTTTCGATCAGAGCTGGAATAATTTTTTTCAGTGAGGAAGTTTCAAATTTATTAAAACATTTTCAGTGTCCTTTTTTCTCGCATAACGAGATTTGCGATTTGCATTTCCGCTTTCAACGATTTTACATTGACACTTGCTATGGGATAACTATTTACGAAGAAAACACTTTTTTTAACATTTAAACGCAAAATTTATAAAATTATTATAACAGAAAACATTTTTATTTAAAAAAAATTATCTTCCCAAAAATCTGGGGGTGCGGCTCATCCCCTAGCACCCCCGTAAATCCGCCCGTGACTGGAATAGAACAAAATTTCATCGTAATGAATGATATAACTTAACACAATAATAAAAAAAAGGACTGTCCAACAATCAGAGACATAGTAATGAATTGCATGAACAACTGTTTTGCTCTTACTTAATTCATCTGCATGAAATATAAAATTTACAAATCAGGGCTATCTCAGAATTTCCTTTCCTATGAAGTGTCTGTACCTTCACCTGCACTCATTCTACTCGATATTAAGAGCCTTGGGTATAGCCCACAGTACTAAGGCCAAAATGAATAAATGGCTTAGATAGCCGGAAGGAGAGAAGAAGACAAATACAGCGAAGAAAGAAAACAGCCATAACTGTCGGAAATTCAAACTCATATTCGAATATTAGACAAGCCAGTAGACCACCGCCTAGACTCATAGACATAGAAAAACATCGTCACATAAACCACAACAGATATTGTACAATTATAAACACTCGCCCATATCCATTTATTTATTAATCCGTTTCTGGATTAAAACTTTTAACTTTTCTGGATTTAACTTTTAGGAAAATAAGAGAGGAAGTACTCAAACATCCAAATTTAACTACAAGGACATTTATTAATTGTCGACCTTTGATCAAGAATTGCTTCCTTCTTTTGATAGTTGTCTATATACGGGATTTCCATTTGCTCTTCATTGCTCTATTCTAAATCTGAATTGGATTTAAGTGCTTACACATGAATCAATAATGGAAGCTTTCTTCTAATAAATTCAAATTTATTTTGTTATCACAAAGACTACCACTATCTCTTTAATTGGCTTTTCCGATGTCCTGGGGTGATATGACGTCAAGGAATGTAGCACCCCTTCCGGTTGGCCTGGAAAAACCGCTCCGATGGTGCAACTTTCCAACGCCCGGGGCATCCCAGGTGTGGCATTGTTTGTGTAATGCTTCTTTCAACACGTGATTTTTATTTGAAATCTATAGATAGTTCCCTTGAAAACAGCAGCAGTTTTGAATTAGATAACATTCATTCAATTTACTTTCTGTAATAAGTAAATATAAATATTTGCAATCAAAGTCACCATAATTGTTTCTCTTCTAAAACCATTTAAATCACACGTACATTGTGGTTATTTTACTTTCATGCGATGATTAGGAACATAAAATATTATAAGAATCACTGAAATAACTTGAAATGATTTCCACAGAAGCATTGGACTATTATTGAAATGAAAAAGAAAAATTTAAAACAGATTTTTGAAACCTCAAAGTTGAACAACTCCTATATGAAATCTAAGGTTATTCGACCTTTCCTCGTCGGCCCTACTTAAGACAAGTTGCTTTAATGTTTCTTATTTTTAAAAATAAGCTTTAGGTTGTTCATTGTTTGCAGATTCTGAAATTTACCTGAAGGATAAATAATGAATAAAAAAACAAAAGTTTTAAAACTAGTTCTGACGACCAAAATAATTTTGAAGTCATATTTAATGAAGAAAATTTGTAATGTAGACTGAAATGCCTAAAAGAGACGTAATATTAATATTTTATTTATTTATTTTAACTATCAAATTTAATTTGCAGACGATAATGCATTATTAGCTGAAACAGTGTTTCAGAAAAATTATCGATAATCAAATTAGAAAAAGGTATTCGATACCTGTTGTTCAAATTGCAATTTCAAGACAAATCGCAATGGTCTAATAAGTAAATACTTGAAGGTATATTCTTGTCGTATAGATATAGTGCTAGAAGTTCTGTATCTTGGTTCTTTTATTATACAAATGGTGTAGGCGTGAGTCAGTTTAATTAATCCCCTAATGCCCTTGTAACAACGTCAAACCACAGCAATTTCCCAAGCGAAGCAAATACACGTTAGGCCTTAAGTGAATATTTACTTTGTGACAGTCATGGGTTTTTCCTCACAACTCCTTGAAAATTGTAACGAAAAAAATTACTAGTGCTATTTTTTATGAACAACCTTAAACTTTAATGCAGATTTTCAATTTAAATTACTATGGAATTTCCATCGGAATTGAGAAACATGATATGAGTCATTTTTGTCTGGAAAATAAGCCGACAACAAACGAAATTCGCTTTTCTTTTTTTCTTTCTTACTTTCCAAAATTCCTTTTTTGTTTTAACGAATTTATATGTTACGATTTACTGAATTAGCATCGATTATTATTATTATTATTATTTTCATTTCCTCTCATTGTGAAAACTTACAAATCGTTTGACAAAAGGGATTCATCTTTTCGTTAATATCTATCCACGTAATTTTAATATTTAAATAAGATTCTTTATTAAAACAAATGGCAAAGAAAATAAAAAATGATTCGTTACGTTTTTCGTTTCAAGCAAAAAATGATTTCGTTTTTTGTTACTCTAAAATCTAAATTTCGTTTTCCTTTACGTTATAACGAAATAATTAGGTATACATTAAGCGAAAGTATTTATTTTTTATTATAAATAATTTACATAATGGATAACGTATACATTAAATACATTGGTTGGAAAATATATTTTTATACATATATATTACATTTATAAATTAAAGATAATTTTATTATTACTTATATTATTATTAATTATAAGTAATTAAACAATTTTTCTCATTTATGTGTAGAGATTAAGTATCTACTTTAAATATGCTTATTTGAATAGATTTGTCGGAGGAATGACGTGTTAAAAGGGTTAAAAATAATTATTTTAAAAATATTAAATAATCATATTACTTAATTATTATTAGTGTTATTATTGGAATAATATTTGAATTAAATTAATTTTTGCAGATTCGTTAATACCTTATTGAAATTTTCGTTATATTTTTTCCATTAAGCATTATATCTTTTCCCTTCCCTCGATTTTGAAAACTGGGCGGAAAAACCAACAGTGTAATTTTCTCTAAAGGTGATAAAATGCGTAGGAGAGGGAAGGGTTAACCTATTTTCGTTACGTTTTCTGTTACTTTTATTTGAAAAATTTCGTTAAAGTTTTCCGTCAAGGTTAAGCAAAAATCCCAGCGTAACGTTTCTCCGCACTGTTTACAATAATAAAAATCTTCTATTCGAGGAAGATATTAAATCACTTTCTTTTAAAATACTAGACAAAAATCCGCTTACATTTACTCCGTTTATTCTTATTTTACATTTATTCTAACTTTACTTCGACTCGAATCTACATAGTTACTGTTTATTATAAATAAGAATAAGAAAGGAATTATCTTTGTTACATTCTTTTTGTAATAAAATTCCAAATGTCAAATAACTATTATTATTATTTTACCATAAAAGATTCAAACCATGGGTTTCCTCAGCAAAGACAATATGGCGGGTCAAGGACCAAAATATTATTATTATTATTATTAATCTCTTGATATAGTACTCTGTGCTGTAAATACTGATCCACAAATTGCAAATAATATTATTTAAGAAAATTTTAATATTGTTACAAATTAACAATAAGTAAAGAAAAAATAAAATGTATGATTATCAGACCAAAAAAAAAATTAACAAACTTCCATCCAAAAATCTATTTTCCTTCACATTTATGTATACAGAAACAAACTAACAATTGTAACTCTTGTTCTAGAATTGATATTGTAAATGATTTTAAATATTTAGGAATCACTGTAAATAACTTATTTGCATGGAATACCCAAATAAATATCGTACGTAAAAAATTAAACTCGACCATCTTTATTTTTCACTATGTAAAAAATATGTTACCACTGAAAACAAAAATTCTTATTTATTACGCTTTATTCAATTCTCTTTTAAATTATGGAATAAACATATGGGCAAATACAAATGACATTAGTCTTGAAAGTTTAAAAATACTGCAAACTAAAGTATTAAAATTAATTTTTTTCTAAGAAAATTTGGAATAATATTCAAAAAAGAAATAATGACTTAAATAAATATGGAATATTATTTCCAAAATAAAAATTCTTCTATAACATAATAAGGTCTACTCCAAAATTATTATGATGTATGGAAGATAAAAAATAATAATAAGTAAACTTATAATTTAAGAACAGAAATTAATATTAAATTAATTTATCCATGCATAAATAATAATTATGGTTTAAGAAATTCAAATTATAACATAGAAAGTTTTCTAAATAACATAAATACAAATACATTTGATGATTATCAAAATATTTCAATTGTTAAACGAAAGTTAAAAAAATGGATTATTGAAAACATTTAGGAAAATTTCTCGATAAGATCATTTAGCTAAGTAAAGGCGTAATTGAACAAATGTTTGGTCTCTAAATTGTTGTTTGATTATTGACATTACTTTACGTTCTCTGTTTATTGGACAACATGGAATTTGATTTTTTCTTCTTCTACTGCTTATTTGTTTTTGTTTTTGTAGGCAACTGTCATTCGATCAATGTTTAATCGTGGGTTTCTTTCCTCAGATGTCTTTTTTTTTGTTTTCTTTTCTTTAACCTATTATTGTCTACTTCCACCCATCTGTAGTGTTTACTTAATGCAAATTATATACTTTCGTTCAAGTCCATTACAAATATAGGCTTTGTTTCTATTACATCACATTAATAACAAGCAACCCATCGATTGGAATTGTAAATAAAATAAAAAGCTAAACTGAAAAAAAGTCTGAAAATAAAATAAATTCGCCATTTTTTTAACATTAAAATGGTCTAATCAATGAATTGTAAATCAAAATCTAAGCACAATACAGTGGAACCCCGCCATTCGTCCGCCTCTCAATTCGTACAACTCGTTATTCGTACAACTTTTTCAAGCAAAATTGAACTCGCCATTCGTACGCTTGCTCGCGATTCGGACAGCGCAGCGTGACCTCGGTACTGGCCACGCCACGCGGTCGCTTTAGTTCAGTATCGTGCTAGCTTCCGTACGCTACGCATCATCCACGCAAGCTTCGTGAAACTTTGTGATATTTTATTGTTATTTTTTGTTATTTTTATTAAAAAATAGTGCAGCCACGGGTCCAAAAAAGATTACTGATTCAACCAAGCCTAAAAGGAAAGCAGTGAGAACGACAATTGAATTGAAAAAAGAACTCGTTGCGAAGTTTGAAAGTGGAACTCGTGTCTCTGACCTGGCAACTCAGTATGGCATGGCGAAATCAACCATATCGTCTATACTGAAAAAGAAAGACATAATAAGAGAGACCTGTATATTTATCGTTTTCGTAGTTTTGATGTATTTTAGGCTTAACATATTATTACATTTTTTGGTGTTTTTTGATTGTTCGTGGTCGATTCCCTCACTTGGCCCCTTCCCTCCCCCGAAATAAAATCTTATATACGCTTCTATTTCTAAGATAATTTTTGTCGCCTTCACACGGAGATTTCTTCTCCAAGCACAATCCATCGTAACAACCCTACTAACGTGGTCTTACACTATTAAGGTTTACATTATTAGGATCAAACTACCTTATAACTAGACAGCTAATAGTTCCTCGGAAACATCTGAAATGGATTAATTACATTCCTATCTTCAAGCGGAAACAATAACTGATTAAATATTTAAAATTAGGCAAGTTTTAAATATGCTTAATCCGTAATAATTTCCTTTTTTTATATACAATAGAGTCCTGTTAATCCGAACTAGATGGGACCGGACCCTGAACGAATCATCGAAAGTCCTGATTAAACGGAATCTATATTACTAAAATCTTTTATTTCTCTGTCTGTCTGTGTGTCTGTCTGTCGGGCGCAGTTTTCTGTGAGAATGAAAAATAGAAACAATTTTTACAATGAAACATCCGCGACAGGAATCGAACCTGCAACCTTCTGATCCGAAGTCAGACATCTTATCCATTAGGCCATGGGAACTACAACTCTCTTCATATTGCTTTTTTGACTTATCTGTCAAAACTGAACTGACTTTGACTGAAAAGTAACAATTGTAATAAAAAAGAAAGTCAAAAAAGAAAGAAGCAGTACTTCATTAGGTAGAATACTGAGAATTCACTATTTGTAACTTAAAAACCAATATAAAGTATCAATTGGAATGAAAAAGAAGAGTCAAGAAATAAAGAAGCACTATTTCTATTAGGTAGATTACTGAAAAATCACTATTTGTAACTCATAAAGCTAGAATCACATCAAAGTAAAAAAAGTCACGATAAATATGTGGCTCATCAACCAAGATGAACGAGAGTGTCGATAACATCAATCGAATGATAAATCTAATAATATAAGGAGAGACTACAGAGCATACAACACAAGTGCGAATAAAATTGACACTTCTGATAATCCACCACACGAACATCTCTATCTCCCCGAGTATCTGAACGCATTGAATCTCAGCGGTATTCCTCAACATTGTTTGTCATTGAAGATTGGATCTCCAATAATATTGTTGCGAATCATCAATCCCAAGTTTGCATACTGCAATGGAACTCAACTTAAATGCCGTTCATTCGATAATGATCTCATAGAAACCGAAATTATAACAGAACTCACAAAGGAGATTTTACTTTCATCCATAGGATTTCTATGGAACCATGCGTTAATCTACTTCCATTCACTTTCACAAGAAAACAATTTCCGATCAGACCTTCTTATGCGATATTTATCAATAAAGCTAGTAGTTATACCGGCGATACAGAGGCGCAAAATCCGGCGATTGAGAGGAACATTTGCATATCATTTGCATATTTGCATAATTAAGAAAAATTTGCATATCCCGGCGATTCAGAGGAACATTTGCATATCTTAGATCAGGTGACTGAGGGTTTTTCCGGTCATGTGACCAAAACATTAGAATCTCATTAACATATCTCATTTGCATAATTAAAATTTTTTTTTATATGTAACTTTTATATAAAGGTCAGGTGACTGAAGGTTTTTTCATAGCCAAAGGGTTAAAGACTGATTGATATTAATGAATATCATTTTTAATATTTAATTTGCGTATGATTAATACCCAAAGGGTTAAATATTCGAGTAATATCTCAAAAGGCTCGATTTTTGGTAGAGAATTGAATGGTGTCATTTTTAATTTTTCCTAAGGTTACTGTTAAGAAATAAACGATTAAGTGTCTTTAATGGGAGTATTTTTTAAATAAGGAAGTGACGTTTTGGAGTAAATATCTTATGTAGGATCTTGTCTGATGATGTTTTCCAACTTGTATGGATGTGATAAAAAATAAAGTATTAAGTGTCTTGACTTGTAGAATATTTTAATGTTGATACGTTTAATTCTCCCTAAACAATGTGTTAAGAAATAAACTAGTAATATATTATTGTTTCTATTGGAATGAAAAAAATAACTTACTATTTGGTGTTGGTTGTTTCTTATTGATAATGTTTTTAGGTAAGGAAAGAAGTACAATCCATACAAATTTGTCTCTTTTAAGTATATTTTTATTTCATTATATAAAAAAGAAAAGTTACATATATATATATATATATAAGAGGTTTTAGGCTTTATAAAACATGGACTCCATGTCAGAACTGTCTGTGGCATCAAATTGAAAGTCATGTCTCTTACATTTTTTCAAAGGGACATAATTGTCTCCGGATTCTTCCTGAAAAGTACGTTCGGGGATGTGTTGGACGAAAGGTGGTGATTGTAATGCCAGTTTGAAATTTCTCCATGTCGGACGTTTCATCTGTATAAACCTGCTTCCATCGGTGATTTGGATACATACTTCATAAACGGAAGGTTGAATTAGTTGAATTAAAATCCCACTAGCCGTTTGGAAAGCTGACAATTCGGCCAACTTATTGGCTTTTGTAGATCGTTCCGCTTGGCAATAGGCATTCGTAATGGTTTGAAAATCTTCTAAAATTTCTTTTAGTGATTCTTCATCAAGTTCTAATCCATCGCCGAGAGGCTCAAATTTGTGTGTTTGTTTCGAATAAAAATGTTTCTGCAGTCTAATAACATTTTCGTTCATGACCAACACGATATTTTCCCCTAATGTTTTCGAGTTGGACATTGTTTGTAACATTGATGTGGTCGGTAAATTCTGGAAATGAAAAAAAAAAATTTTTTGTAAATGCTTGGTCAATTGTAAAAGTGTTTCAAGCATCGAATTAAAAAAAAAAATAATTTAAATACAAGTTCTGAATTAGTGATGTTATTTAAACTTTACCAAACAACAAATCTAATTGTATTTAGAAAGAAATAAAACTTAAACCGATCGAAAAAAAAAATACAAGTTCTGAATTAAGAATATTATTTAAACTTTACAATACAACATACCATATATAATTCTATTTAAAAAAGAAACAAACTTAAACAACAAAGAAAAAAAAATATCTTACCATTGATGAGAGTCTACGATTCTCTGCAAAGTTTCGTAGTTGAAAAATCATTTTTCTGTGGGAAATGATGTTCAGAATACTGCCAACAAACTGTTTATATACACGTTACTACAACAAAGTCGACTCCTATTGGTTAAATGTGTACACGTACGTTATTGGGCTCAGGGCACGTGATTAACACGCTATGAATTCTATTGGTTATGTCTTCTAGAATCTTAGTGGTTGAACTAAGACTCACGTGTAAGATTATGATCTTGACAAACAATGTAACATTCTTGATTTATCGGACGAAATAAAAGTAATGTCAAAAATCCATTAACGCGTTTTGCGGAGTGATAAATGTGAGAATAAATGACATAAACGTTCACCTTCGCTAACAACATCATTGATTGATGAGAAAAACGCATCATAAAAGGAATGTCCATTAAAATACAGACTTGCAGGGATAGGGGTAATAGACATTATAAGTGGTATTTTTGCCTCGAGCTGGGGGGTGAGATGGTAAACAAGTTAGTCGAGTTGAAAATAGCTCACTCAGCCATTATGTATCTTTTGAGACAATAGGACTGGCTTGAGGACAATTTTTGTCTAAAGAGGGAGAAATTTAAAAGTATAAGTATCGGTGTTTATGTAACTCAGCATTTAGTCACAATTGTCGTTATATCTGAGACACAGACATTTCTTTTTCTGCTTTCCCCAGTGAAAGAGAGAGAGAGAAAAAGGTAAGATTTTAATGATTTATTTTTTTAAATTGAAAATATAATTTCTTTTTTTAAAATTTTGTATGTATCTCTTATTCCCCATGTGATGCTAAAATCAACTGTGCCTTTTGTCTTTTATCATCCAATAGGATACATGTTTGTTTATGAAATGTGCCAATAACATTCATGAAATTTTTTCTGACCGATAGCAAAAGTTTAAGTTACATTCATTCAAGAATATAAAAATTCAAACATACTGAAACGATCTTTTAACAAAAGTTAAGTTACACTAAAACGAGAAACAGAAACGTTCTTCAATTTCTTTACACTTTATCTGAACAAGTTCTTTTTCCTTAGTTGAATACAATATCAGTTAGTGAAACGAATTGTATATTTTCGACTAGCATCGATTTCAGACCTGTGAAATTAGTCAAAAACTTATATTTTTAAAAAGAGAATCGAAAATTTTCTCGATATTCTTCCAAAGTAATCAATCTAATTTCCAAAATTAGTTAAAAATTAACATGTTCTAAATTAAAGTGTGATGAAATTTGTAAACACTATTGAATACAGTGAAGAACAATTATTTATTTTATTTATCTTTTATTTGTTGTTGATATGACTGTTTCTGAAACTCTTTTACATAACCAAATAGTAAACAAAAAATTTTTTTTTTTTTTCATTTCACAGATCCAAGTTATGATTAAAAGAGACAACTTTCAGTTCACTTCATCCGAAAGTTCAAAAAATATGAATTTACCGACTGTACCATTTCAGAACAATATAAATCAAGACACCAAAATTTGGTTTACGTTTGAAGCTTTAATACAAGAATCAGAGAGATTAAAAACATTTATTGGTTGGACTTTGACTTTTGTCACTCCGCAAGATCTATCAAAGGCCGGATTCTTTTATTTGAAGGACGCAGATAAAGTACAATGTGTGTTTTGTCTAGGAATAATAGGATCCTGGGAGCCCGAAGACAAAGCTATGAATGAACACCGTAGACATTTTCCTAATTGTCGTTTTGTACAAGGTGAAAATGTAGGTAATATTGACATATCTTCAAATTATGGACGTGATATTACAAGCTTAAATAATTTTCATTGGTTTTCCGAAACCGAAAAAAGATATGTGACCGTTAAGGAATTAGAAGAACTGGGAGTTCATATAAGAATTCATGGCCCTAAACATCCCAGTTATGTAACCGTAGAGTCCAGACTTCAGTCTTTTGCTTCTTGTATCTTGATAAATAAATACCAGAAACCAAAAGCTTTGGCTGATGCTGGATTCTATTATGTTGGCCTTAGCGATCACGTAAAGTGTTTTTATTGTGATGGTGGTCTGAGAAATTGGCAACAGGAAGATGACCCCTGGATCGAACACTCCAAATGGTTTAGCAACTGTGCATATGTAAATTTAATGAAAGGTAGAAAATTTATCGAAACGGTTAAGTACAATTTAACGTGTATTAAACAAACTCCTACGATTATGAAAATTTTAGAAGAGAAAGTTAATGATCAACTGATTCAAACAATCCAACATAGTCAGAATCAACAAACACTCAATTCTAAGGAAGATCTTATTTCGATGGAATCCACTTCAAAGGAAAGTGTTATTTCATTGAAACCTAATTCTAATGAATGTATTATTTCTTTGGAATCCGAATCTATTACAAATCAAACAGAGAAACTGTCACAATCAGCTTCCATTGAAACTGTAATACATGACGAACATAAAGAATTGATTAATGAAACAAAAAATCAAACTCTCAAAAAAGAAAATCGACATCAAAAGAAAACGTATTTATGTAAAATCTGTCTGCAAGAAGAAATTGCTGTTGTATTTCTACCATGTAGTCATTTAAATAGTTGTCCCAAATGTGCTCTTTCTCTACAGAACTGTCCCATTTGTCATCGAAAAATTCGTGGTCTCGTGCGAACAATTCTATCTTAAAAATAGAATAACTGTTTTTCAACATATTGTTTTGTAAAAAAGAATTATGATAAAATACAAATGTGTAATCTCTTTTTATATGTAATAAAAAATACTCAAAAAAGATGATCATGTATCCGTGTCTACTTCTTTCCTTATCTAAAAACATTATAAGACAGAAAAATAAATAAAGAATAGTAAATTATTTTTAGGGAGACAAACTTGTATCAGGTTGTACTTCTTTCTTTACCTAAAAACATTATCAATAAGAAACAAACAACAACTAATAGTCAAGTATTTTGGAAAAATATTTTGTTACTGATGTCTAGATAAAATTTTGTAACTGGGGTTAACCTTTAATTGTATTTGGGGAAAAAATATTTTGTTTAATGTGTCTTGTGTTTAGGTAAAATCTAACTTTGATTGCTCTTTAAGGGTATTTTGGAAAAATGTTTTGTTAAATTAACTTTGGAGAGTCTTTTAATGTATTTTGGGAAAATAATTTGTTGTTTGATACGTGTGTTAAGAAAAAGAACTACGAGACATTTTCTTTAACGTAAGATGCCTTACGACTGCCGCATTAAGTGAAGCTATTTGGGTGTAGTGTAATAGAGGTCGGATTCGATATATTTCAATACCGTTTCAAGTTTATCTTAATTTCTTACTTTCATGTTTTCTTGGAAAAAATTATTTCGTTTTGGGTGACAAAAAAAGTAAACTTGTCTTCAGATTTGTTAAAATTTTGTAACTTATTGCAAACTTTGTAAATGTTTAGGAGAAAAAATTTTGTAAACTTATCTTTCTTTTAGGTAAAAATTGAAATTTATT
>JAFIDM010009631.1:116925678-116936612 GCA_023159025.1 Thereuonema tuberculata
CGAGCGTCTGAATGTATTCGTTTTTGCGTCAAATTACGTAATTGAGGCTGCATTACCTTCCGAAACACTAAAAATTAATAATTATAGACCAATTGTGGTTCTTGAGAAATAATAATAATTATGAAAATGCGACAAACAGAAATTGATCTAAAATTATAATAAATGTTACAACATAAAAAAAATTAATCAAAGAAGACTTCATAACACAAGGCGTGAAATATAGGCATAAGCAGCAATAGAAATACATTATTAAGGGTAAAAGTTAGGTAGCTTGTTTCGTGTTACCACTGGAGCTTGACTGCCTGTTCACTAACTGGCCAAAATCTTTGACGGTAATGCATGATCTGAAGAAATATAATATAAATATATTAGTGTCAATTTAAGACAAGTAAAACAGTGTTCTTTAAATTTTGTAGATATCTGACGTTTCTATGACAACACGTCTGCCAAAGGTTCAATGTCGTCATCATTATCCGAGTCAGAGTAGTCCTTACGATTTGTGCAGCCATGTCCTGCGCAGTAGCCGCATATAATTGTGCAAGGAAAACCGTTTCTTCTGCACCTGCATCTCTTCTCGCAACCACAGTTACAGTTGCCGAATATGATATTCAGTACTCGCTCCAATACTGGTTCTTCTTTAGTTGGAATGGGTGTCAGCTGACCTGCATGAGTCAATCCATCCCCACTTTGCTTCCGGTAGGCGATTCCCCATCCAAACTGGAGCCTAGAATGAAACAAATTAAACATTGAACAGCCAGTTTAAAAAGCTGTTGTTGTTGATAAAAACCCTCCTAACTGCAGTTTAAAAAAAAAATTAAAAAAATGCTCCAATGAGCAAGTTTTAAATTAGCCGAGTTTGCGCATGGCTCAACTCGCACAGTGGTTGGCTACCATGTAGTTCTCCTGCTGAGAAGAATTGTGTACGCGAAGAACACGGTGACCAAGATGGTAAACGGCCATGCCTACGCTCTAGCTGTCCGTGCACATCTTCTGATGCAGCTGTCATTGGCGATCTTGATCATTCAGGATATACAAGACGCAGACTCTCTTCTCAGCGATCGCTTTAAACGAACACTCTGGAACAACTTCGGTGGATGACGTTTTGTCGTCAGAGTACCTCGCCCAGGCAGCAGAGTTGTTCGAAGCAAAGCTGAAAGGCCTCTTTTCATCTGGACGGTTCACTGCGAAGCTGTGGGTGCGATTCTTTTAAGATGGTTGGCATCATGCGTCTGTTTGTCAGAGCTGAACGTTCGGAGTTTGGGTTCTTCACTTGCTGTGTGTCCAAAGAATGATCACGTATTTCTACTCTGCGGGACATCTCAGCTCGAGGATGTTATGACTCCCTTGGAGTTCCGGCAATTTGTTAAGGAAGGCTGCTTCACTGTCAGGAGATCTGCAAAGTTCTGGTCAGGCATTTGGACCGATACAACTATAGAGCAAGTGTTGATGAGAAACATGAAGACAGCGGGTGGGCTCACACTTGGACGTGGATTGACGGATAACGTCATTGCTCGATGGGTTTGTGCAATGCCTTCATCTGCACATGTAATCGAAAGATTTTGTGGAGTCTTCGCCGAAACCTCCGACCAACATGTGGAGCTAAGAGAGTCTCGGCAAGTGAGAGATAAGGCAGATGTTCGCAAGATGGTTGACTGGCTCCAGTCCCACCATCCTTTTAACGACTCAACGAACCTTCTAATGTTCTTGTCTACCGGTATAGTAGCTGACGATACAGTTAACTGTGATGAGACTCTCTCCCGTGGTTTGCAAGCAAGGAAATCAATCACAGGTACTGAATTGTTATTCAGTAAAGTCCACTTAAAACAAAACAATAAAGTCACGACTTTTGCCACTGCATCTAAAACGGCCAAGATCAAAGACAATGTCGTCGAAATCAACCCTAACCAACTTTTTCACTGATTGCTGTGGGTTGTGCGTGACGATGTTGACCTCGAGGAGTACTTGACATATGAACTTGCAGCAAGGCCTCCAGCGCTGTTTGACGGGATGTTGATGCGGAAAGGCACTATGTCTGGATTGATCGACGTTTTAGAAGAGATAGCGCTGTCCAAGACAAACTTTCCAGTGAACGAACTTTCCAGAGTTTACAGTCGATGGCAGGTTCCTCCTGCACTGGGTTGTGTGGGCGTGTCCAGGGAATTTCAGCCACATCTGTCTCCAGTATGTGAAGTATGTGAAAAATCAGTGGATGTGATACCACTTCTGCTCCGTTCAGAAAAGGCACAAAGGGATCTTTCAAGAAGTTCAAGCTTGTTTAAGGGAGACGGTGTCGGTCGTCAACTAATAATTCTAGGTTTGGATGGGGAATCGCCTGCCGGAAGCAGAGTGGGGATGGATGAATCATGCAAGTCAGCTGACACCCATTCCAACTAAAGAAGAACCAGCACCGGAGCGGATACTGAACATCATATCCTGCAACTGTAACTGTGGTTGCGAGAAGAGACGCAGGTGAAGAAGACACGGTTTTCTTTGCACAAGTATGTGCGGCTACTGCGAAGGACATGTCTGCACACATCGTATGGACTGACTTGGATAGCGATGACGTTGAACCTTTGGCCGACGTGTTGTCATAGTAACGGTAAATAACTACAAAATTTAAAGACTACTTTTTACTGTTATTAAATCGACGCTAATTTAGGTTATAATTTTTCAGATCATGCATTACCAGTGAGTGAAAGATTTTTGCCAGTGAGAGAACAGCCAGTCGAGCTCCAGTGACAACACGAAATAAGCTACCTAACTTTTACCCTTCATAATGTATTTGTATTGCCGCTTATGCCTGTACTTCACGCCTTGTGTTGTGGTGTCTTCTTTGATTCATTTTTTTATATGTTACGATAATATTTATTATAATTTTAGACCAATTTTCGTTTGTCGCATTTAAGTAAATATTATTTTTTCTCAAGCACCAAAATTGGTCTATAATTATTAATTTTAGTGTTTTGGAAGAGAACGCAGCCTGAATTAAGTAATTTGGTGCAAAAACGAATAC
The DNA here is from genome assembly GCA_023159025.1 of Thereuonema tuberculata. Taxonomy (NCBI): domain Eukaryota; kingdom Metazoa; phylum Arthropoda; class Chilopoda; order Scutigeromorpha; family Scutigeridae; genus Thereuonema; species Thereuonema tuberculata. The sequence continues at coordinate 116,928,692 of JAFIDM010009631.1, forward strand.
AATCAGAATCTCAGTTCAGTCGCTATGCTTAAAACTCGACAAATCCACAATGGGGGCGTTTTTTTCAAAATGGCGGATTTTCCCCAAGATGAATTTTTTGGGAATTTTTGGGATACCAATCAGAACACTATTCTCAACATTTCTACCAATTTTCAGCTTATTTTAAATGTCCGGGTTCGGCCACTTTTTTGTCTCATTTCCCTGTACTAATAAGACGGAAATGTATAACACCAGGGATACTCTTAGTATCAAGTGGAACTTGGATACTGGTGCAACTAAGCACATGACACATGATAGAAGCATCCTCACTGAAATAGTAAGGGATTCCAGACCAATAAACGGAGCTGTGAAGGAATTCGAGAGTAAAGCGGAAGCTATTGGGAATGTAACAGTTGATACTATAACAGCTGATGGGTCTCATATTGATTTAGTACTATATGAAGTGTTATATATCCCCTCCCTAAGAGAAAATCTACTTTCTTTTGCTAAGTTAATGGATATAGTATAACCATCATCTTCTAAGAAACGTGATGTGACTTTAATTCGTGCGGAAGATGGGTCAATTATAAGAGGTTCTCGAGAAGGAGACTCATATTCTATACATTTACCTCGGAGTGGATCTGTAATAGATGAAACTATGAGAATTTCTTCTAATAATGGAAGACTATGGCATTCCAGATTAGGTCATTTAAATTTTACCTATTTATTGGAGTTAAGTATGAAGGGAATTCACCATGGTTTGGATTTAGATGCATTACTTGCATTCAAGCGAAACTTCCATCGCATTCTCATTTCACAGTAAACCAGCGTTCTAGGAGCGTTCTGGATTTACTCCATACAGATATTTGTGGACCCCTTCAAATTTCTTCGACAGGAAACTCACGGTATTTCCTCACGGTTACAGAAGACTTCTCAAGGAAGATCTTTGTTGATTTCCTAAAAACGAAGGACAAAGCGGCGGATAGTGTATTAACTATCATTAGGGAGATAGAACAACAACAGGATTCCAAAGTAAAAGCCGTTCGGTCTGATAACGGGTTGGAGTTTGTGAATCATAAGTTATTTAGTTTCTTTAGAGAAAATGGAATTAAACACCAATTAACAGTCCCATATTCACCTGAAAGTAACGGAGTGACTGAACGTCAAAACAGAACATTACGAAATGAACATTACGAATATTTATGAACTACGTCAAAGTGGACGATGCTGATACAAAAAACTCAGAATGAATTTACAAAAAATTGGTGCTCAATCTTCAAATGCAGATCCGTGTGTCTTTACGTGGTCTTCAAATGGTGATTATCTTATTATAGGTTTTTATGTTGATGATTTCCTAATAGCAGGATCGTCAGATGAAGGTATCTCAAAATTCATTGAATTGCTTTCGAAGGAGATTGAAGTTGTGAATTTGGGATATCTGAAAAGAATTCTTGGAATAGACATTGAATGCTCAGATGAAAGAATATTATTATCACAGACGCCATATATTAGTGATTACTAGTTAAATACAACATGACATCGTGTAACCCAACGAAGACTCCATTGGACCCTTATAGTGACTTTAAGAAAATTAAAGATTCAAAGCCAGTTAATACTATGAAGTACCAGGAACTATTAGGTGAACTGATGTTTCTAACAAATTGTTCGAGGCCAGATATCAGCAGTGCAACTACTATCTTATCACAATTTAACAAAGACCCCACAACAGCTCATTATTCTGGTTAAAAAAGGATCTTAAGATATCTGAAACATACACTGAATTATAAATTGTGCTTACATTCAAGAAGTCACAAGGGACCTAGAATTGTAACCATGACAGATGCATCTTGGGACTCAACCCCCGGAAGCAAATCTATATCAGGTTACATGGTTATGATTGATGGGAATCTTATTTCGTGGAGATCTAAGAAACAGATTGAGATAGCATTATCCTCTTGTGAATCAGTGTCTTAGTGTGTTATCTGCTATGAAAGAAGTGATATGGCTCCGTGGATTACTAAGAGACTAGGAAAAAGATTGGGACTCAAAAATCCCTGTTTATGGACTATTACTTTTAGATAGTGCATCGGCCATCCAATCGATTAAAGACTGTTCCGTGGGTGATCGAAATAAACATTATGTGAGAAAACTAAACTTTCTAAGAAACATTTACGAAAATAATGACCTAGTAATTGAACATCTACCCAGCAACGAAATGTGTGCTGATATATTAACAAAACCTGTTAATAGTGAAGCGTTATTCACGCATTTGAAAAAATTGAGATGTTTCCATGCATTGTAAAGAGAAAAAGCTAAGGGAGACTTTTGTTGGCAGATTGCCTAATTAATAGCTTTCTCTCTGTTCAATACCATTGTTGCACGTTTTTATGCACATGATATCTCTCGTGTATACTTTTGCGATTCGTTTTTTTTGGTCTAATCGATGTCTGACATCTTTTTTCTTTTAATGTCAGTTCTTAGTTGTTAATAAAAATGTTTTTGCTGTTAGATATGGTGGACTATATTTAGTTATCCTGCAGGAGAATCCTTGCACTTTAAATATTTACTAATGAATAGTAACAGTTTTGAAGCATTTTTTTAATAGAAATACATTTTTGTTAATTCTATTTTAAATAAAAATCAATATTTTACGAATTTTTTTCATCATTTCAGGTTTCATCATAAAAGAAATAAAAGGTTTGCAGTTGCCTGAATTACTTGAGCCAGGACCTTAATAGCTTTCAAGTCTTACTAGCTTGATCCTGAAGTGAAACTTATCTGATCAATCGATGATCATGTCCAGTTTTAAATTTATTGAGGAGAATGCAATGCTCAGACATTTTTTTTTGTTAGTACAGGAGGGTCCAATACAAATAGTACTGAAACTTTAATACGTCATGGTTTCAGTTCCGTCAGTGAAGAGTTTGACGTCTGCAAATGACATGATGCAAGTGGGCCCCCTCCCTGACAACACGAGTTCGTAGTGGCTCGCTAAATTTTGTAGCATATCCTAAAATAGTGGCTGCTGCATTTTGTGGAAGACACGAAGAACCTCCTTTGTGAGTTCGGCAATATAGGTGGGATATGCACGGAAATGTTCCTTAAGCATTCCCCAAATGTATGCATCGGGAGGAGTAAGGTCTGGTGAATGTGATGGATATGGAAAGTCTGTGACTCGAGAGATGACAGTTCCATGAAAGGTGTTCATAAGAAAGTCTCTGCACATCTTTGTTGTGTGCAGGTTGTGCTGTCCTGTTGGAACCATTGATCTGCAAAGTGAATATTACTCCCTTGGCAGAAGGCATGAAGGTCACTGACGAACGGGAGTAGGCATGTGTTCATGTAGCGATGTTGGTTTTGTGTCACCAGAACCCCATCTTCCTCAATGAAGTAGGGACCAATGATACCTTACCCTGATACCGCACACCAAATGGTTATTTTCTCCGAATTTAGTGGACATTGCTGCACAATATCGGGATGGACAATGGGCATTGCTGCACAATATCGGGACGGACAAAGCCTATGAACCGGTTCAATCGTCGAATAATGTAACCTGAAACTTGAATATGCGCCTCATCGGAGAACCAAATGTTATTCATGAAGTCTGGGATTTCATAGGTCATGGTGAGAACATGGGCACAGTACAGTTTCCAGGCCTCCTTATTCTGAGCCAATGTGCAGTCAGGATGGTGTAGGAGAATGCTCCGAGAACCTTCAGGTTTCTTTGTAAGGATGTTTGTGAAATGCCAAGCTTCAAGGTTGTTTTCTGTTGACTACACCATGGCGAATGCAACACTTGACCAGTACACACCCTTGATTGTCATTGGTTGTTACAGTTCTGAGATGCCCTGTACATCCTCGGTGCTGCATCAATACACTACGAGTTCGTCTAAACTTGTTAATCACTGCTAGGATGATGCTGTTGCTGGGTAAGGTTTGTTTGTGCAGTAAGGATTGTGGAACTGCTGCGCAAACAACACCTTCATTCACTGTATACTAGGACCATTATTACGGCCTAATCCATATGAGCGATTATATTGCTCCACAAAAACATCTTTTCCTCTGTTGTCAGCACCATTATCACATGTCCAGTAACAGCCATGGCAATGGAATGTTCCACAGCCGTTTGCACGGAGTCATGGTTCTGACACATTCTGCTTGAGGGGTTCGGCACTGTATTTCAGTTCTGTTTGTTTTGGGCCATCCTGAATACAGTATTTATATAGTTCAGTTCTCCAAGACTTCCATGTTTCTAAAAGGCTATTTCCTTAAAGAAGAAATTAAAAAGTTCTGCTTTTCAGAAAATTGAAACTAATCTAATTCTCTGTTCATTTCTTTCTCCAAATCCAAACTTACAACCTGAACTTTTTCTGTTGTTTACAGCTTTTTGTTTTAAACCCTCCACCCACACCCCATAATAAGTCTTAGATGTTTTCTCTTTATCTATTCATTAAAGTTCTTCAAATTTCCTGCTGTAATGGTTATACTTGGCAGCATAAACGTGTACCATCTTAAACTGATATCTCTAAGAATTCTATGAAAAATATCACTATTCTTATCTGAAATATTGTCAGTTATTACGACATTAAAAAACTAATCTGGATTGTTGGTGTTATATATCAGCTGTTCTTCAGGAAATTCTAATGTTTTGTCCACTGTGTTTATCTCTCCATCCCTCTTATATAAAAACACCTCTGCTAGTTTTGATGACAATTACAGTGGAGCACCAAATGGGATTACTAAGTATGGAGGGTCTTTTTTTTTTCCATGTAAACTCAGATGTCCTTTAATTAACTTCTATCTCTTAAGAAAATTCATTCTTCTACCACAATAATGTTCATCCTAAATGTAAAGCAAACTTCTTTTTAGAATGACAAGGGTATTTGTTACCAAGTATTTTTATTTTAACACACCAAACCCACAGCCTACAGGCAAGTATCAGGGGACTTATCTGGGATGCCTGATTATGGGATAGCACTAATCCATGTCTGTTTCTGAACGTTTGAATTGGCTAGGGTACAGATAGAAAGGCTCAAAATGTTCTATAGTAGACTGAACTGATCTTGGTATTTAAGCTATTTTCAGGATTTTAAGATGTTCTTTGGAACAAAAGCCAATCATCACCATGAAGCTGTTTGGAAAACTACCTTCTGGATTTGACCCAGTTCACTTGGTGTTTTTCGTTGTTCTGTTCTGTAAACATTTTAGAAGTTTACAACAGTTAGTAAGGTAAACCTAGGCCTGGTCCAAAGTAACCACACATCTCCATTTTTTCTCACTGAAACCGTGTTCATTCAGCTTTGCCTAGAATTCTTAGTGCTCTGCAATGTGACATTTTGATCAAAGTATGGACACGAACTTTTCCAGTTTAAGATAGGCAATTTAACTTATGGTTGATGTAATGTTCTAATCTTTAAGGGAATGGTTCTTTGGGATGGTGGATTTTCAACAAGAACTGCAACTGATTTGCAAAAAACAGATGCAACAATAGTCTATGAACATTTTGGTATTCCCACATTTCTACACTATTTTTCCTGCTTGAAAACTTGCTAATAAGGTCTGTTCTTTTCTTCAATTCACCAAATACACTGCAGACTATTGACTTTGAAATATCAATTCTGTTACTTTTAAAGCAATCTACAATTGAAATGGCAATTTCAAAAACATCCCAAGTCCAAAAAATAAAAAAAAACAACAACAAAACAACAACAGATCATTGAAAAGATATTTCTGTAATAAAATAAAATCCTCAATATTAGATCTATATTATATTTATTCTGGTTGAAGTTCTTGAAAGCTAATTCTGTAACTTTGATTTTAAGTATCATCTTTGAAAAGCCATTTTTCAATAAACATGGACTTGAGAGGTTTTTGAAATTACTGTTTCAATTAATGAAGCACTCGTTCTAATATCAAAAAGGACTTTTTTTATATATACTATCTAGAAACGGCTAACTTTCTAATCATTTTTTTTTAATGCAACATGAGATAAAAACTTACAAATAGGCAATAGGTTTTCAAATTCATTTGAATTTACATAAAACTCCATCCTTGTATCTGAAAGATCAAGTTTTATTGTGAAAAGTAGCTATGACAAAAAGCAGTGTGAAGAATTTAAAAGCAAGATACAACTACCTCAAAAATTGGACGGCATATCCTTGAAGTTTTATAAAAAATCCAAAAATTTCTTACAATCTTGTGAAAATTGAAGGGGAGAGAATTTTTCCACTCCCTTCTCAGTCCCACAGATCTGTACTGATCTTCCCTAAAGGTCTGGAATGTAAAGTTTGGTGGCATAGCTCTGACAAGTAAAATTTTCCAGTTTTTTGTTTTTTTTTTAAAATTGAGAGTTGGGAAGAGTTTGACCCCTTTTGATGTTTTTCTGAATCCACTGGTGATCCCATTCAAAATTTTGAGGAATGCAAAATTTAAAAATTCAAAAAAATTTCCACACTTTTTTTTGCAAAGAGTGGGAGGGAAGGCATGGATTTCACCAACCCCAACTCAATCTTCTCTGGGATACAAAAGTGCATTATGGAAATTTGGGTGGTTTTAGTTTCTACAGGGATTGAACACATAACTAACAAATAAACAACAAAAAAAGTCTTCTTTATACATTACATTTACAGTCCAGTTCAACTGTTATGACCACCTAGTCACAACATGGCCAGTGGCAAACGATACAATAATTACTCTCCTTTTGTAATGTAAATAAGAAATTACTAACAATTACACAACGAAATTACAACTGTAGTTTATTGAAAACTCCAAAATGAAAACATTTTGAAATGGATCAAAGAAACATGTCAGGAAATAAAAATAATACAAATTACATAGTTCATAATTGTGAATGTCTGCTAATGTAAATCACACTTCATGTACAATTTTATAAATACTGTCCTTCACTTAGCTATTTACTTTAACTTTAGTAACATGGACAGATAAGTTCTTTAACAAAGAACTAATGTTCCACCTTTAAGCTTTTTTTTCTTTCTTTTTTTTTAAGAACTTGCACTTTGGCAAATTCTATTTAATACCAGTACATAAAGGCACATGATTGCTATTGTTAAGAATCATCAATATGACGAGTAGTTGAAACTCCCTCTTCATCTGAACTTGAAGCACGTCGTTTTTGTTCCCGTTTTATCTTTTGCCATTTCTCTACAAGTGATGGCATATTTTTCTTCTTCAGCACCAATCCTGCTGCAATTCGAGTCTGGAATATCAGAAATGCTTAAATTAAAGAACAGAATTGAATTATCTCCCGTTTCTTTAACTGAAATCAAATTTTTTTAGCTGGCGATTCACCAAAGAATAAGCTTACATTTATCTTCTTAAATGTAATACACAAGTTTAGTTAGATTGGACAGTGCTTATCTTTGGAATAATAATAATAATAATAATAATTCAATTTAAAAGATTTAAAATTTGATGCCTTTACTTTGCTAATTTCCTGCAAAATAAATCATTTGAGAAGTCTAGAAAAGCAGCAAGGTTTCTGTCTATTTTTAGCTAATGAATCTCTGCAAATCATTTAGATTCTAGAAATAAATGGAAACTTTTAATATCATCTACTGTAAAAAATCCTACTTAAATAATTTATGTTTTCTACATACATCTAAGATGATAACATTTTAAGAAAATGTAATTCTTAAATTTATCATTGGAAAATTCTTTTGATAGAAACCACAATATCAGATCAGTAAAAAGATTAATATACTTATTAATGAAAAATATTACCAATACAGTTGACTCGCGATAATCCAACATTTGACAGTCCGACACGCTCGGTAGTCCAACGCAGGTGAAATGCACAATCACTTGCGATGAAGTTATGTCGGCTGCAAACACTTTGATACGTTGGTGTGAGGAGAGGGAACTCGAGTACGAGAACATTTTAATGTTAAAAGATATTCAAGAAAAAGCCTTGACAGACTCTTTA
>JAFIDM010009631.1:116941697-116972973 GCA_023159025.1 Thereuonema tuberculata
CCACCCAAGTGTGGTGTCCCTGCCCCCCATAGGAGAGCGAATTTTTCACTTTACACAATATTTGTGTAGTTCTTATTTTCACCACCAGGTGGATATTGGGTTTTTCAGGGCTTTTACCCCTTTTCAACCCCTTTTGGGGGGTGGGTCCGGGTTCTAAGGTAGCCTATCTTTTCCGCAGTGTCCTAAAGAGTAATTCTGCAAAGTTTGGTCCAGATAGGTCAAAGGGCCTAGGAGTGTATAAAGGACAAAGAAAGAAAGAAAGATACATTCATTTTTATATATATATAGATAGATGTATTTATTTATAGTGTTAAAGAGTAAACAGTATGTTAATCTTGTTTTTTTTTGTTTTTTTTTTAATTTTATTTATTTATCTATTTTGGCATTAACTTCTTGGTTTACATGTTTTCGATCATTATATAAAATAAGTATTATCATGTTACAATGCAATATTGTAGTTCAAAATGAAATCATCTCTGTCTCTGTGCACATATGTATATTTTTATAAAATATAATAATTAAAAAATTTTTTCTCCTGAATAATGATTATTTTTGGCAGAGATTAAAAAAAAGAAAAAAACATTTAAAGATAAAAGCATTTCTTTAAAAAACAATTTATTTTCAAATTTATTAAACGAATAAACCACTTGTACAATAACATCCTGAACAATCTTACTTTTTAATAGCATTATCTTAAATATTAGAAAAGGATTTCACTAACAGCATCATTTCCTCCTGATATATGTTGAATACTACACACTGTGTAATCAAATTATTATGATCTCACCTGGCCCAGTGGAATATCCCACATTCATTCTACTGTCACATGAATAAATAACACAACTCTACACACAAATAGGAGAGCTGCAGATACTGCCACATCAGTGACTTAACAATAATAGCTAGTGACTTAACAGACTTCCAATATCATGTGCAGAGGCCTGAAAGGTGCCAATATTTCTACAACAACAAAACTGATGAACTGTTCCTGTGCTGCTGTTGTTGAAGTGTACAACAAATAACAGAATGGTGAAGACATGAGGACTCCTCCAGCCAACTGTGGTTGATCAAGTATCATTGGCATGGAGAGCGTTGTCATCTGTCATGAATGGTGTCGGCCAACAGCTGCAAGCTCACTTAACACATAAATAAGGAACAAAACCGGAGAACTCCCCCCACCCTCCCAGTATGTAGAAGGTAATCATGCACAAAACACTTCTCTCCATGGGACTCTGGATCAATGCCAAAGTCTAGTATCCATACTGACTGGCACTTATCAGCAAGAGCACCTTGAGTTTACACAGGAACATTATCATTGGACTGTGGAAGATTGGCAGAGGTTGTCTTCACTGATGAGTTTAAGCCATTTTGGGTGAATGGAGAGTGCAGGATCAGAGGGACCTCTAACTTGCTTTGACCTTGACACCACAATCCCATGTAGACAGGCCAGCTGTGGAGGTGTCATGGTCTGGGAGATGTTCTTGTGAGACAGTTTGAGACCATTGTTGCAGATCAAGTGCACTCTTTTTTTGACAATAATTGTGATGATGTGTTCCAACAGGATAATCCACGTATTACAAGGATAAATCCCAAATCATTGATTGGCTTCCTTGTTCAACTGATTTGAATCCAATGAGCACCTATGGATTCATATAACAAAAGAATTTGCCATCTGGATGCATCACCAAGGAATATGGCCTAGCTATGGCAGGCAGTGTCAACAAACTAGTATGTCATGTCTGCTGCTGTCTTTTGGAATCTCATCCGAAAGTCTATGCCTCGATGTATAGCTACTAGATTGGCTGCAAAAGGTGGCAATACTCGTTATTAGGTTGGTGATCATAATAATTTAACTGCACAGGGAAGATATATTAAAAAAATATTGATACAATGAATAAAAACAGCAAAATAATCTGTCAAGTTAAAGTCACTTAGCAGAACTTTATCTATACTTTCATTAGAATAATCATTTCTTTGCTCTTATTAGATAAGAATATGCCTTTCTGTAAAAGTTCTTTCTTATACCATCTCCAGCCATGTGATCCCCCATTTCAGAAATAATATCAGACGAGAACTTATTTCTGGTTGAGTGAAAAGTGCAGCTGAATAACGCAAAATGCAGCCCAAAACAAATTAACAAAAAATTATTATTAATACTATTTAAAATATTTTTTAAGTAAAATAATCAGAATAATCATTTGTTTGTTGGGTACTGTCTAGCAGTGCCCTGACAGCTTACATAGTGCCCATCTGTTTTGAAAGTTCCTAAATAACCATATCAACACATAACTATATTATAGCACATTTATTTGTAGGCCAGCTTGTTAAGAAATATATCATGAATTATCTCAGCTTAACAATAACGAAAATGATGATTTTGATAGGATCAGAAAAAAAAAATCATACGATCCAAATTTCCATTACCTTTTTAACTTTTTTCTCCTTTTTAGTAGCTCCACCAGTAGTAGTTGCTGGTCCTGGCTGAACTGGAACATCTGTTGATGATACAAGGAGTGTGGAAGTGCCTGAGGTACCAGGCAAATTAACTGGACTTGGATTTGGGGGAGGAGAATTGGGTTGTAGAGCTTCCACTGTTGCTGAAATAGCAGCAATGTCAGAATAGAAAGATGACAACTCCAACTGTAAATCACGTGAGACAGTGTCAGTTGTCGTATCGCTTTCTGGTACTGAGGGAGGTGGTGGAGTAGGTGGAGGTGGAGGAGGGGTAGGATTATAAAATGTCAAAGGAGCAGCTGGTATTGGAGGTTTTGAAATAACAAAAGTCTCATCAGTACCATTGCTTTGTTCAGAATTCTCCATTTCTTGGAGAATGTTATCATCAGGCGGTGGAGGTGGTGGTGGTGTTAAACGCAAAGTAACTGAAAATATAAATTAAATTATTTGTAGACCGCAAGTAAAATAAAATAAAATGCAGAAATCATAACCAATAGATTTACTTAAAATATTTAAACCAATTAAACTTAAGATTTGCATTTTTAAATTGGAAAAATGAATCGCACTTAATTTTCTCCATACATATATTTCGCTGTGTTACACAATATTAAAACTTCTGTGAATGAAACTTTAATTAACTGTATTCAGTTATATTTCCAATTACAATTTAGGTAGTGAAATGATTAACTAATAACTACAGAATCTTATTTCTTAAGTAAATAACACACCATTTCTTAAGTTAAACTATAACAAATTAATATATATCTAGAATTGAGAAACGTTAGCAAATTTAAGCTTTTGAAGAAAAAAATGTAAATAATCACAACTGAAGCATTTTTTATTAAATATTATGCTAAAGAAAGAAAGAAAGTATTTAAATATTAGGACAATATTGACAACAAATAATAAGTTTAAGAATTTAATGGACATTACAATATTTCAGAATTAATAGGAAACAAAAACAAGCAAGCATGGTGTTCGTTCTTTATATTACGAAAACTAACCTAAATCTGCAGGATTAGAAATAGCAAGTTTTTCTGATGGTGTTGTTTCCTCCACCTCCACATCCATGATTTCTCCCTCCTCCAATTCTGTACTGTCAGGTGGGGGTGGGGGAGGAGATTCTGGTGGAGGAGGAGGGGGTGGAGGTACACTGTGGGGATCAGGACCAGAAGGTAAAGGTGGAGGACTGCTGGGCTCACAGGGAAATGGCAGCTGCACTGTAAGGTCAGCTGTGGACTCCGAGGAGCTTACAGACACTTTCAGACTAGATGATCCTACAACAGGATATTGGGGAAATTCCACTATAATTCAGATAGTCTTATAAGCAAATCAATGTTAAAATTATTAAGAGCAAAAAGAAAGTACATAACTCTGAATAAGAAAAAAAATACACAAACCTAAGAAGTAAGATAGTGGAATAGTGCTAATTTACTAAACTCAATTTTTCATCTCAATTTAATATGATTTAACAAATACAGAAGACAAATTAATTGAATGAAGTGATGTCTCTCAATTTGCATAAGCAATTGAATATCTCATTACTAAAGGAAATATGTTTTCCAGTCAGTGTTTAAAAATTGACTATGATAAGTAAACAAGCAGTGACAACATCAATGCTAATTTTCAAGATCTTTAATCAACTCAAATTGGTGAGGAAAGCAATCCCCCATAATACTAACTTTGGACAAAGAAAAACAAAACAAAACATTTATATCTAAAATGGTTGAAGAATGTGCATTAAGATGTAGAGGTGAGGAGATGTAGAGGAGTTATAAAACCAAAGCATGATCTCAACATATCCAGCTAGGAGGAAAAAAAAAATCCACAACATTGAGGGTGATGTGTTTTACTTATGCTAATGGCAATAAAACATCTTGCAAAAAGCACAACAAATTTAATGTTGAAACAATATATATATTGTTATGGAAGTCATGGCAACTATTTTTTATCTGCCGAACATGCGGCAACACTGCAATTCTAGAATATACATTTGAAAGCTTGTTGGATGTCCTTCTGATTGGCACCACTGATGTGGCCTGGGTCAGTGGAGAAGCGTCATGGAGGGCAAGTGGAAAATATGTATTTGGAAATCATCATTTAATAAGGCAATGCAGTGTAGCCAAGGAAGAAAAAGGTACACAGGAATGCTCAATACACATTGCTAACACCCCTCAAAGTAATCTCCAAGATTGTCCAGCTTACGCTGCCAGCGTTTGGGAACTGCTGTCCAACGCCATCATTCTTCACGATAACGTCACATCTCATATAGCAGCTCCTGCACAGGCTTTGTTACATCAATTGGAAGTCTTGGAACACCCTCCATATTTGCCAGACCTGAGTCCATGCAATTCTGATTTGATTCCAAAACTCAAGCTGCCGTTGCGTGGGAAATGCTTGTGACCAAAGATGAAATTTTGACAGCGTTTTGATAAGAGGTCCAACACTTTAATGACCCGCATGCAGCCAATGGTATTCTCTGCCTTCCCAAAAGCTGGCAATGTATGGTGGACAATCTTGGAGATTACTTGGAGGGGTGTTAGCAATGTGTATTGAGCATTCCTGTTTCCTTTTTCTTCCTTGTATCCACTGCATTGCCTTATTAAATGATTTCAAAATATTTTTTTTCCCCTCCCCCCCCCCCCCCCCCATGATGCTTCTCCACTGACCCAGACCACATCAGTGGTGCCAACCAGAAGAACATCAAACAGGTTTTCAAATGTATATTCTAAAATTACCGCATGTTTGGAAGATAAAAAATAGTTGCCATGTCGCCCAAGTACATTGTCCACTATATTAGGTACACCTACCTAGTAGCGTGTTGGGCCTCCTTCAGCCCTCAAAACAGTCTGAATTCGTTGAGGCATGGATTCCACAAGATGCTGAAAGCGTTGTTGAGGTATTTTGTATCATGCAGATATGAGTGTGTCATGCAGTTCCTGAAGATTTGATGGAGATATAGGCCTGGAGCGAACAGCCCGTTCCAGTTCATTCCACAAATTTTCAATCGGGCTGAGATAAGGGGACTGAGCGGGCCACTGCAGCAAAGAAAAGTCATCGTCATGTTCCTCAAACCATCCCATAGTGATGCGGGCTTTGTGCACTGGCACATTATCCTGCTGGAAGTAGCCATCTACATGAGGATGTTAACATGTACGATTGCACTTGGTCAGCTACGATGTTTAGGTATGCTCTAGCATCCTGACGTGCCTCCGGAAGTGTCAATGTGCTAGGAGAACATCCCCCACATCATGACACTGGCCCCACTGGCTTGAAGAGATGTTGTGAGACACGATGGGTCCAGACATTCATGTTGTTTGCGCCAAGTTCTGTGTTTGCCATCAATATGATGCAGCAGGAACTTCGACTCATCGGACCCAGGCCCACAGAAGGCGTGCGCTTCTGTTCTTTGCTGATAACAAGGGTACCCAATGAGGCCGTTGGCTGTTGTAGCCTTTCTGCAACAGGATATGTCTAGTGGTGCATTACGAGATGGTTTGCTGCGCACCAATGTTGAAGTTGGATGTCACTTGGGCAACTGTGGCCCCGTCTTCTGGCTTGCACAATTATAGACATCCACCTTCGGCCTCTGTCATCAACGAGCGGTTTTCGTCCACAGGAGTGATGCTGACTTGATGTTTTCTGTTCGTTGCACTATTCCCTATACACCCTTCATATTGTTGTAAGCGAAAAGTTCAGGAGCACTACTGTCTCGAATATGCTTTGACCGGTACGTCTAGCCCCATGTTCAAACTCTGTTTGATCACTACACTTTCCCTTTATTGCTGTGGTTTGCTTTCTCAACTGATGATGGGAGATCTCTACTGCTGTATTTATAGCCACAACTGTCTATGTGACTTGCAAATGAGTGGAATGTAACATTTGTGCTCACAGCCGGAGTGTACCTAATAAAGTGGCTGGACAGTGTGTATGTGTGTATATTATATATATATATATATATATATATATACATTAAACCCCGCTATTCCGAAAATCTGCCTATTCTGAACAGAGTTCAGAAAAAATACCGATTTTTTTTTAACTTAAAAATAGGAGAAATTAAAAAAACGTTCGTGAAAAAATGTACATTTATTGTTATACAAAGAAGTTAAATAGAGACATACATAGTTTTCTGCCATTTTTCAAGAGTTTTTTCACTTGAAGCAGAACAAAACTGCTCAATTTTAACGCGATTCTTTTTCCAGTCACTAATCGTTGCTTTTCCGACACCATATTCGAGTGATAATTTAGTAGCACTTCCTCCCTTTTGTTTACTTGCCATGTTTAATGTTTAACAGTGGAAATGCAGTAACCCGGTAGTAATTCTTGGATCGTGGGAGGGACCGGCGGGGGGGGGGGTGATGAGTCGTCGAAGGTCATTGCCCTTCCCTTCCGACTTTCACTGAATCTGTCCCCACAAGCCGATCAACGCTGTATAGAGCCGACACTATCAGATGTCACCACACTTAATTTATGCCTTAACAAGTCAATACGTTGATTTTATTCATGAAATCCGCCTATTCCGAATTCCCGCTAAACCGATCAGTGTTCGGTCCCAATTAGTTCGGAATAGCGGGGTTCTACTGTATATATATTTACATTGCATAGCATGCTAATGTTAACATTTTTGAATAGTGAGTCTAAGTTATATCTGATGCATATACTTCTAAAACACTTAATCCCAGGCCATGGATTGTGGTGCAATATGCGTTTATGAATTTTGTAGATGAAACAAGAAATATTTTATCTATTGCTGTTTATCATAAAATGATTTTCTTTGCTTTCTAATGAACTCCTAAAGCATTTATTGGCATTTAAATCAATATTTTCAATATTATGTGATGCGTCTTTAATCATGCATTCAATGTGGCTGGCAATTAAACTGATTTTCGAAAATTGGTAGATATGACAATTTTGAAAGTTCATTGTCAAATTGAGTCCATGTGTCATTGATTTCCATCAAGCATGTGTTGGATATAATTAGATATATTCCATTAAAAATCTAAAAAAATAGTGTAAATTGTGAAACAGATCCTGAAAATGATATCAAAAGAGGCCTAGGATTTCAATTCATAATAGGTTTAACATTTATATGAAACAGAAACAGTATTTGGAATCATTTATTAGGATATGCTATAATACACTATGACAATGGATTCTAAATATATTTACGTAAAACACTAGGTTAACTTTCTACTTCATTAATAATTATTTATCTACTTGTTATGCAACATAAAACCATCAAATTCTCGTTAAATTGTATATTCATTTTCTTGATTTATGCAGTTTTTTTCCTCTCCTTCTCTCTCTCTCTCATCCATTACAGCTTCCAACCTCAGGCTGGGTCTGTCGGGAACATAAGCCTCTCCACCTAGTTCTTATCTCCCACCATCTTTCCGCTGTCACCCTGTTCCAGTCCTCCCCCCTCTTTCGGACACATTCCTCCACTCCTCTAATCCATTTATCTCTTGGTCTTCCCCTTGGTCTTTTCTTCTGTATCCTCATCTCATGCATCCTCCTGGGAATCCTCTTCTCCTCCATTCTCTTTAAGTGCCCATACCACCTCAATCTAGATGTCTTGATCCTTTCCTGCAGGGGCTCCTCTTTTACTATCTCCCTAATCCTTTCCTCTCCTTCTGATGGCATGTATTTTTTAATCAGTTTTCTGCTTCCTTTTTTTTTTAAATAGAATTTTCTCTCTTTGTATTGTGTTCAGAGAGAAATAAAGTGATTCTAGAGACTAAGCTGGGAAGAATTTTTTAAATAACTTCTCTTACTTTAATTGCAAATGAAATTTCTTAATTTCTTCTTATTTCTGTTTGGTCTTAGTATAGAAGGTTTCAGTTTTAAAATAATCGGCTACCCGTTGCTTTGCTCTGGAAGCCTCGCTTATGTAACGGAAAACAACTTTTTATTTATTAAAACACACACACACAAATTACATCAAGGAAACTAAAACTAAAATTTTTTAAAAGTTTTTTTTTTTTTAAATTTAATTTTTGATGTCTATATTCTCTCAATCCACGACTGCTTTTAGAACCAGCGTGTAAATCATATATCTATGATATATTTTTATTTTTTATAGAGATTAGAATGTAGGCCTCGTGGTCTAATGGCTAAGACGTCTAACTTATGAGCAGTATTCTACCTATCATGATAGAAATAGTGCATCTTTCTTTCTTGACTCTCTTTTTTTTTTTTATTCCTATTGATACTTTTCAGTGGTTTTCGAGTTAGAAATAGTGATGGTTTTTGAGTTACAAATAGTGATTTTTCAGTATTCTACCTAATAGAAATAGTGCTTCTTTCTTTCTTGACTCTCTTTTTTTATTCCAATTCATACTTTTCAGTGTTTTTGAGTTACAAATAGTGATTTTTCAGTATTCTACCTAATGAAATACTGCTTCTTTATTTCTTGACTCAATTTTTTATTCCTATTGATACTTTTCAGTGGTTTTCGAGTTAGAAATAGTGATGGTTTTTGAGTTACAAATAGTGATTTTTCAGTATTCTACCTAATAGAAATAGTGCTTCTTTCTTTCTTGACTCTCTTTTTTTTTATTCCAATTGATACTTTTCAGTGGTTTTTGAGTTACAAATAGTGATTTTTTCAGTATTCTACCTAATGCTGGGCGAACACGTACCAATCTGCGGCAATATTGGTGGACAATATTGGTCATTATTGATAGTGGCGGTTGGCATTGTCCGCGAACACACAGGCTTTCTTTTACAAGTATTGGCCTGGTTACGGCGTTGCTCACTAGGGAGAGCTAGAGAGAGCGTGTTTCCGTACAGAATTGCTATAGTATTAAACGCCGTCCCTCTGTAGAAATCAATTAAGATTCTTTCATTATCAATTGACAAAATGTTGTTGCTTGAATTATCTGTTTTGGGCCGACCCATTTTGCTGATTTTAAGCCTTGTTTCTCAAACAAAATGGCCGGCGTGAGTGAGTGATTTTCCGATTTTCAAAGTCCCGCCTTTCTTCTACGTCACCATTGTCACGTGATTTCATCCGTTCATGTGATTCGCTCGCTTACCAGCAATATTTCTCGCCAACTAAAATTGTTCCTTTTTTTCCGACAATCGCCAATGGGCAATATTGTTCATTTTTATTGCTGGAAACGGTTGGTACCAATAAAAAGGACCAATATTGTCCACCAATATTGCCGCATATTGGTACGTGTTCGCCCAGCATAATGAAATACTGCTTCTTTATTTCTTGACTCAATTTTTTATTCCAATTGATACTTTTCAGTGGTTTTTGAGTTACAAATAGTGATTTTTCAGTATTCTACCTAATGAAATACTGCTTCTTTATTTCTTGACTCAATTTTTTTTTCCAATAAATACTTTTCAGTGATTTCTGAGTTACAATAGTGTTCAGTATTCTACCTAATAGAATACTGAATCCTCATATACATTTGGTGTATGGACTGGTTCATTAAAATAAGCATGAAGAACGTCGGTTATACCAAGAACATTTCCCAGGTAGACACATACCTCATCACATAACATCTGTTGTCACAGATCAACACCTCAGCGAAAGGGGCAAATTTGAGCCAAAGGCAAACACTAGAAGGCTCAAAAGTATTGCAACACCCTAAAAGAGAAAATCAAATTCTTAACGCTGTAGCTGCTGATCCAGGAATAAGAAGTAGGACAATAGCAAGAACACAAAGGATTTCGCATATAACGGTTTGGAAGGTACTTCATGAGGAGCAACTGTATCACTATCATCTTCAACACATCCAAGGGTTAGTTTTCCTTTAAGGCTGCGGTTCTATTGTTCGTTTCTTGCTCATCATGTAGATACTATTAACTTTGCATCTGTAATGTTATTCACTGATAAAGCTTCCTGAAATGTTATTATGAATTTTCATAATGCACATATTTATGGACACAGATAAACCCACATGGAATCATACAAAGAAAATGCCAACAGGAGTTTTCTTTAAATGAGTGGGCTGATATTTTGGATGATTCAGATAAATTGTTCTCACTTTCTCCATTAAATGATGAAGTGTACCTTGATTTCTTTCAGCAAGACAATTTTGAATGAGAAGGGTAATTACAGTTCATGCCAATGGAGCCCATTTTCCTCATGAAATCGGTGCTTTTCTTCATTATCACTTTTCACATTGCTAGATTGATCAGGTTGGCCCATAACTTGTCCTGCTTGGTCCCCAGATTTAAATCTGCTGGATTTTTATCTTTGGAGTCATTTGAAAAACATTGTTTATCAATCAAATGTGTCTATGTGACAGCTAGAACAAAAAATAGACAACGGGTTTCAAATAATTTGGAACACACTGGGAATTTGTCAGCAGATTAGGCATTTGCTATCCTAAGGTTTACATGCTTGTATTGAGACAGGTGGTGAACATTTCAAACATTTACTCTGATGCCTGTTGTTAGAAGAGGTTTTGTTGAATACTTATTTCTATATCAGATGTTATTGGTTTGAATACTTTTATGCTCATTCACATATGCAATCAAAATTAGAACCTTTTTTTCTTTGTAATTTTTGGAACATTATACACAATACATCATACATCTAATATAACAATGGCTGTTAGCTCGTTAACTATGCATTTCTGACCTTATGTTTATTGGACATTTTTAACTGATTTGCTTTGTAGAACCTGTCACTGATGTTTGTCATTACCTTTAAAATAAATAGCCTGTAGATATATGTATATATACATACATACAGGGTGTTTAATCCTCAATTTACAAAATGATGTACTTTCATCAAACATACTTCATAAATCAAAATTCAACTTTCCATTAATTTAAAGCTACATTGGAGATGCACCGCTCATGATTTGAGAAGATTTCAATGGAGGGTTGAATGGTTACTAACAATGGAAAACTAATATTACAAGGGCCTAATAATAACAATAACAATGGTTGGTTGGTGTCAAGTCCTCCAGAAGTCAGATAGAACCATGTACATGCAATACAGCTTTAGAAATCTCTTGGATCTTGTCAGAATAAAGCTCTTCCTCAAAAGGAAATTCATCTAAGTTCTGCAAGGCTGCCAATATGGTTGGGCAGTTGAAGATATGTTCCGGGGTAAGTAATAATGATAATAATAATATTCATAGAAACTAACATTAGGAAAATAAAAAAAAACAAAAACATCAAAATGTAGAAATCAAATCCTTGATCACAAAAGGAATTTGATTATAAAAAAAAGCAAGAAAAAACGTAAAAATCAAATGTATAATAGGTCTAAAGAAAAGGGGAATCAATTCATGGTAAAGAGGAGTCTTATGAGTCAAAACTGAGACGCTGGGACAGTTGTTTAGAGCTTATTAGGATCTCATCAACACGGCAAAGACTCAAAAGGCAAACGAATGGAAAAACAATTACAGTAGAGCCCCGATTATCCGTGGAATTGGGTGGCAAGGGTACCACGGATAACCCGAAAAAAGACTAAAAATGAGGTGTAAACATGAAAAAAAAATATTTCAGCATAAAAACTACGTTTTATTATATGAAAAACATAATATGCAAAACTTTTAAAATATGTACAGTACAGCAGAAACCTTTTTGCAGAGCAAGAGCCTGCCACTCATCCACAAATTCTGAGAAGGCCTATAGGATTACGATGCACAATAAACCTGTCAGTAATTTTCGACCTTCTCACTTTAGGGCCTATTGTACTTTCTCTGTTGTTGGCTTGGATTAAAATTGTTTTTTTTTGAGGTTTATAATTAAAAATTTTTTCGCAGCACTCACGGATAATTGGGGATCTACTGTAATTTATATTATTTTCTTAATATTAGTTTTTGAGAGGTCACTTTAAGTTTCTATGAATATATTACTTTTTTCTTCATATTCCTTTTTGAGTCTTTGCATGCTGGGTAGCCCTGGCTGAAGAGAGTCTAATAACCTCAAAACAGCTGTCCCAAGGTCGTAGCTGCGACTCATAAGGTTCCCCTTTATCATGAATGATAATAATAATTTTAAGGTGTCTATGAAGATATAAAATCAACTCAAAGAATACTTGTGAGTATAGAAGTATACAGAAAGCTAGTTGACAATGCTTGCAATCACTGTGGTTATTATGGGAATGGAGAACAACACAAAGGCAACGATCAGTGTCATATAGCTTAGTGCTTGGGACTAGTGAAAATCATCTGAAAATATTGGGATGATCAGAAAAATTCCTCTTTCACTTGGAAAGTGGTTACAAGAATGATGCACTTTCCAAAAACAGGATGCTGCTCAGATTAGTTGTTTGGGAGCCAAGAGGCACTACTGCAGCCAGGAATAGTAGGAAAAAACACATAAGTTGCTCAAGATTAAAAAAAAAATGAAAGACAACAGAATCTGAATGAGTGAGTTCACAAATATAAAATTTCAGTAAAAAAACAAACAAGGATTTTAGATTTAAGAAACAAAAATTACTCGGATATTATAAAAATTATTATCATAAAATCATTTATTATTTTAAGATGATCATTTTAATTCATTAAAGTAATAAAAAAAGCAGAAAATACTAACCAGTACTTGATGAAACAGAACTTGTGGAACTTATAGCAGAAGAATGAAGTGTAGAGTCTATTGCAGAAGTTAATGGTGCAACAACGGATGAGGAAGATACCTGCACAACCTTGCTAAAATTCTTTAATTCTCGACTACCAGTTGTATCAGGAATCGTTCTTGTTTCAGAATTTGGTGGATCCCACTGCATTTCTCCTGATGCCTCATTCATGTAGAAATAGCGCTTGTAGATTCTAAATAGTGTAGGGCAGAAACAAAAGGAAACCGAATAAGATTCTTGAAAAGGAAGAAAATAAAGATCCCAATTGGGTATTTTTTTTTTTATTATTATTATTTTTTTTTTTAATTTTGAATACAAGAGCAACTTGTTCTGTAATATTTTTGCAAATGAAAGTAAAAGAAAAAAAAAATGCCCTTTCCCTCTGTAAATAATTAAAAAAAAATAATAATTAAATTATTACCATTATGTTACAATAAAAAAAATAAAAATAAAAATAAAACAAACCCAGTCCATCAGAAAATTTATATTATAGAGAAAAGAAATGCACTTATTATTTTTTTAAAATAAAATGTACGTTAATGAAATGATGACAATTTTAAATCTAAAAATAACTATACATGATTTTAATCACAACAGCTTTTCTATAATATATACATATAGGAAAATGCAAAAATGTTGACAGATGAATTTCAACTTCTTGTCTTTAGTTGTTTGACCAAATGAGTTACAGAAAACTGTATGGGATCAAAATTAATCTTAATTATAGTTAACTCATAATTCAGATCAATTTTAATAAGTAAAATGTGTAAACAAATGTAAAACATGCTAACACATTATTTCAATAACTAAATAATAAATTATACAGCGAATGGTTTTAAAATTAACAAAAGACCACTAAACTGATCAGAAAATACTTTTTAAATATTATATAAATAAATTCAATTAAAAAGCCAATATTTCAATTTTTTTGTTTAAAAAATTTAGCTTTTCACATTATTACATTAGATATTTTTATTTTCACAACCTAAACTAATTGCTGTCTGTATACATATTATTATAGAGAATCTTCAACCACCACCATCTCTGAGGCTTGGCCTGAAAATATTAACTCATAAGTGATAAACCAAATTTAATAAAAATATGAAATATTTCATTATTAAGCAAACAAATACATTTTTATACTACTTTACAAAAAACAGAAGTATGAAAATCACATTCATTGATGAACTTACCATAATGAACTCCTTTCAAGTGATGTACTCTTATAACATGATGCCATTGAAGCAGCAATAATTTTACAAATATTAAAAGATTTAATTGAAATAAATGCCATTCAGCTAATGAAGTTTCTTTTTTTAATTATTATTGTCATGTATATATACATATACATTCGAATGTACAGAACAAACAAATCATGTTTTCTGCATACACTGAAAGCTGTTTTTAAAGAATTTGATATAAAAGAAATCACTGATTAATACAGTTTTGTGAATTTTAATCTAGTTTTATTCTTTAAAACTGAACTTCCTCACTTGCTACTTAATCAAGACAAGGAGTTATCTGATCAATTAACAAAAATGTCTGAATGAAATTTAGTGTAATTCTTTTTTTTTTTTTTTTTTTTTTGATGTTGAATCTGGATGTTTAGGTTTACTGATGGAATACATGCTATATATATTCTGTAATATTTTGTTGGAACTGAAAGAATTATTGAGCAGGTAAGAAATATATATCAAAAGTCTGAAGAAAAGAGTGTTAAGAAACTTTAGGTTAACTTTGTTACTATTTACTATACACTGCCTGATCGATTGAAAGTGGACACCTGAAAGTGGTATGGAACAGACGCTTTATTTACAGCGTGTCTAATAGCGCGTACTGTGGCTTTTTGCCCTAAGCACAGCATTCATACGTTGTGGCATGCTCTTCACCAGTTTCTAATAGCAAGCAACCCGTATTTTTGCCCACTCAAAGCATGCACAAGTTGGATGAATGTTTGTGGTCGCATTGGATGTGCACGAATACGGCGCTCCAATTCATCCCACAGATGTTCAATGAGGTTGAGATCAGGACTCTGGGCGGGCCACAGAAGTTCCTGAACTTTATTCTCCGGAAACTAGGTGCTGACAACACGGCTCTTATGGCACGGTGCACTGTCATGCTGGAACACAAATGGCCCTTCACCGAACTGCGACTACAATGTAGGAAGCATGGAATTATCTAGAATGTCCAGATACTGTGTGGATGCCATGTTCCCCTCGATCACAACCAATGGACCACATCCAAACCAGGAGAAACACAACCACACCACCACCGCAAACTTCCCTGTTGGGATGACACACTCAAGAGCCGCTCCTCTGGCAAACGCCACACTCTGATGCGCCCACCCAATCAGTAGAGTGTGAAGCGTGATTCGTCGCTCCACTTGATGCTCTTCCAGCAGTCCATCGACCAAGATTGTTGCTCTTTACATCAGGCCACATGACGCTGTGCATTTACAGGGGTGATGTTAGGCTTGTGGGCAGCAGCCCAGATGTGTACCCTACGGCATGGAGCTCCCGACGAACCGTCATGATAATGACAGTTGTTCCGGTTGCCCGCTGGAAGTCCTGCCGCCGTTGTTCTGCTGGAACAGCCCTGTTCTGCTGTACCAAATGTTTCAGGGCCCTTTGGTCTCTATCGGCCAGCATGTGGGCTTGGCCACCTCCATAACGTCATGTTTCCACTTCGTGATAAGAGAATCCACGGTCGACTTTGGCAGGTTGTGTCGCTCCTATGGCTTGCACATTTTGGCCACTAACGTGGCAGCCTATGACTACTCCACGTTGAAATTGCTCAGCTGCTTTGATGGCGGCATTTTACCTCAGGACGTGGTTAGACACTAAATAACTCCAACTACACATGATCGTGTTGTTTTATAATGAATATATTCAAATTATTGCCCGAATTTGCATGGGTTGTTCCACTTCGGCAGGTGTCCACTTTCAATTGAGCAGTCAGTTTATGTCTTGAAACTCAAATAATGTAATTTGAGGTATATTATATAATATTAAAAATTTACAATACCACTATCATTGAAACCTCTAAAGGGCCATAAATCTGTTATATTCCTAAAAGATTATCTTTAAGCAAGGATTCTGTTTTTCTAACATTAAAACTCCAAGTAAATTTTCATTTAACTGATTTAACATAAAAGAAATCAATAAGAAAGCTAGGATTGAATGGTTAAATTTTTGAATGGTTTTGATTTTATAATAACAATTCTCTGATTTCGTGTAATATTTTAAGTATTGTGACTTTTTATTTTCACTGCTTCTTAATTTTGCATTTCTTGACATTACAACTTTGTAATAACTTTTTAAGGAATAGCATTATTTTAGAAGCATTTAGAAACCTTTTTGCATGAGGATCAAATTACAATGCGGACTTAGTGCACCGGCTATAGTCACTTGGTAACTTGTCACTACACACTTTTCAGAATTAGCAGACATACATATGGATTTTTAAGTTCTTAGTTTTATAAAATAAAAGTTTATCATTATTATTACTTGATTGCTTGCAATGCTAACTTTTTTAATATTTTTTTTGGAGAAGATTACTTTAATATTAATATCGTGAAATTACCTTGCAAGCAGAGGATTGTTAAATACTATTTTAAGAAAGAATGCCTGCTACCTAATTTTTAGTCTTCTGCGAAATAAATGTAAATATCTTGTTTTTAATATACCTAAATATGCAGTAATTTTTTTTTCCTCCTTAAAGATATTCTTTTTTGAATGCCATAATTATCAACTTAAATTATTCATTTAATTAAGCAATTCAAATTCCCTTAGCTTTGATGAAAAAAGTTAGTAATTATTCTAATATATTTTACTACTACTACTATTATTTGTTTATGCATCAAACAACATCAATACAAGATATAGTTTTTTTGTTTGTTTTTTCCAATTTAGTGCTTTACTGAGATAAATTTTTGTACAGTGAAACTTGGATAATTCGAACTTGTTTAATTCGAAATTCTGGATAATTCGAATTTTTTGCTCGGTCCCTAGAATTCTGTATTAAAATAATGTTAAAAAATCGTGGATAATTCAAAATTTATTTTGTCCTTAAAATATTACGGTAAAAATTGTTCCTGAGACTTTTCTCAGCTAAGATACATTATTTATTTTAACGGTCTTTTTAAGGAAAACAAAAGCGAGGGTTGGAATGTCAATATGTGGGGATTTCCGAGGATTTTTCTGTTCACCCTCTGTTGTTACCCTCCCCCCTCCCACACCCCTTCGGTCTTAGAGTCACGTGTGCTTCTTGTGAATGATTTAATGCGGTTATATACATTTTTAGTTTTTGTGCTTGTGCTTTAAGTATTGTTTATATGCTCTTACTATGCCATTGTCAAAAGCTAAAGCTCCTTATAAGTCATTAACATTAGCTGAAAAGGTAACGGTGATTAAGGAAGTGGAAAAAGGCCTTAAAAAAATCGGAAATCGCCAAGGAATTTGGAATTCCATCCAACATGTTATCGACATATTTGAAGAACAAAGATAAAATCTTGAGCAGCAAAAATGGCAATGGAAAAAATAGAAAAAGAACGAGAGGTACTGGCAACCCAGAGATTGGAATCATATGCTAGGACACAAAGATTGCATTCAATGAAGCAATTAAAAATATCTGCCTTTTTTTTTTTTTTTTGAAAGTGATGAATAATTAAGCTAGTAAAAAATGTTTGATTTAATGAAAAAAACTGTAGCAGTATTCTTAGATAAAGTTTATGTGATAAATCTTTGATCGTGGAGTTAATCTTTTTTATTTATCTCTTCTGTTTGAGAGAATATATGTAATTCGAATTTTTGGATAATTCGAACTTTTTCTCTGGTCCCTTGTCTTCGAATTATCCAAGTTTCACTGTTTTTAAATTTAAGAAATAATGATTACTCACTTTCTTTATTATTTATGTTTTAAATGTTAAATTCATAAATAAAATAATAATCCCGTAACTTATAAAATTAGAGTAACTAAGGACAAAATCAGATATAATCCTGGCATCATCATTATTTTAATTTGCCTTAGGAATGTATAGCTGCTTCTCCACTCCCAAAACAAACAAACAAACAATCAAAAAAAAAAACTATCAGTATCATAAAACTAATTTCCCAAGTTAAATTCACCTGCATTTCATATACAACTACATGTCAGTTTCATTCTGAATATGCCTATCTTTGAAGAAATACTTCCACTGATTTCAGATCTTTCCTATTATGCCCAGTATCTCAAAATGCTTCTTAATGTCATTTGAAAGTATGCTGTTCTGAAGTAAAAATTTCAATAAAACACACAAGATTAAATCAAAGTAACAACTAGCTGACTGCAAATGGATCTAAAATAGCTTTCCTAAAATCCCTATTCAAATTGCTTTAAAATTATTTTTATTGACTATTCTAAAAACATTCTCTGCTTAACCATAATTTTCAGGAAATATATTCTGGAGAAAAATATTTTAAGGATAATTACAATATTTTTAACAGAACAATAAGCTTCACACACGTCTTGTCTTTTTTTTTCTTCCAAATTTTTGAAATGCAAAATGCCCAACTTTTTCCTCACATTCAAATTATGCATAATAATAATAATAATAATAATAATCAATAATAAAAATTAACAGTTTTTTTGGCCACCGATATATCTCTTCTTTCTTAAAGAGTGGAAAGTCCCCAAAAACTGTCTAATCAGATAATCAATGAAAGAATCTGTTATTTTTATTGATTCCTTTTTGAAGAAATAAAAATAAAATTAAGCTCAAGAAGAAATACTCCTGGCTACATTTATTACCAGACAAGTTAATTTGAATGCATGCTTATATATTTGACAAATGTGGTAGCTTCAAAAGAAGAGTAGCCCCAAGGCAACTGTTGAAGTGAATGGCATAACCCACATTTGACTGTCATTTGATTTAGCAACTCTAAAATGGCTTCCCATTCCAGTGACCAACCAAAGCTGTTGTTGTTGGTTGGGTTTTAATGGCGCAAAAGCAGCTGTGGCTAAGCTGTGCCACAACCAATGCTGAAAAACATATCAATTAATTCAGTGCTATATACATAACATATAAACAAACACCGATAACATGCCTGTCTGATATTGCCACAACTGGAAGAGAATTTAATTAAGTACAAGCAAAAACTCTATGTTGTTTTCAGAAAAATGTATCAGGAGTTGCCCCAAATAAAAATTTTCATCTTGCTGATGAGAGTAAAAAACAAAAACAAAAAACATTTGGAAAATTAATTCAAGAATAGTAACTTAAATTAACAGCTAAAAACAACATGCTTTGTTGCAACAAAAACTTGTAAAATGTTAAGAAAGTATCATGCAGAAAGACTACTGAAGACGAGTCCAAAAGAAACTGATCCACTAACCTTCACAGAGTTAATATCACTAAGTGAATTTCATATACTGTTCTAATGCTCATGAATGTAAGAACTCCCACAACTGACATTTTCATTAAACAATCTGATCATACATAGCAAATCTGTGCAGCCATTGCTGAAGTTAAAGCAAATGAAGCAAATTCATTAAAAGATGAAACTGGTGTGTATGAAGCTAATAAGCAGGCCTGAGAGATAAGACTATCATCAAAAACAGAAGAACTGCCATTTAATTTAAATTCAACAAGGAAATACAAGTTACCATAAAAAATGTGTAGCAATTTTTTATTTTTTATTTTGACTGCCCAATTGGAATGACCAACAGCAAATGATACCTATATAAAATCTGGTATAAAAAAAAATTACTTGATTCTTTTTATTACTTTCTTTTTTTAACAATTCATTGCTAAGCACTTTGCAGACTTGTATCGGTCAAGATTTGTGATACTAGGAATACATAAACTGTTTGTAAACTGAACATGACACTAAAAAACATTGGGATAGCTTATTTATTTGGCAAAGGAATAAAATAAACCACAAAGGAATGTATTTTAGTTTATGTAATTGTGTAATAAAAGGAAAATCCTTTATATTTGAAATGAACATATTACATTGGCATGATTAAAAACAAGACTGATGCATATCACAAATGTTGACTTACAATTTTATCAAAAGCCAAAACCCAACATTTAGCCTATATGATATCAATATGTAGTTATTCTACACTTAAATAATCTGCATAAGACCATGATTAATAAAAGGAGTGTAGAATTTAGGCAACAAACCTAACTTCAACTGGAATAATGGGGGAATCACTGCTGGCTTGAAATGCATTGCTCAAAGGTGTCCTTATAATTGTACACATTTCCGATTTAGTACTTTGCTGGAAGGTTAGTCATTAGATATCTTTTGTCTTTTAAATATTTCTGCATAGGTTATGTGATGGATAACTTCTTCCATAAACAAGGCCTTTCTGATCTCATAAAAGCAGTACATAGTGTTCAAGAATCTGTCTATTCAGTCTTACCTGTAATATGGAAGATCCATTCAGTAGATGAAGAGAATTAAAGCCAATAATAAATCAACTATACTAATGCACATATCCTTTGATGCATCAATAGGATGGTATTAACAGTCGACATTCTATGCAGATTAAATAACATCTAGAACTTGGCTGTAAGCTACATTGAGACTCTTCAGAAGTCATTATTCAGACTTCATTTGAAATCATTTAGATGATCTTTTGAATTATCCTCAGTGAGAATCCCAAAAGTATAAAATTGAATCCAAATTACTAATGTAATTTATTGTCATACATTTAAAAGGTTAAAACAGAACGTTTTAGCCCAGCTAGAGGCTATTTTCAACAGTGAAATTGGGAGTAGTGAGATGGGTTTGCGTATTTTTTTTTATAATGATGTTGGATAGTTCATTATTATGGTAGGGGAGTTGGCAATGTGACAGGACTCCCTGAAGCTGAGAGAGAATGTGGCAGGGGCTTGATCTATTACTTCAATTGGAATGAAATTGGGGATGTGGGTACTATTCTTGTTATTTAAGTATAAAATAGATTTAAATTCGTCTTTATTTCCATAATTAGCTTGGTGAGGTGCTGTTTCAATCTTTTTGAAAGAGTGAGTTGTAAAACCTATGTATTTTTCATTACAATTATGGCATGGGATGGCATATACTTTTTTGGTGGAATTGTGAATGTCTTTTTTATTGTTGGAACTGCGGTATCTTAATTTATTATTAGTTCTGTTGATTACTCGAATATTATATTTCTTTAGAAGAGTGTTTATGGATGATTAATACATTGCACAGGGTATTCAGGGTAACCAACTTGACATAATAGACCAGGCCCCCACTCTCTCTCACCTTAAGGGAGTCCTGGCACATTGCCAACTCCCCTACCAAATTATTTAAACCCATCTCACTACTCCCAATTTCACAGTTGAAAATAGCCTCTAGCTGGGCTGAAACGTTCTGTTTTCACCTTTTAAATGTATGATGATAAATTGCATTAGTAATTTGGATTCAATTTTATACTTTTGGGATTTTCATTCAGGATAATTTAATTCCAATCTTCCAGTTTTTAATTATCTTTTTAATAGTTGGTGATAAGTGTATCAAATCACTGCCATTCTTATGAAAAGTCCACTAAATATCAGTACTACTGTTCTCTGGAAAACCTGGCACCTACAGTTAATAGATCTTCAAGAGACAGTTGACGTGATGCCAATCCACACTTTTATCATGCCATAAGGGCCAGATAAAGATCTGTTAATAACTATGAAACTCGACCAGCACTTGCCTAAACATCATTTACAAACTAATAACAAGCAACATATTTTACGAATTTTTTTTAAAAAAATTCTTTTTGGTTAATTATGGATGAAATACTTTTTGCTAGGTAATTCCATATCATTACTATAGTGTATGAGCTTCTATAGTTGGAGGTAGAACAGCTTCTGTGCAAATCTCTCATATTATTTTACCAAACTGCCTAGAAAGCCATTAATAACTGTAAATTGTAAATTAGATAGTTGGGGGAAAAAAAAAAAGAAAGAAAGAAAGAAAGAAATAATTAAAAACAAATTAATTAACATTTATCATTCATCATTGTGAGTTTTCATTTCCAAATGGAAAATGCCAGCAATGACAAAAGCTGATTATCAATTTAAACCTATATGAATCGCTAACTGCAGAAAAGAAACAAGTCCAATTTTGCCAATTTCACAGGAGAGACAAAAAACTTAGTATACCCTAATACACTACTGATATTAATTTGTTTACATTTTAGTTTTATGTGACTGGGCATTCTGGACTGCTATGTACTTATAAAATATTTAAATATTTTAAGAGGAAAGGGTAGAGATTTTTTTTGTGTTAAGGACATGTTCCCTTTTTGCCGTAAACAAGAATTTTTAAAGAAGTTTCATGGAAAGCAATCAATATATAAACAGAATATTTTTTGAAAATTGATTTTAATGAAATAAAACAACGAAATCATATATTTGAACTTTGAAAGGAATTTCAGTTAAAGTTTTTACTTATTATAGTTTTCTTCTGTGGATGCCATTATCGTTGGCCATGACAAAATCGGATTCCAAAAATTCATTTTATCTTCCGGTATGTATACCAATGTTTTCTTAATGTCTTCCATTTTTTTGTTGTTAATTGGAAGTACAGTTGAATAAGCTTTTCTGGTAGGAGTCTGAATTGGCTGTTCTGCATTCCGAAGTCTGAATGAATCCATTGCTAAGCCGGCAATGTTCATGTTACATTGCACCGTGTTAGGGTTCTTGGATGAAAAAGTCATTTCTCTGTATTTTGATATGGCAAAAACCCTTTTTTGGTTTTTTGGGACATTTTTTCCATATGAATCATCAGTTAGGCAGATCTTTTTATAAAACTTATGCCACCATGAACTGAAGTCAATTAAATCATTGACATTCATTTTAATGACAGAAAATTTGCTGACGATTTTCGATGATTTCATTATAAGCTCTACAACTTCATCAAGAGTGTAGTATCTTTCTTCTCTTCTCAATTTTCGCCACAGCTGTTTACCGCAGAAAGGGAACTTGCCCTGGACTAGTTCCCTTTCTGCGGTAAATAGAATATTGAATGCGTTGTCATGCCAATACTACTGTGCGGACGTTTTTCCTTTCTGAAGTAAACATTGCGTCTTGTGCCTAGTCACAATTTTAATAAAAATAAATTCGTAAAATTTGGACATGATGCCTTTCTGCAGTTAGCGATTCATATCTGGTCTGCACAGTAATTGATTTAAATAATGACATTATACAATCAAATATTGCTAAATTTGGTTAGAATTGGATTCTACTAAGCAGAAAGTTTCTTTTGTAAGTAAATTACAATTTATTTTTATGATACTGGTTTAACCACAAATTAATAAATTTAGCAGTGTTTTTAAAGTCTAAAACAGTCATTTTTAATCTTTACATAGAACATCATCAAATTCTTTTGTTGATTTTTGGAATAGATTCTGAATAATTTTCATAGGCTTATTTACAAAATATTGGGGGGGGGGGGAATGAATAAATGTATGCTATACAGCAATAACTTCTTTCAAAATAATCTTTGTCTCTTAGCCAAGAATATTTTGTTAATGTCAAACATTGTTTTTTCTTCTGATGAAATAAAGACTACTGCTTTTTATCTGATAACCTGGCTGGCTGGAAAAGAAAGATTATATCTTCTCAAACATAGAAGAAAAAGAAATCATAATAATCCTCTATTCTGTTAATACAAATAATTAAGGGGCATTAATTCAGCTTCAAACTTACTGATAAGTACTGCCATCCTATTTTAAGTATATAATTAAATAAACAATGATATGCACAGTAAATCTAAGAGGTTAAGTGAATTATCAGTTCATTCTAGTATGAACAAGCAGAACAGAAATTACAGTAACTTTCTTCCTTTAAATATTCAATATAATATTTTGATATAAAAATATCTAGATAAAATACTGCTGCTATCAGTGATGAAATTAACTTAAAATAATTTCTTCATTAAAATAACCTGAAATTTTATTTACATGAAAATAATGTATATGCATATAAGAAAGCCTTAATTCTTTTCATGTTTGTATCAAGTACTGCAAGAGAAAATACAATGAAAACTCCTTTTGGTTTTTTTAATATTGTTAATAACACTAACAATATATACCATCATAATATTTTGCAGTGGAGTTTATATAGTCAAATGCAAATATGTCCATGACACAAAATTTTAATTCACTAATTGGCTACATATATACAGAATTTATTTGAACTACTTTAAATTGATAAGATAAAACTTACATTAGTAATATTACTTAGTTTTTTTCTTCTTTCTAACAAATATCAATAAGTAGTTTTATTCTGCAAGCTCTAATATTTACAGAAAACTTTAAGAGAATGTGTTGGTATAATTTTTCTTCTTGAGAATTTAAATTACATAGGAAAAGAAAAGACATATGCTTAATAAGCTAAATAAAACTAAAAAGAATAAATTTTAATTCTAATATTTCTGTAAAGTATAATGTACTGATGCAAAATTACTTATATTTTTAGAAATATAAATAATACCTATTTCAATTAATTTCAAAAAAAAACAATACTACAATAATTGCAGAAAAGCAAAGCAAAATTTTTAGTTGAGCAATACAAGAAAATTTAAAAATAATGAGAGAGATGATTTAAAATTCAATATGAATAGATTATAGAAAAGTTAAAATATTATTTAATTAAAATTAAGATTATTACAAATAGTATAGAATAGAAAGAGTAATTATCTTACCGTAAAGCTAATCCCAAACTTCATCTGTTACAAAGCCATTTCTTCTTAAATAAACTTTGCAGGAATTTCAATGAAATGGTTCCTGAATTACTTCCAGTTTTTACTTCCCTTGCTGAAAACTTGATTTTTCTGTGTATACAGCAAGGCTCATTCCAAGAACACACGCACATTTACACAAACACACAAAACCAAAATTTAAAAATTATGACTGTTGCTCTCTGCAGTGTTTGCAAAGAGCAGCATGTACTTGGTATTTTTTTTTTTTAATATTTTTTTTTTTATTATAAATAACATAAAAAAACAAAAGTAGCATTTGTGAATTGCTTGGTCCCGGAACATAAAATTTAGAGTTCTAACTGACCCTCATATAATTTACATCCTTAAATTCATAACCTCCCATACCAAAGAATATAATGTCCAGAAGCGAAGCCCGAAGCCCTAAGTCCATGAGAGCAAGGAGAGCGTACCTGTGCCAATGGCAGACCCAGCCAGGCAGTGTGGCTGCTGCCTCATGCTGGTGAAGCTCCTGGTCAACCTGCTGCAAGCAGGCCAACGCGTAATTGGGCTCCAAGGCACCATTCCGCCAGTCTTCAAGCCTAATCTAAATTACAAAATAAAAATTTATAAAAAAAAAATTAGGATCATAGCATCTGTGAGGATATCAACAAAGCAAGATATAGGCAGATCATAGATGTAGTGAAGTTGCATGGGTCTCCATTTAACCATGTAAAAACTTCATGTTATATTACTTTTATATAAAAACAGTGAAGAACTTTAAGCTGTTACCTATTTTAACACTAGTGACAAAATATTAAATATTAAGAAAATGAAAGCAAGAATAAAGTTTTTTGAAATACCTTTGAAATTTCAAATGACATTTCCCCCTTTATTTTACTTTTTAAATTGCTTAGGTTTGAAGAAATCATTAGTCTGTGTTTAAAAACAATTTATTATTTGATATAGAAACACTGGGATATTGTTAACAGCACAATTACAAATTTATTTGAATGCATTTCTATCTATGCTTTACATTTAACAACATTCTCACTAATTCTTATATAAAGGCAGATCAAAAAAGCCGTTGCACTTCTTTTTTTTAAACAAAAATATAGATTTTAGGAAATTACTTCATATTCAGGCAAATGGCAAATTTTGTTTTCTATTTTTACTAACAGACAGTAGCAACTGTAGCACTTCTGTAGTTAGATAACAGTTATTTCAAAATAACATGTATTCTTGCTGATCTATGTTGAAAGAGCAGCAAAGTGTTCATTTCTGTATACCAAAAGTCCTAGTACCATTGATATCCATTTAGAAAATGCTAGAATCATGGGAACCATAGATTATAGGAATCATATGATCATTAAGAAGTCAGCAACTGTGGTGCAAGCTGTTTGCTGATAGGTGCAGCAGTTTGGATGACGAATTTTCACACTTACCACACTATCTCATAATCTATGCCTAGTGAATTGAAATTATGCTGATTCATAGTGCTACAAATGAATCAGCGAATTCATTTCCTTGATATAGCAATAGAAGAAAGAATTTTATATGACGCAGTATTTGACATCAAGAGCAATTCATTAGGCTACTAGAAACACTGATAATGATCTGAAGAAACCAAAAAAACTTATGTGGAAAGCATTTAACATTTTGGAAAAAGTGGATCAGTAAGTTTTTGGAATATGTAGAGAAATAATCAAAGAAAAATTCAATAAGTGTGATAAAATGAATATGTGCTACTTTTTGTATTTTTATAAATAAATAAATAAATAAATAAATAAATAAATAAATAAATAAATAAATAAATAAATAAATAAATAAATAAATAAAAGACTATTTTTTGATCTGCACCTGCATTTTTCTAAAGTATAGTGATATCTTTATATTCAACTGAATGTATGAATGAATTCCTTATGAAAAAAGATCTATTTATGGATTCTGTAAATTTATATTCTTCTATAACATGTTAGTATTCTATAGCATTAGTCCAGTGAATTTTGTGGAGGATAATTAATAAAAATCTACATAGCTCTGTTGACATTGTCAAACTAATATGTATAACTGGATTTGGTAAACTGAGAGGTTTCATTATATTTCCTCTAAGAATAATATAATAGAAAATTAATGCGTGTAAGAGAATTAATAAGATGAAAACAATGATAAAAATGCACAACAATTAAAAGATCAACTGAACTAATTTTAAATAATATATGTAAATAAAACACTGCAAATGAGGTAATTGTCAAAATGGTGAGGACAATGCTAAATATTAGAGAATTAAATAAAAACCCATTCAAGATGTTGTATATGCTGGCACGTATATAATAGCTTGAATTTTTAGTCAACCTAAACTTTCCTAGAAATTACAATCTAACTTAAACAGTGAATTACCTGTGGCCTTAAATAATGCAAACATCCATTCTATTAGACTTCTGAGATTGGCAATCACCATTATATTTCACTGCTTCATTGAACAGTGGTCCAAATCGCAAATCTAGCTGGACAAAAGTCATTTTGGTTACTAACGAAAAAAGTGGATGCTTTCACTATAAATGTCTTCTAAACGTATTGTCTTGCCATGTTTCAACTGTATCTTATGTTCTTTAAGATAAGGCAATGTTGCAAACCTTTAAAAGTTGATATCAAGATCATTTACAATGCCTATAATGAATGAAACCTGTGATGCCAACTGAACATTTGTTTAATGTCCCTGACAGCTTTTGAAATAATATTTGGGTTATTATTATGACTTTTAATTTAGCAATGTCAAGTAGTTCTCTATTTAAAAACAGATCAATTTTTGTTCTTTTCAAATCTTTAGAGTAACTTATATATATATATATATAAAAAAGATCGAGATAGAATGGAAAAAGAGCTCTAAATCAGATCTTGCGCCTACTTGCACCTTTTATGTATTTTTGCCCTTCTTTTCGAGAAGGTTAACAGTCAACAGCTTTTCAGGAGATTCTCAACCAGGACAATAACCAAGAATACTGAACATGTTCAAAATCAATTGGTTAAAAAAACCCACGTAAAGATTCGCAAATGCTATTTTAGCAAGATTTTGTATTTATTAATCGTTAGTAGGTGATTAATGTAGATTTAATTTAAATAATAACAATAATCTTGGAATCTAAGTAAGTTTTATTACACACTTACGTATTTATTTTAAAACTTCAATGACAAACAGCTTTTGAAACTTAGTTAAAATTGTGAAGCTGTATCGAATTTTCTCAATATAATTTTATTGTTTCTTACCATTAGGAGAAGTGGTTGTGTTGCATTCGACAAGAACTGAATTACCGATGGTAACTTAAAACAAGTAACTCACATACCCACGGAAGTAGAAATATAAGACAAGAAATTTATCATAAAATTAGAATTTTTATTGACAATGGTGGACAGTCAAGTCTTCAATGCAATAATTGATAGCTTTTCTCAAACCTAGTGATGCCACTCCACTGATAGGGAAGATATCAATATTGTGGATATCAGGACTTAAAAAGATTTGGTCTTTTTATTCTGTATAGATGGATTAGGTTTTTGAGTGTCTACTTCACATTTCATACAGACTAGAATTTAAAAAGTGTCAGATTAGAGGGGAAGGGAAAAATACTTCACTGAAAATAAGAAAAGAAGACATTTGTCAAAATGGAGAATTTCCAAGGACACTATCTTGTGGTTTCCCTGTAAATGCTAAAAGAATCTGATTGCTATGCATTAGAATAAAAAATAATTAAAATTGAAATTATATCCATGGTTTTCTCTGCCTGTTAGTTTGCACAAATTGCTAATCCTTGGTGCACAAATTATTGAATATGCTTTATTACTCATTAACGTGATTCAAGGGAAGCTCAAAAGCCAAGGAACAAACAACTTAGAAAATTCTGCAAGAACTATGTGGGGAAAGTTCAAGAAAGAACACAATACAATATGTAATAAGTCTACTCTTAGTTGCTTCAGATCCTTTTATCTCAGGTATTGGTCTATTGCCTCAATAAGAATAAACACAGTATACCCTTGGAAGTGCCGCAGCTCTTAAAGAACCAGACATTCCTGTGCCAAAGGAGGTGAGGAAAAGGAGTGTTAGAATCTGTAGTAGATCAAGATGAGATATTTGTTAATAGTAATGATGATGATGATAATGAGAGTGACCAATTACAACTTTTCATATGTTATTTATTTTATTTTAATATGCTATTTATGACAAAAATGAATATTTTATTTCTAATTTTTGTAATGCCACAATGAATAATTTTATTAATAAGCATTTCTGAAACAAGTCTGGATTTATTTCTTTAATTTGGCAGTTTCACTAGCTTCTGCATCAATAAGTAGTAATTTAAACAAATGAAATGCTTTTGTCCAGCTAGATTAGCATTTCGGACCACAATGCATTCTTTGCACAATGAAACAATTGTTTTAGAAAATTTAAAATAATTCTTAACAGTTAAAATTATCTTTTACTTTTACTGTTGAATTTTACAGGTTTACAACAGGGCATCGAACCGAAGCTGAACCAAAAACCGGAACCGGAAAAAAACCCCATATTTTTGGTCGGAGTGGAGCTGAACCTGAACCGAAAAAGCTAAAATTGTTGTACCCAACCCCAAAGCAGAATATCGAGCGACGGGGCGACAATGTCGCAAAACGAAAGTGAGGGCTGCAGAAAGATATCGTATAGAACAGGGGTCTTTTTTTTTTTTTTTTGGTTGTCGATTTGAAGCTTCGTTTTTTTTTTTCTGCATCTGCAGAAAGTTTTTCCGTCTTAGCATCAATCGTCGCAGAAAGATAAAAAATATTCTGCTTTCGGGGTACCCAAGCCGAAACCA
This sequence comes from Thereuonema tuberculata, assembly GCA_023159025.1. Lineage (NCBI taxonomy): Eukaryota > Metazoa > Arthropoda > Chilopoda > Scutigeromorpha > Scutigeridae > Thereuonema > Thereuonema tuberculata. The sequence continues at coordinate 116,971,232 of JAFIDM010009631.1, forward strand.
ATATTTATTTCACTCCTTCATTTCGATTCTCCTCTTTTAAAACAAAAGACAGAATTTTTTCTATGATCAACAACTTTCATCAACTTCCCCACTCTCTTATACCCTATCACCATATGGTCCAAATGCTGACCAAGGTCACTAATCCTCAAGTCCTTTGGAACAAACACGACCATAAAATTTATTTTCTGTACTTAACTTATGCCGACTTCCAGGAAGTTCAGGGGGATTTTTTTTTTCCTTTTAAAATAGCTGGAAACTAAGAATGCCTAGTGGGATGAGGAACCATTTCACCTACTACAGATGTCCAGTACCCTTCATTTACATGAACTGGTGCATTAGCATCCATCAGTCTGAGCTTGTTCTGCATTGAAGAAGGATCGCTCCACGTATCTTGTGCCTATTTCTACATAAGTTGTCATTGGTCGTAGTCAGTGGCGTAGCTAGGGTTTGTGCCACCTGGGGCAGTCCCTGAGTTTGCCGCACCTCTCAATACACATCAAACATACTTAGACAAAAAGTAAAAACGGCGTATAGGATTTTAAAAAAATGTTTATTGCAAATATATATGTATATGCATAATTATCACATTTTACAATAAATTACACGGTTCTTGTTCTTGTTTTTTTTTAGCCTGCATTGAATCTGTATACGTAAAAAAATTTATTTGTGCGTTTATTCAGCATTCATTACCCTCGAGATTTTCATTTTTACTTTATTTGCAGTAATTTACCACCGGTTCCCTGACCACTGCAGTAGACCAAAAGTGTCACCTGGGGCTGACCCCCCCCCTCCAGTTAAGCTAGTGGTCGTAGTATAGTCTTTCTTATAAAGATATATATATTGTGAATTCAATAAATTTGATTTTATATGGGATGTCAATGGTTTCTGAATATAAGCATTAAATATAATGTCTATCTGTTATTTTTATCAAAGCATTTAGGTTATAACAATTATGCATTTTCATGTATTGATTCTTAAAATGTCATATTATTCAAGTGAATGTTTTTCTAATCCAATTTTAAAATTATGTTGTAAAGTTTCCTAAAAATTTTAGAAACTGGTTCATTGCTGGTTGCCAGAGGGAAAGTGAAACTGAACTGAAATTTTGTATTTTGAGTGAGCCGGATCGAAAAATATTACGGTTCGATGCCCTGGTTGGCAATGATGAGTTGTTTGTTTGGCAGAAGTAATCAAACCTTTGTTGTGGCAAGCAAGGTAAAAATAATAAAAATAAATTACCAGAATTGATAAAATTAAGAAAACTGTAACTCAGGTTATAAAAACTAAAAAATAAAATAAAATAGGAAGACAATAAAATACAACAAAGCAATAACGACAAAAAAGACAATTACAAAAAGCAGAAAAAATATAGAAAATAGATTATTTAAGGGAAAAAAAAAATAGAAAAACCACAAAATGTTGTATAAGCCTTATAATTGAATGAACTTAAAACAGATATGAATAGGATAATAATCTTAGGATAAGATAGCAAAAAGATTTAACTCTTATAAAATATGGAAGAATATCCTCACAGCAAAAAAGTTATGTTTCAGAGAATTCATCTTTTCATGTTGCACAACTGTAAAGAAAACACATGAACAGCAGTGTTGCTGTTGAGTAAACTAGCAGACAGTAATACAGTTAATTTGGTAAAATAGGCTTTTCAATGAATTCTATTTCAAACCTCCTTACTTCATAAATAAACACTCCATATTTCTTCTTCAAATCTTTTCTACTGTAAT
>JAFIDM010009631.1:117005720-117068327 GCA_023159025.1 Thereuonema tuberculata
AAAAAACCTCCACACCCTTCTGTTCAACCAAAAAAAAACCTCCACACTCTTCTGTTCAACCAAAAAAAAAAACCTCCAAACCGATCTGTTCAACCAAAAACTTCCCTGATTTTAGGTAATAATTGCAAAATTCACTGATTTTTTCCAGAATAATAAAATTCCCTGATAATTCCCAGTTTTCCCTGATTTCCCGGTTCTGTAGACACCCTGATTTAACATATATTAGCTTGAGAGACTCACTGACAAAACAGAAACAGGAATTTGGTTAAAATGGAAAATCCTTAACTTTTATTGGTTCATAGCAGTTATAGAAACAATAGTAAAGTTGCCTTACTAGTCTTGTCCAATAAGAATATAGGTAGATTGAAATGCCATAGTCCACAAATAAGATGTGGTAGAAATATAGGGCATTTATGCCTGAAAACAGCCAGCACTTTTGTCACCAAGCAGGAAGATTGAAAGATATGTGATGCACAAAAATATTACAATAAGACTAGATTCAACTGAATACTCCTATCATATTGATAAAGCCTTTGTGGGCTTTTTTTAAAATCATTAGATATAAATAAAATAATTATTAATAGAACCATGTTCAACTAGAAAATCCCATGACAATTTTTAGGAAAACACTGAAATTTGTAGGGCATTAGTGGTTGAAAACTTTGTAATTTCATCAGAAATATAGTCTATATTAATTTTTTAAACATATTACAAATCAATTAGAAGTTTTTAAAACTGAATTAAGAACACAAAACTGGAACTGCTCAATAAAGAACCCTATCACCAGATTGTTAGAACAATCATCAACAGATTGAAAGGTCTTCAGATCAATCAAGGATATCTGTGGTTAATATCCTATCCAAGGCAGTCCTAAAGATTTACATGTTTCTTAACTGATGGATACTAGAAGATATAATGGCTAAGGTGTAGTGCTTGCCACATTATCTTTCTCGAATAAAAAGGACAAATATTGATAAACCTTACTTCAATGATGAAGCTGTCAAAACTCAAAAACACAATCATCATCATCATCTAATAAATTAATTTTCCACTTAATTTTCCAAGAATTTCAGGCATATATCATACAATTATATATTAAGTCAATACAATAATACAAAGCTTACCCAACATTTCTTTTCCGAAAGGATGGGGAAGGGAATATTCTTTGGGAGTGGAGGTAAAGTGGCAGAGAAAGTTTTTGTTTTAGTCCACATCCAATACAGAAATTTCCAAATATATAAAATTTCAGAATTTAACTAAATCTATACATTCATTTTAAATCTAAACATCACTTCTAAATCAGAAAAATTCAAAAAAATATTTTCTATTTTGATAAATTTTGCATTCAGATTTTTCCTATACAAAGACTAGTGTAAAGAAATTTTGAGGATCTTTCCAAACAATCATGAGACTTTCAGTTTTTCAAGAAGTGTGGAAGTTATAAAGATCACAAATCAATCAATCAATAAATAAAATGAAGTTTTCAATTTTATAAAGCTTAGAAATGATTGAAACTTTATAATACGAGGGTGGTTTGATAAGTTCTCGGAATCACCACCAGACGTCAGCGCTAGCGCCACCAGTTGTTCACGTGATAATAATTCGACTGTTGCCTGTAAACACGTGTCACGTCAGTGCTCTTGGAGGACAGCTGCGGCGGCGACGTGGCTCTATTGTTGTTCCCGCATAGTGATTTGCGACAATGGAAAAAGTCGAGATTCGAGCAGTGATTAAGTACTTCGTAAAGAAGGGTATGAAAGCAAAGGACATTCATGCCGATTTCCAGAATACACTGGGGGACTCTGCTCCTTCATATTCAACTGTTGCAAAGTGGACAAACGAATTTAAATTCGGTCGGGAGAGCTTAGATGATGATTCACGCAGTGGTCGACCAAGATGTGTCACTACCCCAGAAATCATTGCAAAAGTGCACAAAATGGTAATTGAGGATCGCCGATTGAAAGTGCGAGAGATTGCTTAAGCTTGCCAGATGTCATCTGAAAAAAATATCTGCAAGATGAGTGCTGCGACTCTTGACGCTGGATCAAAAATTGCATAAAAATGGATATGTTGGAACAATGCTTGGCCCATTTAAGAGAAACGAACAAGATTTTTTATGCCGGTTTGTGACCACAGATGAAACTTGGGTCCACTACTATAACCCAGAGACAAAACAACAGTCAAAGCAGTGAAAACATGCTGATTCTCCGCCACCAAAGAAAGCAAAGACAATTCATTCGGTCGGAAAGGTCATGGCATCAGTGTTCTGGGATGTGAAGGGGATTCTGTTTGTAGATTACCTCCCCAGTGGAAAAACAATTAATGGAGAATACTATGCTAACCTCCTGGACCAATTACAACAAAAGATACGCGAAAAAAGGCCAGGTTTAGCAAAGAAAAAAGTTATCTTCCATCAAGACAATGCACGCCCGCACACATGTGCCGTCGCCATGGCAAAATTACATGCACTAAGGTATGCATTGTTGCCACACCCGCCGTATTCGCCTGATATGGCTCCGTCAGACTTCCATCTCTTCCCAAAGCTGAAAATTTTCCTTGGTGGATGGAGATTCTCTTCAAAAGAAGAACTGATAGCTGAAGTTGACAGGTATTTTGCAGGCCTTGAGGAACCTCATTTTCGAAATAGGATCAAAGCATTAGAACATCACTGGATAAAGTGCATTAATCTACAAGGAGACTACAATGAAAAATAAAAAAGTTTCAGTGACGTACGTACTTTTTTTCTATTCCGTTCCGAGAAGTTATCAAACCACCCTCGTATGATATCAAACTACTGTTTTAACAAACATATACATATTACAATAAAGGGGCATAAATAGAAATAATAAAGGTATGCAGTAACAGGATTGAAAGAACAGTACTGATTTTACTGATGGTTAGCATCTACTTTTTAAAATTTGGAACAAAGAGTTCCATAACAAACAATTACAATATGGTTACTTTACCTGTTGTATGCCTTTAGGTCCTATAAATAAGCAACCATTTGAAGAGATGTTTTTATTCAAACGACTTTTAGTAGTTGAATCAGGTTCATCTATTTCTTCTGCACAACTTATCTGAGGAAGCACAGGACTCATAGATGATTCCTTCAAATCACATAAACTTGTCTGAGACTGAGATAGAATCATCCCTTGAATTACTGGATTCTCACTTGCAGATATTTGAGATGTACTCGGTGTATTGTTATCATCAGACACCTGTATCATAACAGAATAAATAAATCACAATAACAATTTCATATATAATTCAAGTTTTTGAGTACAGAGATATAAAGGGTGACCACATGAATTACCTTCATTAATGATTTAGTACGGAAGAGAATTTAGAATAGACGGAAGTAGCCTGATTGTGGCAATCAGTGAAGCAATTCAAAAACTGCTATTTAAAAAAAAAAAGCACTTCAATAAAAAATGCATGTGAACCATAGTAAGTGTGTAGTGCACCATATTGCTGGGAACATCACATTGACTGTCCAGTGAAAAAGAGACCACAATTCTGTCTTTCTTCTTGCCACATCAACATCAATTTGATGTTTATGACATATTCTCAAAATCTGTGATTTTTTTTTTAATCTTAGATGGATCATTGTAGTATATCTTCTTAAAATGCCAAAAATTTAAACATAACTAACATCTTATAAATAACTTCTTCAAAAAACACACAAACACCTATGGCAATATTTCGACTCCTAGATAAGGAGACGTGTTCTCCTTTCCAAAAGGCATGAATAAGGCTTTGAAAATAGGAGTCAAAATATTGCCATAGGTGTTTGTGTGTTTTTTGAAGAAGTTATTTATAAGATGTTAGTTATGGATCATTGTAGTGTTTAACCCTACCACAAATATAAAGTTCACTTCATTTGAAGGATCATAGTCTGTCATTAGTCTTTGGGCTAAGAGCCTGAACAGTTTGATCTGTTCAGAGTATATGAAGTATTCGGTGCATCCCGAAAATGGAATGTTTAATTCAAATGCTGCATTATAATTGTCTTGTCAGACTTGCTTCATTTTATTTTTTTTTATACAAATGCTCTTCTTTTTTCTTCTTCTTACCAGAAATAGTCTTTAGCAGAATAAGTAGCAGAAACTCCTCATACCAATCACCTGTTTGTTTGTTTGTTTGTTTTTTGTGTTCTACTTCCTTTTCAAAAAACACTTCTGCAATTTTTCTAGTCTATAAATGGAAATTTCATTCAGATAAACAATACTAGGTCTTAGATTTTCTCTTGCAAAGAGGGGCAGTTGCATAACAATAACTCACAACTGAGGATTAAAACAAAAAAACAACAAACAAACAACAAACAAACAAAAATGAGTTGTCTAGAGAATGTTTCTGTCAGTTGTAATTTTCATTTATATCAATTTGCTGGTAGAGGGAGAATTAATGTGGACATCCTAAATCATAGTTACATTAAACAGATGTTATAAAATGCAGTGATGTTTTAAAAAATCAAATGGAAAAGCAATCAAGACTAAATAATACAACTATTAAAAAGCTTAATTTTTTTATTCTTTGACTGCATTTAGTAAGTTTGGCTATTTTTGTCTTTATGATTTGCCATGATTTGCTTTTATATCATAAAAAAAAAAAAAAAAAAAAAAAAAAATTGTAATTTATATACATTGTGAATTTCTTTTACTTAGTAATTACAATTCTGTGGAATAAAAGGGGTTATCACTCATACATATACACTGTCCAGTCACTTTATTAGGTACATCCCTTCTGTGCATGCAAATGGTACAGGCAGTGGGGGCAGTGTCATGGTGTGGAGGATAATTTCTTGGGTCTATTGATACCTCTGGAGACACGTCAGGATGCTAGAGCATACCTAAACATCATAGGTGACCAAGTGCAACTGTACATGTTAACAGTTTATCCGAATGCAGATGGCTACTTCCAGCAGGATAATGAGCTGGTACACAAAGCCCGCATTACTACTGGAGGGTTTGAGGAACATGAAGATGACTTTTCCTTAGTGCAGTGGCCTGCTCAAAAATTTGTGGGATAAACTGGAATGAGCTGTTTGCTCCAAGCCTACATCTCCATCAAATCTTCAGGAACTGCTTTACACACTCATGTCTGCATGGTTTTCAACGTTTTCAGCATCTTGTGGAATCCATGCCTCGATGAATTCAGGCTGTTTTGAGGGCTAAAGGAGGCCCAAAAACGTTACTAGATAGATGTACCTAATAAAGTGGCTGGGCAGTGTATGTTACTGTTTAGAATCTTCAAACAATAGAGTGCTTGGATTTTTATCTGATTCCTAGTGAAACAACATAGAAACAAGAGATCAGTGGCAAACCCAGGATTAAGGTTGGTGTAAAAAGTCCATTCAGATGTAGGCCTATTTAAAAATAAATTGTTTCAAAGTTCACTTTCCAAAATAATAATCTACAGACACGTCAGTGCTTTAATAAAGGGCGGGGACGGACCTCAGTTCCTTTAGCCCCCTCTGTGGGTACGCCACTGCATGGGACACTTTTTTTTTTGGAATGCCATAAAAATAAAATTTGAATACGATAATCATTAGAGCCCGGATTTGTATGCAATGCATGTTTTTTTTCTACATATCTAAAGGTATGAGGAAATGATATACTTAGTTAAGTCATACCTTGACAAACAATTTGACTGTTGTTTGATAGTGCATGTAAATGCAAATTCCGAGGGAAAATGATTTTGCATGCATATTTTATATTTTTAAAATTAAAAATGCACATTTTACTCCTAACTGTCATATTAAAAGTACATATTTTATTTGCAACTATCTTATTAAATCATTACTTGCCCCCTTTCTGTTATTAGCTAATTAAAAAAATATCTGCAGTCAACTGGATATAAACTAAAACAAAACAAGGAAGGCTAAGTTACACTAGGTGACTTACAATTCATTCGAGCTCTTCATATTAAGTCTCCTTTTCTTCTATCCTTTGAAACGATAGGCTGGCCTACATCACACAGTGTTACTTAGCTATTCACTGCTCTGATACACATCCAGAGTTTACTAGTCATCAAAAGCTGCCGACGGTTTTCATCATGTGCAATTTGTCATTGTATTCCCCACGGTTCCCACTGGCATCGTTTGTCTTTATATTTTTTGCTGAACTCCTTCTATCATTGCGGTAATGGATAGTGTCTTTGTGCCTACTTCGTTTATTTTCCTTTATTCCGCTGACCGAAGAAGTCGTCCGGTTCACAGAGGCCTGTTGTCACATGGTCGGTGGTTCCCCAATTTATCAAGTGTTGCGTCACTCAGTTGCATGCTGATACAGCAAGAAGTTGGGTGGTAATGGTGCAGTAGTTAAATTATTATGGAATGCTGCCCACAAAAACATTACAATGTGCCTTACGTAAATATGGAAAAAAAATTGCTTTCAATCAACAATTGATTACAAGCAAACTAGGTGAGCAATCAAGTTCAAGTGATCCATTTTCCAAAGACTTGTTTAGCATTAGTGGGTTCCGACATTCCATTGTGGAAACTGAATAACGTGCAACTTCGGGATTTCTTAGAAAAATATACAAACAAAAAACGAGTCTCCATTATGCAAAAAATATGTGCCACTGTTTTCGAGATGTAATTTGTAATATTCGGGATATATTGAAACACGAAAATATCTGCGTGTCAATAGATGAAACAACAGACGCAGGAGGGCAGTGCATATCATGTAGGGCTGTAGTTGGTGCACTGAAAGCAGGTAGCAAATCATTCCTTATGAAAATACAAATACTTGACCGAGTAAATCATTCTATGGTTGCAAAATTTTTCAATGACTTGTTAACTTTCTTGTGGCCAGAGGAGGTAAAGTGTGAAAATGTATTATTACTTCTGAGCGATGCTGCTCCTTATATTGTTGAAGCGGGTGCTGGATTAAAAATTGTTTATCCCAAATTAATTCATCTGACATGCCTTGCTCACAGTTACATCGTGATGCTGAAACAGTTAGAGGCCAGTATAAAGACGTGGATCATCTTGTCTCCAATGTGAAGAAAGTATTTGCGAAGTCACCTATTAGAATTCAATATTTCGTGAACTGCTTCCAACTTTGCCTTTACCTCCTCAACCAATTTTAACTCAATGGGGTTCTTGGTTAGAGACTGTGTCATACTGTGCGGAATATATCAGTGAACTGAAAACAGTGTTAGATTCTTTAAATGCTGAAGATGCAGTCAGCATTGCGATAGCTCAGAAATGTTTTGCTGAAGATGACATCGAGAAAAGGATCCAGTACATCAATTACCGTAAATACCTGAAATTGAGTTGGAGGCTCAAAGCAATTCCTTGCAGCACCCACTTTCTCTGATAGATCAGAACATTTTCTTCAGAAACTCAGTGTTGCATTCGATGAGCTTAGTCAGGTATTAGATAAAAATCATGGTTGTAAAATAATCTGTCAAATTAGCAAAACGCTGTAAGGTGAAGAAACTGAAATACAAGAGGAATTAACAGAAGAAAAATTGTGGTGTTTTTCACATGCGCCTGTGACTTCGTGCGACACAGAAAGAACATTCTCATCGTATAAAACATTCTCAGTGACAGGTGTAGAGGCTTCACACAAGAAACTCTCTGGATGACTTTCCTTATATACTGTACTACCATGAATAAGGTAAGATTTTCTACAAAACAAATAGTTTATTTGATTTTTGTTTATTTTGTTTTTGATGTTATGATGCACATTTTTTGTGCATATTTTACTATTTGATTGTGCATAAAAATCCGGGCTCCAATAGTCATTTACTTGTATTCTAATTCAATTTCATTTAATGCAATTTCCTTTCTATCTGTTATATTAAATGAAAGTAAATGCAATGACTACATATATATTAAAAATAAATATAAGATTTAGAATTTTACCTTCAGCTGATTTTCTATTTTTAATTGATCTGAATGTGGTATACTGTTCTCCATAAAGCAACTTGGTGGTTCAGGTGTATAAGATTGTGGTGATGATATCTGGCTACTGTAAAAAGTTAAAGAAAAGTTAAATGAATTCAAAGTATTTCAGCCAATCATCTACTTAAAAAAAAATAGTTTAAAAATTAAATATTAGTTAGCTTCAAAATGATAAAATAAAAACAATGAAGAGTATTTTTATATTATATAACCTTTTAAAAATTAAGTTCAAAATTTTCTGAATGACTATGAGATAATAAATTTCATAAACAGTTGGGCATCAAATGCATTTTTAATATAAATACAGCATTCATTGGTAAAGTCAAATGTAAAGTCGGACTTATAGAAATCTATGGATGGACAGCAAGATCTTATTCTAGCTTAAGTTTTATTTGCAAATGATCATCATTGAAAAATATAAATTGCCTTTATTTAAAAGCACAATTGTAACAATTTTTTTTTTTTTCAGAAAAGAACTAATTTACCATAATTGAATGTAATAATAGATTGAAATATCATTTAGACAAATAGCAGCTGAAAAGGAGAAATTTCCAGAATGTATTACTGAATTGATTGGGAATTTTTGCTGTAAAATTTGGAATGGTTTGAGGAACATGACGATGACTTTTCCTTGCTGCAGTGGTCTGCTCAGTTCCCGGATCTCAGCCCGATTGAAAATTTGCCGGATAAACTGGAACGGGCTGTTCGCTCCAGGCCTGCTCCTCCATCAAATCTTCAGGAACTGCATGACACACACATCTACATGGTACATAATACCTCAACAATGTTTTCAGCATCTTGTGGAATCCATGCCTCGACGAATTCAGGCTGTTTTGAGGCCTAAAGGAGACCCAACACACTACTAGGTTGGTGTACCTAATAAAGTGGCCGGACAGTATGAGTCCCTAATTTACACAGAGACGAGAAAAAAAAAATCCTTTTAATTGATATAATTGAATCGCACATAACACATTTTAGAATGTAAAAAAAACTGATGCGGAATATAATTAATGTAGGTAATCATGGAGTTTAGCGTCCCAAATTAAATAACAATAAAAACCTACAACAGTAATGACACACAGTCATAAAATGTGAAATTTCACCATACTTGGGTGGGTGGATGGCTATAAGTGTCCCACCCCCAAACGACAACGGGCCCTCGTAAGCTCTGTTTTCATGCCACCGCGTTCTGGATTCCGGTATCGACGGCCTCCTGTCGGACGTAGGCGCACCGTCGGCGGCAGAGACGGGACCAACAGTGGCAAACTTCGTTGTCCGAAAAAAAGGGCCCGGTGTTGGTGGGGGGTGGGACACTATCCGTGTGGCCATCCACCCACCCAAGTGTGGTGAAATTTCACATTTTATGACTGTGTCATTTACTGTTGTAGGTTTTTTGTTATTTAATTTGGTATGCTAAACTCCACGATTACCCTAATATATACTGATCGCGAAATAGTCTGCCTTTTGGATACAAATGATGCAACTCTGTTAACAACTGAAATTACGCTTCACAGTCAGTGTCCAACGAATCAAATAAATGTAAAGTTGTCATTTTTAAAAGTTATTTCTGATAGTTGAGAGAAAACTTGCTTTGGTCTCAATTCGCAAGCGAATATCAGTAATGGCCGAACGCCGAACAGCGGTTTTGAATCGAGGTCAGCGCCTTGAACAGCCGAATTCGGTAGATCAATTTGACGACGCTTTTGAACCGAGATCATCACTAAACGTTGTTGGCGCAATAGGTTTAAGAATGATCTCCGTTCATCTTGCAGTTTGAACGTGGTTCAGCTACTGAACTTCAATGGTGCAACCGGCCATCAGTGGGGTTTTTTTTTTGTTATTTTCATAATGTCTTTTGATTTTTTTCCTAACTTTTTTTTTAATGTACTTCCTTCTTTTTATTATTTTTATATTATTATGGGTCGCCCTTAAATTTATCCTTTGGCACAAAATTGTATTCACTTGTTTGTCTTTTAATTTGTAGACATCACTTCATACAATATAGTTTACTGTATGTATTTAAATATAATTATAAAATGGAATTTACAACATTTCTTATTTAATTTTAAATTGTTTTAAAAATAATTTATTTATTAATCTAAATTATGTTTTTTATTTATTAATAACATTGTTATTAGTAACTTTTAATCAAAAAATATTAAAAAAATAAAATATCTTTAAAATAAATAAAAGAATATTTATAATATATACTTACTATGCATGTATACTTAAATTTTGGTTCATAAAATTACAAAAAAAAATAATAATAACAAACAAACATAATTTAGATTAATGAATAACTTATCTTTAAAATAATTTAAAAATAAATTAAGGAATGTAATAATTTCCATTTTATATACATATAAGAAATTATATTTAAAGTTCATAAAGTAAACTTTATTAAATGAATTGATGCTTACAAATTAAAATTAAAAAAATTGCCATTGACAAGAAATTGAGAAACAATTAAGAACAAATGAAGCAGTATTAAGCTTCATAACTTGTTTTCTGAAAGCAGTTTCGCAGTCAAGTCATTATATAATGATTCCTAATTAGAAAAAAATCATTCTGTAAAGTTATTTTGAAATGTAATTCTATCAATAATATATTAATCATAAAAATTACACAGAGGGTTGTCTCAGGTTTATAAGAACGATTTTGGCAGCAGTTATAACAAGCCACCCAATCACCATCGATTGTGTTCTATTTGTTTCCCTTGCATTCTGGCTTCCAGTCAACATTGCAGTTTCCACTGGAGGAAGCTTTGCTGGAAAGTTATTACTGGCATTTTGTTACATTCCTCCTGGTAGGCATTCCAGGATCCATCAACAATTCTAGTCTTGTCTCTTTCCAAGGGTCCTTTCAGTAAACCAAATCCACAGAAATTCATGGGAAATGCATCTGGTAACTTATGGGTATGGAACTGTTCAGAATAGCCTGAATTCCCAATTCTTAAGCCATTCAATTCATACTGTTGATTTTGCTGTATTATATGAGGCCTTGATGGATGTACACATTTTTACACTCTCACCATATAGTCTAGGATTTCAGTAGGATATATAGATTCCAAAATGTTCTCTCAGTAGTATGCAGCATTAAGCTTGGCATTCCCAATAACCAGCCACTATCATGAACTCTTTAGAAAAAGTTCCCTTCCACTGGCAGAATCATTCTGTCCTGAATTTGGCATCAAGGACTATAAAATTTTTCCACTTATCCCCTGCCCAATATCCTCCATAAGCTTAAACAAGAGCTCTACAATGTGTACCCCCCTTGGTTTATGATACTTTTGAAGATCTAAATCTTGATGAAGTATGCATCCCACAGTTGTCTTTGACACTCCTGTGACTTGAGCAATGCTTCTTTGAGTATTTGGGTTCTCTTCAATCTCCATTACCTTTACCTTTCATACAATGGCAAGAGAACACATTGGGTGTGGTTTCTCAGTGAAAAACTTATTTAATCTAAACTAACTGCCTTCCTTTAGCTCTCAGTAATTGTTTGACTGATAGCTGGCTTTGTCATAGATTAAATACTTCTATATAGATGGGACAGCTTGCAGAAAAATCGACCAGGTGGGCGTGGCTATAAACAGTGCTGCGACTAGTGTGTAGAAATGGAACTACACCATGAAACAGTCTAATTCTCAGCTAATTTAGCCTTAAACTCATTTTCTCCTACTAATCAGCACACATCACGTGTCAGGAAACCGTTGACAAATTAAGTCTTAGTGTACAGTTTGAAAGTTTTTCGTCCAAATGTCGAAGGCACTGATTTTTTTATGTGGTTTCTTGCCGCAACCCAAACTGCAACTGTTTCGCTGTTTTTGTTCCTGAAGAATCAACCAAACCGATAAGTGTATAGGCCTAGTTTGCAGTTAGTTGTTGTTGTTGTAATGGCTAATCAAGCTTATGCTGTTTTTGAATCATGACAGCAGTCACTTGCAAAAAACTTGTCATTTAAGGACTCTAATTTTTCGTATGTATTGTAATTGTAGTTTGGAACAGTGGCAGAACAATAACGCTCTGAATGGTTCATTGGGAATTGAGAAAATCCTGTGTAGTGATCACTCTGACATGTTTGCTTTTACGAAAACTTTCAAACGTCGTTTGTTACCTAAAATAAGAAACATCTCGTCTTCAAAACTTATTCAATAAAATGATTTTTTATTCCAATTTTTGGTTTAACTAATTCTCTAAAAGACAAAAATTACTTCAAAAACTTCAAGACAACAAATAAAACTAAAACTGAAAAAAAAAAAAAAAAAAAATGTCAAAGAATTGGGGGTGGGGGTGAAAATCGAAAGCACCAAAAATGACATGAGAGGTATGTCATCCTCACATTTTGTTAGTACCATTTCTTACCACCATTATCACTGCTATGGGTCAATCTGGATGCTGAGAGCTAATGGAGGTGTGACATCTATATGGAAGGATTTAATCTAAGGGCTTTGTCACCTTTAAATTTCATTGTTCTCACATTGTAATTATGCTGGATTATGAAAATTTTACATCGAACAGAGCAAGTATGTACCCTACCCACCAAACTGGAACCCTAGGTGACATTTTTGACCACAAATAATATTCCAAAGCAAAACAATGTTCTTCCATCTCAACGTGATCATACAATTGTGTGATATGCTATTTGTATGGGCACCTGACCCACAGTGCATAGTGCATTTATTCAATCGTTCTTATAATCCTGGAACAACCCTCTGTACATTAATGAGTTGAAACAAATTTATGTTTGTATAATAGCTGTAGAAAAATAATTAAAATTACTCCATACTTGATAATATCCGAAGAAGATAGTTCAGATAAAAGTTGTGAACCAATTATATCAGGACTTTCAACTCTGGGAGCAAGGCAGTCATCATTCAAATGGGGTCCAATTTCTGTCTTTTCTTTTGAATTCCTCTTACTTTCATTCATGTGTGGCAAATGAGAACCTATCACTGGAGATGTATGAGGAGTTATTTCTTGAGGAATTTGAGAGATTATTCTTTGTGGTTTTCTGTGATCCATTTCTTGAGAGGTTTGCAGACCTAATTCTGGAGGTATTTCTGAATCAATCTCTCGAGACAGCTGAGGTTCTATCTCTTTAGGAATTTGGGAGGTTTTCTCTTGAGATATTTCAGTTAAGATCTCCTGAGATATTTCAGGAGTTGCTTCTGCAGGTTGTGCGGGCCTGATTTCTTCTGATAAGTTAGGCCTCAACTGAGGCCTTACTTCTTCAGGCAGTTGCAATCTTGTTTCACAGTCGCTGTCTGAATTAATCTTTGGCAACTGCGGTCCAATTTCAACTGATATATTAACATCAGAAGGTAGCTGAGGACCAATTTCCCTAAAGGATTGAACACTAGAATCTGAAGTAAGTTTTGAGGTTTTAAGACCCAAGGTCCTTTGAACTGGCATACGGATTTTACTTCTTGACTTTGGTGCGCTATCCTCATCTGAATCTGAGGAATCATCACTTGATGAGCTAGGGCCATAAAATGTGATGGGTTCAATCTTCCTATAATGAAATAAATAGTTATAAAAGCATTAGCATTTTTAAAACCAAAAAATTACCATTAGTAAATTAAGTGGTTATTAATATTTTCTTTACAATAGCATAACTGCAGAAATCATTTTACAAGACGAGATATATGCGAGATATTGCATGGCTAAATAAATCTTACAATGTTTCACTGCCAGGAGTCTCTTAGCTAACACTCATTTCAACTATATCTTGTCTGCAGAAACAGCGAAGATGATATGAAGTGAAAAACACGGACAATGCTTGATGAAATTAAGAAATGGTAATGTATTACAATTTTAAAACTAGCATGATGAAACTTGTCAATTATTTACATCTTTGCACTATAGTTTAAATTCACATTAAATTATAATTACGGAGCATAAAAGTAAACTTACTTTAATAATATTTAATATGTGGCATAATTAATTTTTAAAATTTCACATTAAAATTTAATAAAAAAAAAATTACCCTTCCTCGTCAGATACAGATTCCTTTTTCTTTGATAATGGGGATGATGTAGGTGCTTCAGGTTGATTAGTACTTTTCTTATTATGCAATGAAAAGGAAGAATGTGAATTTCCAGCTTTCCGATGATTCAGACATTCTAAATAATACTGATATTCATCAGGACATTCCCATGTTACTTCATTAGTTACAACATTCCAATAGTAAGTGTATCCTGAAGTCTCATCAAAGCATTCCTGCCAGGAACAACTTGGTCCTAAAATATTGAATAATTCATAATGAAATCAAAGCTACTATCACACCAAAATAAATAAAGCAAAAATATTTGTAATATTTTACAAGTGTTGTTTTTTATAATATAAAGAAGGCTAATTTTAATTTTTAATTAAAAAAAAAGGTAAGATTTTGTTTAAGATTAAATTTATAAAAATGTTTTACAGGTGACTGTAATTTTAATGTTAGCTGAAAATTAAAACCTGTTTACAATTAATATCCTTATTAATTATTTAGTTTTCATAACATAACATTTAATGAAAATTTACTTCTATATGGGTTCGCTTAATACCACTAATGAGAAATTGAACAATTGATTGCCATGATGTCCCAGATAGGCTCTGTCACATGATCTAAGTAGATGATTTCATGTAACATTTCAGCATGTTGTTGAGTTTTAGACAAATTGCTATGTTTTTTTTTTTTCCTGCTGAGACTTCCTGTATTTCTATGAAGCCCACATGATTGAATATTCCTGTTGTATGTTTATTCTGTTTCCTGTCTTATTACTATGCAAGTGTGGATACAGACGTTGTTGATCTGCCTCTTGCCAACAGTGAACAGCAGTTTACACTGGATGAATGTTGGACACTTCTTTTCCTGCCACTCTAATTTCAGCTTTGCCATTATCTTACAGTGAGACCCTTCTTAAAGAGGCTATCAGTTATTCACTTTGTGGCTATATACCCCAGCATACTATCTCCCAATAACTCCTATCTGCTTCTACTGCATCTCTTTATCCTGCAATTTTAGCATAGATGTGTTTGCAGAATTTTCAGTCTGTTCTAACAAAGTCACAACCCTTTTCAATGCCAGGCTCCAAATGGTAATTTTTCTCAATTCCCCCCCAAGACTCAAGTTTTCAGGTGCAATTCTTCACTCTATGTCTTATAATTACAACCACTACTTAGGCCAACTGGCCACCATTTTGTATTTCCTAATCACTGGCTGTCATTTGCATCTCCTCCTCAATAGATAATCTGATGTTTGCCTTGCTTATTGAACACATCAGTTTTTATGTGCACCATCAGCCATTTCTCTTGAACTGAATTTAGCATCTGTGATGCTCTTCCTATTTTGATTTTCATTCTCATAAATTAAAAAGAAAATATATGATTTAATATCTTTCTTTTTTGTCTTTACTCTCATTATTTAATATGGTAGACTGTAATTCATTTTCATGTCTTCTGCAGTTTTACTCTTGTCTTTCATACCGAAATTCCAAAGTTTCCATTCTACAATCCTCAGTAAATATTTGAACTGTATGGAAAGTCAATGGAATCCCATCAGTTACTCTACCTTTAAAGCTCTACTGATTGCAGATTACAGGTTAGTTGTCCAATAAAATTAGAACAGATGTTTTAATAGGGAATTTGGCCCAACCAGATCAGCCTATTCTGTGATAGTTTGTAATACTTTTCTCCAGTTTTAGAATTTTCTTGAAATTGTGTGGTTCACACTTGCTAATAAGCCAACTACAATTAATAGTCCAAGGAGAACTAAATTCAACAGTGCACACTTTGAACTTCTCTTCTTACGACGCAATGCCATTTTTAAGTAATAGGAGATGAGAACTGAATGCTTATCTGAATGTGGGATGACAAAAGAAATGACTTTCGCTGTACAAAATAGCAACTCCCTAGACCAAGCATGATCCACATCTTTAGAAGACAATGCTCTCAATTTGGTGGCACTGGAAGAGTCCCACTACGGATACTTGGAGAGGAATCAGATGCCACACTCTATTCACAGTAAATACAGTGTTGAGGACACACACAGTCAAAACTGACAAAAGACTGCAATGACAGTACCCAAGTTGTAAATCTCACCAAAATGTTAATTTAAAAACTTGGGTGGGAAGTTCTGTCACATCCACTATCTTGCATTGACAGATTATCACCTACTCTGCCCTTTCCAGAATTAGCTCAATGGAGTTCTATTCCATCAACAATGACAACCTGTTCAAATATTGGCTTGATGATTTCTTCAAGTGCAGAATCAAAAAGTTGATGAAACAATGGAAAAAGGTAATGAAGAATGAGGGAGAATACAATATTGATGGATTTGTGATCTTGATTTTATGAAAAATAAAAATATTGTTAATTTGAAAAATGGCACCAAAACTTATAGGCCAGTCAAATCGTACAAAAAAAAACAACATTAAAAACGCAAAACGCAATGTAAAGTTGCATTTTTGGTATGTTATTTGGACCCGTTAAGAAGTGTGAAACTATGTTTTGCAAGCAAAAAAAAGTTGTGCTAACTACGTAATACGTGAAAAACTGCAAAATTTTCGGACTTTTTGAAGTTTCTGCAGTTTAATTTACAAACTATGCGTATTTTGAAATTAGTTGTCATTATCATTTTGAAAGTATATTAAATTTGTGACAATTTAAACCCATCCACAGCTCTGTACGTCTAATAAGTTCTGAGATAAGGCACTTCAAAAATTGGCATGTTTTCGCAAGCTTTCCAAAAATTCAGTTTCCCTTTTGTTTTCAGTCAAATATCGGCACAACCGCTCATCCTACAATAAAAATTATAAGAAACTACATTTTAGCAAATTTAATTACTTTTCATTTAAGTGCAAAACGGGGTCAGTAGACCATATAGTTCTCTTGCAATCGCTAAAAAAAAATCAAAAATTGCAAAAATAGATTTTTAAGATATGGACCTAACCTAAACACTGCTAAAATGAAATTGTGGGCATTAGGCGAAAGAAAAAGCCAGGTAAAAAGTTATGTCTATTGACATTTATTATGTTACAGAAAATAATTAAAATGTTATGAAAAATTAAAGTTTACATTTTTTGGAGGGTCCCGGTTCATTATCTTGATGAGACCACTGTTGTTGAGACAACATCTCCTCCAAAGGGAAAGATTTGTCAATGTATCCTTCGTTGTCGGAGTCCTCTATTTCAATTGTGGGGACAGTTTGGCATGACTTGTCCCGACAGAAATGACAGAGCACTTTAGCCCTGTATGTGCAACCTCGTCAATTGCATCCTTTGCGGCACTTGCATGATATGAATTTTAGGAGGATTGGAGGAGCTGGGTCCTTTGTGGAAGTCACAGGTAACAGCCCCTGCTGGTTACTGGTCCAGCCACAGTTGGTTGGTTCTTTTTCTACCCCCAACCATTCCTGAACCTGACAGTATGTTCGATATGCATGTTGAGCTGCAGCCTCTTCAGATGGGGGCAGGCGAGCCAGGTGGACCTTGGCGTTGTCAGCTGATGGCACGAAGATTTCGTAACGGAGTGTGTGAAGAGTGCTGGTGACTCCTCCTCCATACAGAGCCACGAGAAGTTTATTTCCAGCAGCGGCTATTTCGTCATGAGTGGCATCCGGCTGTAGGAAAATGGTAGCTACATCAACCAGTCGTGGATGCTTTTGGAGGGTGCCCAACATCTTCATCTTTCCATGCCAGACAAGGGCAGAAGTGGTGTCGCATCCATTAAAGGCGTGCACAAATAATACAAATCCAGGAGGAAATGATAGCTCTCCGGGATTGAAAGATGTAGAGGAAAACTGCAGAGAGTCTGATTCACTCCTGCCACTTTTGTGGAAGAACATATTGTCCACAATAGATCCCAATCCATTTAGGAGTAACAAGAGGTCCACCTCCTCTCCAACTATTATTACTTTTTCATAGGATCTGCTCTTGTCTAGCGCTATTCTCACTATAGTGCAGTCTGCGCCCTCTGTTGCTTGCTTTGTTTGGATCCCCTCGTTTTCCAATCCTGAACATAGGAAGTCGATCATGCACCGCTTGTTGTTATCAGTTGACAGCAATTTCTCCTGGGACATCTTGATCAATGTTGAATCTTCGAACATTATGTCGCTGCATGATGAAGCTGCATACCAACGTAACCTTTCTATAGTTTTTGTGTTTCTTGTTACCCCATCTTCTGGGTAGCCGTCAAACACAACTGCTTTATTCCTCCCAAAGTGTTTTAATGTGTAGCTGACGTAAGCAGCTACTATTTCCCTGATTGACCTATTCTGGTGCCAAATGACCTTATGGAGCAAGTAGCCTCCATCCACAAGAACAAATATATGGGTTCCTATAGGGATGTTTGCGGGGAGTGGAGTAAAAGCTGAGTAAAAGCTTGATTTTATGCCTTTAAGCATCCCCTCTTCACAAAACAAAGCCATTGGGTAGGGAGCCAACTCGTATTTGAAGTACTCTTTCAGGTCCTTATCAGTCTGTTTTGTGATACAGAGCCTTTGGAAAATGGTGAGAGGCTTGTTTTGCACTTTCGGTAACTGACGACAAGGTTCGTACCTTGTCTTTTCGTTTGAAGCCAACTTTCCCAAACGAGTTTCCAGTGATCTTTTGATCCCATCAATTCCCAATTCTTGTGCCCTGTGGCAATTGACTTCAGAGCCCCCCAACAATGTCATTATTTTTCGAAGAATACATCGACAAATCTTTTCCTTTGGAGATGATGTTGTCTCATAAAGATGATCAACTGGGACCCTCCAAAAAATGTAAACTTTAATTTTTCGTAACATTTTAATTATTTATGTAACATAACAAATGTCAATAGATATAACTTTTTACCTGGCTTTTTCTTTCACCTAATGCTCACAATTTCGTGTTAGCAGTGTTTAGGTTAGGCCCATATTTTAAAAATCTTAATTTTCGCAATTTTTGATTTTTTTAGCGAATGCAAGAGAACTATATGGTCTACTCACCCCGTTTTGCACTTAAACGAAAGGTAATTAAATTTGCTAAAATGTAGTTTCTTATAATTTTTATTGTAGGATGAGCGGTTGTGCCGATATTTGACTGAAAACAAAAGGGAAACTGAATTTTTGGAAAGCTTGCGAAAACATGCCAATTTTTGAAGTGCCATATCTCAGAACTTATTAGACATACAGAGCTGTGGATGGGCTTAAATTGTCACAAATTTAATATACTTTCAAAATGATAATGACAACTAATTTCAAAATATGCATAGTTTGTAAATTAAACTGCAGAAACTTCAAAAAGTCCGAAAATTTTGCAGTTTTTCACGTATTACGTAGTTAGCACAACTTTTTTTTGCTTGCAAAACATAGTTTCACACTTCCCTAACGGGTCCAAATAACACACCAAAAATGCAACTTTACATCGCGTTTTGCGTTTTTAATGTACAATTTGACTGGCCTATTATTGAACATGAGTTCACAAATATATGAACTACTTTTTATAACAATTTATATCTCCTGCTTAATTCTATCACCAAAACAAATGCACTTTCAAGGAATGTGCATAAGTTTTTCTTTCTCCTTTCCTTATATCTGAAACCTCCATCTGGATGATTCTTCTTCTTTCCACACATTCAGTCTTGTGCATGGTTTTTAATCAACCTTGCCTTCCAAAGGTAAGTCTTCTCCACAGTTGTGATAGCCTTCACTGCCTCCTTTAATGCCTACATTCAAGAGATATATAAAACATACCACAGTTATACTGGGGTCATGAACAGCCTTATGAGCCTTGCTATCCATATTTCATTGACTTAATGTTCCTATATCCCATTTACATTTCCAAGATCAAGGAATTCCTTTCATATTTCCTGCAAAGAAATCATATTGACCTAGTTTTCACTTAAACGACATTTTTGCCAGCATAAGCATATATGGAATCTTATTCAGCATTTTAGAAACTAGTCACCGTTCAGAATTTCTAATAATATTGGCATTCAACTTTTTCTGGATTTCTTACAAAGTAGAAAGCCACTTAATAGAACTAGCATTAACAGATGACTTTCAAACAGTATCTTGCTCAATCTGCCCTTTACCTTCAGTGCACCTATTATTTCCTAGATCACTACCAGTATTGTTTATATCATCCTGCAATGCCACAAAACATCTTTAAGCAGTACATGATGAACTTATAGACTTTCAGTTCTGTTTCTCTACCACATTCTGACAACATTAGAGATTTATCTTTCTGTCTATATTATGTTGCTGTAACGTAGTAGCTTATCTCAAATGGTTACATCGACTCATCTCTTTTGCTATCATACAGAATATCTTAGCAGAAACATGTTTTCTTCGGTAAAAATTGACTTTCTTGTTAACCTTCACCTATTTTTCTCCATGTATCCTATTTAATGGTCTTCATAGAAACAACCTTGCCTTATCAAGTCTATCTTACATTGCCTATCAATTTTAGGATCAATATCATCTCTGTTCATCACATTTTATTCTACCATGTCTGTTTGTTTTTTACATTGGCAACCGACATCTGTATTTCCATCGAACCACTTTCAAGTAGTAATTTTTTCCTTGTAAAGTATATCTTATTTAATATTAAGTACACTCACCGTTTCAAGGATCGATGCTTGCATTAGTTCATTTCCTCCCACCATTCAAATGGCTCCTTAATAAATCGGTGTTTCACCTTATAAGGATGTTTTCATTCCATACAAGGACATTTTGGGCAGCCTCTTATCCTATCGAGCTTATCTCATTTAATTGTACCCACTGACTTGAAATTAATCCTTACATTTTTTTTTAACATGCCAAACAATTTTTTTTTTTTTTTAATAAGGTGCAATACTCAAATGATTCCCTGATACCTTAATTCTCCACAGATTATCTCCAATTTTTTTTTTTTTACACATATTCCTATCTTATCCGATAACTTTTGCATTCCAACTTTAGGTTCAATACTAAATCCGTTTATTTCTTTAAATATACCAAACAACAAAGTTCTTCAGCAATTTCTGATAAAACATTGCATTATCATATCTTTTCCTCTTTGAGTCTGTTTCTATTTTTTTTGGTCTTTACAGGGGTTTTTCTGTTATGTCTTTTTTTTTTTTCATTCAAGTAAACATCCTAACACAAAATCTTTCTCTATGTGTATAGCACTGTTTTGTCTCCTCTCATTGTTGTGTTTTTCTATGAGAAATCATTCTCAGAAAGCAGGAAATTGATAGTAGGATTTCTTAAATACACAAGTTTGGGTTTTAATTTGTTATTAATTTATTTAAATTAGTTTTTTATTATATATTAGCAGGACCGAAAAGTATGCATTTTTTTTTTTTTTTAAGTTTAAGCTTTAATTTAATATTGTTCTCTGTCCATTTCCATCAACTTTGTTGATTCTGTCACATATGTATATAAACTGTGTTTATTTACAAAATTTCAGAAAGATTGATCCTATTTAAAAATAAGTGCTGATCATCCAGATGAATAATATTTTCATCCTTGTATGCTTTTTTTTTTTTTTTTACGACAGATTAATTACAGATGATGAAAAGTGGATGTTACATAATAATCCAAAGAGAAGAAGTCAGTGGTTATCATCAGGAGAAACCGCAAGCGTTACACCTAAACGAAATATTCAAGCCAAAAAGGTACTCCTCCATATGATGGAAGATCGTTGCATTTTGAACTCTTAAAATCAGTAATAGTTATTGATTTAAGCTTCTATTACCATCTAAATATTGCAATCACCTCACAAAACATCTTGTATTAACCAACAGAAAAGGTGTTATTTTGCAGCAAGATAATGCCAGACAACATACTACAAAAATTACTGTGGAAAAAAGAACTTGAGTGGGAAACAACTGCACATCCATTATATTCACTAGACATAGTCTTTTGATTACTATATATTTAGATCAATGCAACATTATTTAAAAGTAAAAGATTTAAACTTATGATTATGTCAAAGTGGGTACATTCACATTTTAACAATAAGTCAAAAAATGTCTATAAATAAGGTACAGAAAAATTTGTTTCTAAATAGAAATGGGTTATTTATAATGACTGGATTATTTAATTGATTAATGAGTATTTTATGTAAATAAAGCTTGATGTGGAAAATGACAATATTTTTCTGACCCCTAATAGTATATAATTTATAATTTCATAAAATTAATGTCAATTTATTACTTCTTTAACTAGTTTTCATAAGGCATATGCTTAGTTGTTCAGAAGAAAAAGGAAATACAAATGTTTGATAAATTACACATTTTACCAACATCCTATCTATTTACTAATTTTGATTCTAAACAGTTATGTACACTACATCTTACTGTTTGTTTGTTTTTTTGAGATATCTACAAAGTGCTTTTATTTTATTGTAAGGAGGACTGTTAACATATACACAATTTGTGATAATTATGTCCAGAAATAATCTTACATAGATGAGAGGGAAAAAAAAGATTAGGCAACAATTCAGAATACATTTAGAGGCAAAATTTAAGATTTCATACTGATTATCTCATTAATGATGAAAAATGGGATACATAATGACTCAGCCTATTAATAAACTTTCCCATTACTAAAATTAATCCAAACATGACACAGTAAAACCCCGTTAACCGAACTAAAGGGGGGGGGGGAGAAACTGTTTTGGATAACAATTTTTTCGGTTAAGCCATGAACATCTAATACAGTTACAGTATTTTGTATTGTAATTATACTACGTATTTTTGAAAGGTATTGAAGGTCAAACAAATTCAAAAATCTCTTTGTATGCTACACTTGTGTTCTGTATTAAAGTTAAAATTACATTTTTAAGATTACAGTAGGCTACATCAATATACAGTATTCTGTATTTAATAGTTTGTAGCATATGAATTACTCATTTAAAAAAAATTCAGTAATTTTTGTATATTTCTTGCGTCGCTCCCAACGTTTTCGAGCAGCAATGTCCTGCCCTTGAATTATTTCTGTGCAGTACAGTATTATTGTTTGGATTTGCAATTTTCGGAGGCGTTTCGGATAACCCGGGTTTTGGTTGACCCGAGTTCGGTTAACTAGGGTTTTACTGTACATTGTAATACTTTTCGTCGTAAATTTTAAAAATTCCTTAAAGAAAGGGGGTGTTTTAACAGCTTTGGCAGCCATTTTCAACCGTTATGATAAGAACGATTTGAATAGTTCTTAACCATGTGATTGGATATTTCATTGTTCAATGTAGGGGAGTGGATTATAAGTCATGATTCCCTAACGATCGATTTGGCCCTATCTATTATTTTAACTTGGTCAAAATGGGAGGGGGGGGGGTGTCAACGAAGCTTGTAATAAATTGAAATATCGCAATACTAATGAGAACATAAATAAATTTCAACAAACTAATATACTGTATAGCCTTGCAATAATTGTGATAGGCATATGTAAGATACACTATGCAATTGCTCCAAAAAAAAGTTTCATAGCAAAAAATAAATTATAATAATATGGATAATTACAAATCTTTACTTTACAAGCATAAAAAAAAATCACCCCCAATTTTGACCTAGTTAAAATAATAAATAGAACTAAATCAATTTTCTCACTAACCCTTAGGGAATCATGGCATATAATCCACTCTCCTACATTGAACAATGAAATTTCCAATCGCGTGATTAAGAACTATATTCAAATCAATCTTACCATAACAGTTGAAAATGGCTAAGCAGCCTAAACGTCCCCTTTCTTTAAGGATTTTTAAAAAATTTTAGTAATGGGAAAGTTTATTAACAGAATATCTCATTAATATAAAGGAAACTGCTAATAAAAAGTTTACTTGTATAAACATGAAAGATAATCTCAGCAAATAAAATTCAAGAAAAACAAATTAAAGGTATAATTATTCTACTGAATCAGAATGGTTGTCCAATTTCATTGAGATTGAATTTATTGCTTACACTTATTTATATCATGAATATATTGCTTTAATAGAGTAAGTTTACAAAGAAAATTTAAATCAAAAACAGCCATATCATAACTGTTTAACAGAAAAACTGAAAATTTTTAGAGGAAATAATTTTCAAATGGTACAAAAAACAAACAACAACAAATAAAACTGTTGTGCCAATATAATAAGTAACAGCGAAGGAAATATGCTTCAAAATGTGACAAAAACTGATGTGGTGTATAAGCTACAGCAGGAAATGACTCCAAAGAATATATAGGAATGACAGAATAAAAGTAAAGGAAAACAAAATCAGTGATGGAATCTTATTAAGTGTCAAAGTAATTCTGTAAATGAGAAGTAATTTAAATTTTACAGAAAGATGATCGATTTAGTCTATGAAAAAGAGGAGGCTTGTTAATTAAAATCTTTGAAAACAATCGAGTTAATAAAAAAGCAGAAGTTATAGAAATAAGTAAACCTGTTAATAAAACTTTGATTTAAAATTGTAAGTAACAAAAGTAATTTACAGCATTAGCTAATGTTTAATTAGTTGATTTTGTTTACAACAAATAAAAACAAACAAATTAAAAAGTAGATAACAATAGAAAATAGTAAGATATAATATTTATAAATTTGTTTGCATTCAACATTAATATTTAAAGCTTAGGATACTGATACATGCAAATTGTTTAACATTTTTATTCTGTATCTCTTTGTGAACACCACGCAAATGAATTACAAAAACTAGTTAAAGGAAAGGAACTAGTTATACTGATGGTAATTTTAAGACATTGTTTTTTTAATCATTCTGTTTCTTCTGTAGGAAATGCTACTAAAATCAGATTCCGTCTCCCCAACCTCCTGCTTTTCTTTCAATTCTCAACATGCAAATGACTTATCCATTTGGATCTTGAGAGAAGGAGCCTTCAAAACAACCTGCTAGCAAGGGATTTGTAGATATTTTGTATAGGATAGGTTTTGCTGTGAAAAATATGAAAAACATAATACGGTACATTTACCAATCTAAGAACAGTTTTTAAAAAGTTAAAATCACCTTTTTTGTCACATTAACTATACTTGAAACCTATAAATCATGTTCAAACATTTTAGTAACCATAATAGCTCTTTTTATCATAAATTTAAAAATAGATTCAATGTTTTTCATAGTAATGACTTAATAATATTGAATAATCACAAACCATGTTCTTCTTTTGATCCATTTTGTGCTATACCACTACATTCTGGATCATGGTCAGTAGATGATGGAATATCTGTACTATTCTCACTGCTACCAGATTGAACTGAGAAATCCCCAGTGTTACATTTGGCTTCAGCTTCAGATGCCTGGGGTTCATCTGGGGTGCTAGTCATTGCATCAATTTCCTATAACATGCAATTAACTAAATTCTTAATCATACAAAATTATGAAATAATCAAGGAATTTAAAATTTGAAATAAAGAGCTGAAACAAAAATGCCAAGGAATAGTGAAAATCTTATTTTTTCTGAAAGACACTTTACAGTAATAAAATATACATGGCACTGCTGACAATTTCATATCTTAATGGTATATAGCAAGTATGGGCATACATGAGGTCAACGAGAGCCACATTCTGGATTTTCATATACATAAAGAGCCACACCATAGTCACGTTCCATAGTATTAAATACACAAATTCAAATTTAATTACATTTCTACACAAATCTTAATTGCTGTATAAAGTTTAAAAAATACATACAGTCGAACCTCCATATATCGAAGTAGCAAATTGCCGGAAAAAAATTCGATATATAGAATTTTATCATTATTACTCCTAAAACATTAAAATTAAACCTAATTTTCGTATAAGAACCTCAATTTCTAATTTATATGCGAATCACATTAAATGAAAGTTAATACAGGTAATTAAAAAATGAATTAATATGAAAGATTTATTGAAGACTACATACGTTTTAAAAAAACATAATCCAAACAGTGGCTACAATCATCACAGTTACATTTTTTAAAAAAAACTTCGAATATCTTGTTGAATAGCCACTTTTGCGGAAAGTTCATCAAAGAAATGTTCGCATTTATTCAGTCCACTAAAAACTTCATCAGGAACATTTTCCGTGAATTGAAGTCCACCACGCATTATTTCAAACGCTTCGCGCATTTCTTTTTTATATGGCTTATTTATATCCTCTGGTTCTTCGATTTCTTTTTCAGTTTCATGAAACAAACTCAGAATGCCTTCGTCTGTAGGATAATCAGCACGACATTCCGATTTTTATAATAGTTGACATTGTGCTTGCGGGAATACCAAATTTAGCCGAAATGTCTTTTTTGCGCATTCCGCTAACTACATTTTTCAGCAATTCAACTTTATTCACACTTTTATCCCAATAAGTCTTGAAAAAAAATTTCGATATATAGAGATTTTTTCGATATATAGAAACAGTTTTTCTATGTAATGAACATAGAGATTTGCTAAGAGTTCGATATACAGAAAATTTCGATATGTGGAAGTTCGATATATGGAGGTTCGACTGTATATAGGAAAATACAAAATTAGAAAGAAAACACAAATAATTAGTTCAAAATTTAATATTTTATTTTAATTCTATATTTTTATCAAGAGATATTGGGAGCCGCACTTAACCCAAAGAAGAGCCGCATTAGGCTCTCGGAGTCACATTTGCCCACATCTGGTATATAGTCTATCAACAGAATTATGCTAATATAAAAGCTTACAATAACTGATATAAATAAAAAAATATATATGTATGTATATTCCCCCCTATATATATATATATACATTTACACAGGGTGAATCAAAATTCCCTTTAAAGATAGGTCAGGAATACATAAATAAACAGTTTTTGTAGTGGAACATACGTCCGGAATGTGCTAGAGGGTTCTGTTTGGCAGCACATTAATTGGGCAGTGTGAGTTGTCCTGCACTGAATTCTTTCTTTGGGATTACCCCACAGGCAACATCTACAACACCCCCATTGCCTCTGATGCTGACCTCGTCGCAAGAATCGCTGTGGCAGCTGGATGTGTCCGCAAAAGGCCTCGCATTTTTCCACATGTTCGCAATCCTTGCATCGACGTTGTGAGGCGTGAATTACTGTTGGTGTAAGGAACTTTGAGCACCTACTGTGAACCTGTAAGTGTACATCTTCCTGTCATATTGCAAACATGGGGCTAAAATACCTTCTTTATTACTTATTTGTTGTTTTTTATTTCTGAACCTTACTGTATCTTCTAGCACATTCCGATGGCATTTGCGGACATACGTTCCACTATGAATATGGTTTGTTTTTGTATTCTTGATATACCTTTAAAGTTTGTACAGGGAATTTTGAATCAGATGACTTCATATTCGCGAGGACATCCGTGGCAATGAAATTTTGCTTGGTGCAAAAAAAAAAAAAATTATGTCCAAAGGTGGCTGCTAGGGCAATATACGGTACTGCAATGCTGTAGTGGATACACATGTTTCATTGTATATTACAGCATGCAATGTTGCGATTTCAGTATGTTGCCAATACCGGGGGAAACCATATCGAACATGTCCTTGTGTAACACACTACAAATCATGAGGATCCACTACAGTATTGCAAGGTCATCTATCACCCTAGCGGCCCCACCTTGGAAAGTGAAATTTTCTTTTTGTGCCAAAAAAAATTCCTTCGCCACGGACGACCTAATATGAACTTAAATTATGAAAACCTTTTATACACACACACACACACACACACACACACACACACACACACATATATATACAGGATGTTTCAAAAATGGTAGACAAAGCGAAGATATGGGTTCCAAAGGTCATTTTGAGTCGAAAATGTTCTATGACATTTTGTTGTACCATTTTGTTGGACCGTAGTTTTAGAGTTAGAAAATAAATGCTTTGGGAATGGTCCCTAATCAAAGAAAGCTCAGTTCACATTAGGAAGTGTAAGTAAATAAGGTAAAGGTTTATTGCAGAAAGCAATCTGGATAACAAATGCCGTGACTGAAAACAGGTATGATAATTAAAGAAAATGCTGAAAATGGCCAGAACTGAGCTTTCTTTGATTTGGTACCATTCCTAAAGCATTCATTTCCTAACTCTAAAACTACGGCCTATACAACAAAATGTCATAGAACATTTTCGACTCAAAATGACTTTTGGAACCCGTATCTCTTCACTTTGTCTACCATTTTCGAAACATCCGTATATATATTTATTTATTTATTTCCCCCCCTAAGTTTCTATTTTGTTGGGTGTATTGGGATTTATGAAGCTTCATTATTTGAATTTGAGCCCAATACAGAAGTTGCAGCAGCCACAGTCACTTAAGCTATAAGCCTTGTAAATCTGGATTCTGCATATGTAGCTAAGGAAGATGAATATGGAGATAAAAAGATCTTCATTGCAGCCAGAATGCTTTGAAGGAGAATCTGAATCTGATATTCCATTAACAAGGCATTTAAAAAAATTATTAAAGGATAATATTTTAGAAGTAATTTAAAAGCAGTTCTAAGACTAAAGATTATGATTAATAGGCTATGAATTGTTTTAACTTGATAAATTTTATAGCAAAAGATCATTCTTTCCATTTCCATATTTTGTAGAAATGCACAATAATTATGCAGTTCTAAGATGTAATGTTTATTAGCCATTACTTTTTCAACTTTATGATATCCAGAGCAGAGAATCATTCATAAGTATGTCAAATTTCCTGTATGTCCTATTTAAAAATGGATTCACAGAGATTGAATCTATTAAGTTAGACATAATTAAGGTTTAATAAAAATTAATGAGGCTTTTCTTTGTGAACAGTATTTCATATTAAAAATCAAAATTATGCATAATGTTAGTTAGATGATTGGATTTTATAAAATCTCAACAGCAATGTTGATGACAACTTTAACATAACAGTAATGTAATAAAATAAAAAAAAAGATTATAATGCAGTCAGAATATAGAAGAAAAACAATAATAGATAATAGCATAATTGTAAAAAGAGGAGAAAAATAAAATTTATAACTGGCAGGAAAAAAAAAAAAAAAACTTTTTGAAAAATCATAAAAATGCAGTAAGGTTACACAGGTGAAATGAATTTTTAAAAATAAGGGGTAAAACATTAGTCTAATTTAAAACTATGAAATGGGAATGCTATTCTTAAAAGAGGACAAAAGCACTGGTGATGTTGATTTAACTAAAATATTATGAAAGAATAAAACTACACATAGGTAGCACCTACTGGAGGCAGTTCTTTGAGATATTTGTAGTTAACCCTGAATGTCCAATATGAAGACAAGCCAATAAAACAATCTCTACGCATTGTACCTTTAGAAGTCAGAAGAGATGAAGTTTGTAATAACTTCATCCAACTTTTGCTGCCAGATCATCAGATAAGAAATAATAGTATTAAAGTTACAATAAAGTAGTGAAGTTGACTGTATACAAATATAATATACAAATTAATTGCCAGATCTTCCAAAAAATGACTTGCTATACAACAGAAATGCATATTGTAGAAGCAATCTACTAAATCAAGTATCAATTATACAACATATGTGCATAAAGAATTCTCAAGAGCAGCTGTAAATAGTAATACACTCATGTTTATGAAAAATGAAACACCATGAAGGAAACATGCAAATGAAGTGAAACTTATAGGAAATGTAAAGCAGGGTATGGTATGCAAATGATCAAAATTTGGGAATGATTGCGCATGCTAGACTCAGCAGCGCCCTCTGAACTTTCATGTAAGAGCGAATAAGTAGAGGACTATTGTGGATCCAGACAAGTAGTTTTTCATCGTCAGTAAGCTGTACACGTGCCTACTGGAATCAGTATCCCTCATTGACATCAAAGGACACCTTATAAGAAAGCTACGGAGTTTCAATGGGGCTGAATCATCAGCTTGCATGAAAGAGGAGTTTCATAATGTGAAATTGCTGCTCGTACGGGACATAATGCCACTAGAGCGATGCAAGTGTGGAAGCTGTGGACTGACGAGAACAGGACAAGTTGAAAATCCAGAAGTGGACCAGAAAATGTGGTCACAACAGGATGATAGACACCTCATCCGCATTCAGCTTCTTCTCTAGTGTTAGCACAATGTTGGAACACTGCAACAGGTCTGACATTGTCTGGTTTCAAGGCTCGACAGTGTCTGCTCAGCAGAGGACTGCAAGCATGCATTCCTTCACAGAG
Source organism: Thereuonema tuberculata (assembly GCA_023159025.1). NCBI lineage: Eukaryota > Metazoa > Arthropoda > Chilopoda > Scutigeromorpha > Scutigeridae > Thereuonema > Thereuonema tuberculata. The sequence continues at coordinate 117,035,718 of JAFIDM010009631.1, forward strand.
GATTCCCCTGGGCCTGAACCATTACAATGGGCTCACAAACATATCCACTGGCATATAGTTTGTCACCATGTCATGTTTTCGGACGAGTCCTGCTTCAACTTGGATTACAATGATGACCGCATATGCATTAGACAATATCAAGGTGAGCAACATCTTCCAGACTGCATTGTCCAGCGTCATACTGCACGAACAATAGGCATGATGGTTTGGGGAGCAATTGGGTATCATAGGCAATCTCGGCTGCTACAAACTGTGGGCAGTCTCAACAGCAACTGCTACATCAGGGAAGTTGTGGAGGCTGAAGTTGTACCCTTCCTTCATCACACTCTGAGTCATATTCCAACAAGACAATGCTTAACATGCTGCCAGAAATGTCCAGGCCCTCTTCAAAGCAAGGCAGATACCCCTCCTTCCCTGGTCTGCATGTTCGCCCAATAAGTCACCTATTGAACATGCTTGAGATATGGTCACTCGGCAACTGGCCCGTCATTGTCATCCAGCAGCCAATACCAATGAACTGTAGACTCAGATAGAAGCAGCCTATATCCCAGGAACATATCCAAGGTGTTTAATTCGATGCCAAGGCATATAGCATTATTGCAGCTAGTGGAGGCTTTACACCATACTGATTTTTGCAAGCATTGTTGTTGCATTGCTTTGAAACTTTAATCATTTGTTTGTATCACTATGTGATAAGTAATGTGTGTAATAAATTTCCTTTCATTCTGATGGTACCTTCATGGTGTTTCACTTTTCACAAACATGAATGTATATTGGAAAACTTTTCATGAAGTGCATATTCCAATTTCATGAAAATGGCATGTAACTCAGCTTTAAAAATAATTAGGAAAACCGACAGTTTTACTAAAATTCTCACAAGGAGTCGACACACCCTGTATCTTTAGAAATCAAGTGCCCTTTTGTGAGATGAAAGTACACATGAAGTACTTCAAAAATACATTTACATGTTGGGGCCAACGCTCTTTAGATTTCGAGATATTCGGCGTAATTTTCGTTGATTTTCAAGTACTGCCTTATTAACTCACTGATGTCATTAGGAAGCAAGTGTGAGTCTGGAGTAACGGTTAACGCAATGGATTTCAAATCAATGGGTCCGGAGTTCAATTCCCATCAAGTTTCAAGTAAATTTTTTTTTTTTATTTTCATTTTATTTTTTTTACTTTCTTTTTTGTTTTTTCTCTTTTTTTTTATTTTATTTTATTTTTTTTTACCTTCTTTCTTTATGATAGCCTAATGTAAGTTTTTTCCGTTTATGTTATAAATATTAAACAGAAAACCAATTTAAGATTAGAAGTAAATAAATAATCTTCTCATTAACTTTGGTTTTTTTAATTAATTAGTTAATTTAATTAAATAAACTTCTCTCTCTTTTTTTTCCTTATCATGTGGTGATGATAGTCATTTACTGTTTGTATTTAAAATTATTTCAGTTGTGCTTTTATTTTAAGTTTTTATGTAAGAGTTTTAAATGTAATACTTTACTAACTGAATTTTAGTTTTCTTTATTATAAAAAAACAAAGCAAAGTTAGTATTCTTGTTAATTTAGGTTTTTAATTAGAAGTACTTTAATTCAGAAAAATAAAGTAAAACATATACAGTGGACCCTCGTTATAGCGCTCTCGCTGTACAGCGCACTCGGTTACAGCGCAGGCGATATTCGCGATAAGTTTATACAGGTCCGTGCGGCGTTGTCAGAATATGACTGATGAAATGATTATCGAATCCATTTGCGGTGACGAAGATTGTCAAGAAGAAACAGAAGATGATGATGAAAGTGCCAGTGGGATAGCTGATATACCGCCAACAACCAAAGAAGCTGCTATAAAATGGGATGAATCACAAGAAAATATTAACAGTGTCAGATTGTTGCAATTAGAATCTTTCAAAAGGGAAATGATACAGAAGTTATCAAAAAGCAAACAAACAAAAATTACTCACTTTTTTAAGTGATGTTTTATAAGTGAAATGATGTTGAATACATAGATTTTAGTCAAGTTATAGATAGTGTTTGTTTTTACATATTTTCAAGCGAACGTAAATAAAATAATAAATATATGTACTTATTAAGATGTATACTACGTTAAGTGGATTTTAATAAAACAATTAATAAATACTGTAAATTGTTTTTTTTTTATTAAAATACATAATATGTATATAGTTGATGCGATGTTTCAGTATATAGCTCAATTGTTCTGAGTAAATTTATTGTGTCGCCACCGCGCCGCTCGGTATAACGCAGTTCACCTTATAACGCGGGTGTTGTTTCCCACCTGACGTGCGCATTATATCGGGGCTCCACTGTACTGTATATCGGGTGATTCAGAAACTACTGGAAAGTGCTGGTGGTTTTCACAGCCCCATATTTTTTAAACTACTGCTCATAAAAATCTGAAACTTTTTATATAAAATCGTCAAACATATAAGAGTTACATTTTCATGTTATTATTTATTCATTATTATTGAAATTCATTTTATTTGCGTTCAAACACCCCCCAATATATCGAAATTATTATCCAAAAAAATTATTCGACTGTCTCCCAAACAAGTCATTTGTCAAAATGCATTTTCAAAAAAATAATTTTTTTTTTAAAAAATTAAACAAAGGAATTAATGACAAAAGTGTTTAGATTAAATTTTCCTAATTAGCTTTCTGTATCATTTGAATATTGGATCCAGACTTTTAGAGTTTAAACAACATCACAACAGTTATTTAAATATACAATATATTGGGAGTATTTGAATGCAAATAAAATGAATTTCAATAATAATGAATAAATAATAATATGAAAATATAACTCTTATATGTTTGACGATTTTATATAAAAAGTTTCAGATTTTTATGAGCAGTAGTTTAAAAAATATGGGGCGGTGAAAACCACCAGTACTTTCCAGTACTTTCCGAATCCCCCGGTATACAGTATATGTTTTACTTTATTTTTCTGAATTAAAGTACTTTTAATTAAAAAATAAAATTAACGAGAATACTAACTTTGTTTTTTTTTTATAATAAAGAAAAACTAAAATTAAGTTAGTGAAGTATTACATTTAAAACTCTTCTATAAAAACTTAAAATAAAAGCACAACTGAAATAATTTTAAATAAAAACAGTAAATGACTATCATCACCACATGATAAGAAAAAAAAAAAGTTTATTTAATTAAATTAACTAATTAATTAAAAAACCAAAGTTAATGAGAAGATTATTTATTTACTTCTAATCTTAAATTGGTTTTATATTTAATATTCATAACATAAACGGAAAAAACTTACATTAGGCTATCATAAAGTAAGAAGGTCAAAAAAAAAAAAAAAAAAAAGAAAGTAAAAAAATAAAATTACATGAAACTTGATGGGAATCGAACTCCGGACAAATCAATTTGAAATCCAGTGAGTTACCCATTACTCCACGGTTGCACTTGCTTCCTAATGACATCAGTGAGTTAATAAGGCAGTACTTCAAAATCAACGAAAATAATGCCGAATATCTCGAAATCTAAAGAGCGTTGGCCCCAACATGTACATGTATTTTTGAAGTACTTCATGTGTACTTTCATCTCACAAAAGGGCACTTGATTTCTAAAGATACAGGATGTGTCTACTCCTTGTCAGTGAAAAATGTTCCTCCACAAATCCTTTTGGAGTCATCTGTAAAATAAATGTGAAAATCCAGATGTGCTTCAAAGTGCAGAAACCAGAAGACAGTTGAAGGATATGTGCTTTGATGCATGTCTGAAGTGACAAATCCCAGATATCTATTTGAGTATTACTAATCAAATGGTGTTATAAATAATGTGGATGTTATCCCAAGATCTCCTGTCTGATAGAAGAGGTGAAGGCAGAATGTAGTAACTGACAGCAAGAGGAATTACATGAAGCAGGTTACTGAACTGCCATGATCTTCCTTTCCTGACACATGGGAAACATGAGTGAGCAGTTAGAACCCATGGTGGTTTGCCTATAAAAGCTGAACTGTCCATGTGTGGTCTCCCGTCACTACATACAGATGTCCGAACTCTGAGGATGTTTAATGTGATAAATGTGCAAATACAAACAAAGCAGTATAATTAGTAAGTCAAATAGGACACAACACAGATGTGCAATTTTTAATTTTGACTTCTTCAAATTTAAAAACAGGACCAATGCAATAGAATTATAAGATATGTATCTTAAATAAGAGGGAAAAAAAAAAACAACCCACTGATTAGAAGTTTTACCTTTAGGAAATCTGCTACTTCCAAATCAATTCGATTGTTCTGGTCATTACCAGACTGAGATGGATCAGAATGCTTTTCATTATTCTGTTTCCTAGCTAAAATTGATAAAATTAATAAACATTACAAAAAGCATAAGAGAAATAATTTTAAATTATAACAAAGAAAAATTAAGTTCTTTTTTTTTAATGCTTGAATGGAAATCTGCTTTCTCAATTAAACAAATTAATTTAATTTAATTTAGAGACATATAAATAAATGATTGCTGTGATAATAAATGTTTTAGTTCTGGCTTCAGAAGTTAGTTCAATAGGAACTAGTTTTAATTTACATGAGTAATTTGGTCCTGTATTGTTCCAACCCCCCCCCCCCCTAAGTTTCATAGTTCATTTGCATTTTAGTTTGATGTCTCCACTCTCAATGTCAAGATTCTGTTGGTTCATTAACACCCATCTGCTTGCTGTTAAACATACGACTCATTTCATACCTTTGTCAATTTTTGCTTCAGCACTGCTCTTCCTTTACTGTCACCAAACCAGTTCTTTTGAGGAACGTTTCCTCACATGCTGTCACTTGGTTCCATTTGAACAATTAACACTAGTCAACCAGGAACATCTTCAGTGATCTTATCTATAGAAGTTGGAAGTGTCCAGCTAAAATTCACCCTTAATCTGTTGCAAGCCAATTTTTTAAACCCGCTGCATTAAATTTCTAGAGCTCCCTGCAATTTGATAAGTTATTCACAATTTCCTGCCTTTCATAAAACCAATTTAATATTGTTTTAGGACTTTTGTATGTAGGAAAAAAAAAATTGAATTCATAAGTTTTGAACAGTTCAGACAAATCTGATGATCTCACTATAGAAATAAGATATGGAAGGGTTTGCATGACTTACAATTTTTATGTCATATTCTTGGATATTTTATACCCACCACTATGCCTAACATGATAACAAAAGACCTATCAGAATGTTAGCAAATGTGATGCTTCAATATTTCTGTCTTCTAAAAAAATAAGTTCTCTTTTTTTTAATGGCATATTTTGGATACAATTAGAAGAGCAAGTAGACTCTTAACAAACATTTTGTCTGTTCTACATCAAGTGGAGCTGAAAGAAATAAGTAGTTCTTTCTCGGCTACAGGTTCCATCATTCCTTTCGTGTGAGACATTTTACATTTTACTCAAGACGCACAATCAGTGAAGATCCAATGGAATTTCCTTCTCCGGATTTGAAGTTTTCTAACTCTTAAGAACTATAAATTTGTGTGTGTGTGTTTTACATTTAGCAATGAGTTGAAATTTCATGCAACTGAACTCCTTCAAATTCTAAAGATATATATAAAAAAAAATCAAGTATGTTCATGAAACTGAAATTTTATTTCCTTATGAAAAAATATTAATCAGACTTTCTTATTATGTCTCGGTTTAGGTGAGCCTTAAATTAAGGAAAGTAAAAATCCATTTCTTCATATATATTGGGTGAGTGCAAAAGTTCTATACGTTTTTGATATGAAAATTTGCAATGAAATTGCCCTCTTACATGACATTGTAATGACGCAAATCGCCTGCCAATCAAACATGTGGATGCCTCACATATAAATGCATCGTGTCTCACAAAGTTAATCATCTTAAAAAAGATATCAGAGGGTGAAACATGGAAAGCGAGAAGTAGCATATAAGACATTGTTTGTTAAATGAGTTCAATAAAACGAGTACGGCAGCCGCAGCATGTCGCAATGTTTGTCATGTTTATGGGGAGGATGCAATAGACGAAAGCACATGTGTCATCGACGGTTTCGTAAATTTAGGGAAGGAGACAGAAGCTGCCAAGATCAGGATCGGAGTCAACGGCTATCACACGTTGGAGACGACGATATTGACCAAGCCATAAGGAACAGCCTGAACCCAACCGTGCAAGAATTAGCGGAGACCTTCAACGTACACCGGACAACGGTCGAGAGACTGTTTGTTAAGTGGGTTTTACGTGAAAGTTGGATCGTTGGGTTCCACATAACCTGACAGCTAATCAACGGGATGACCGAATCGCCACCTGTGTTTCCTTGCTTTTCCTGGTACAAAAATGACCCATTCTTGACATGAATTGTGACAGGAGATGAGAAGTGGGTTATGTACTGTAACGTAAAGCGTCATAGGACTGTGTGTCGCCCTTCTGATCCGCCTGCATCGACTTTGAAAGCTGAACTTCATCCCAAGAAGGTGTTATTCAGTGTGTGGTGGGATGTGCAGGGAATAATTCACTGGGAGGTACTGCCACTCAACCAATCCATCAATGCTGCCTTCGACTGTCTACAGTTAGACAGGCTGCATTCAAATTTGGTAGCAAAGCGGCCACATCTCATCAATCGTCGTGGTGTTATCCTTCATCATGATAACGCCAGGCCACATGCTGCTGTCAACACTCGCCAAAAGTTACTGGGCTTTGGTTGGGAGGTTTTACCCCACCCTCCCTATTCTCCTGACTTGGCACCAACTGACTATCACCTATTTCGTGCGTTGAACAATTCCTTCAGTCAGAAAATCTTTGATGATCTTGATGCTTTGAAAACTGCCATCGAAGACTTTTTTGACTCGAAACCGCCGGAATTTTACCGCCGTGGGATTCATCTCCTACCAAAAGATGGCAAGAGGTACTAGATAGCAATGCACAATAATAGGTACTGTTCATTTTGTGTTTATTTGCTCTTCTTTATGGGTAATAAAAATGGGTAGAACTTTTGCACTCACCCAATAGAAAAGTGCCTTTGAAAAAAAAAGTATACTACTAATACTTATACAGAAGTATGGCTATTTGTCACAGAAAAGTACATAAAAATTATAAGAATGTAAAATAAAACATCACAGACAAGCAGAATTGAAAATAATAAACATCTTACTCAGATGGAACATGGAAAATGAACAACTGAATATATTATTCAGATTATAAACAACAATTAGAAGGATTTATGAAATGGGAATTTTTTCCCTTAAGAACTTTTATAAACTGCTAAAAAAGGGTCCATCGTTAATGCCAAAACAATCCTAAAGTTAAAGAAAATCTATCTGGAAATGAAAACAGAAAAACATTCAGAAAATTTTAATAGAAAATCACCTCCTGTTTCAAGTGTCGCTAAAGGATCCTCCTCCTCCTCTTCTTCATCATCATCACTATCCATGTAATGACTTAGTAATCCACTAAGTGGGTTGCTGCGAACTTGAAAATAGTACAAAAATTAGTTTAATTAAAATTAAAAATTGATTTTTTTGTTAAAATTTCAAAACATAAATATTAGGTACAATATTAATTATACCTTTCGTTTCTTCTTGATCATCATGATTGTTCTGATCTTGCGAGTAGTTTCCATAACCTGTTAAAAAAAAAGAAAAAAAGAATTTGATGATTATTTGAGGCAAAAGAAAAAACTTTACTGTATATTGATATTAAAAGTATGACAAGTATTGATACTTAAGTAAAAAACATAATAAATAAATAAATAAAAATAATCATTAAACAAAATTGTCCACATATAAGTGAGTAAAATACTTAATTTGAAATATAATTTTTCTTTCTGTTCTACAACTAATTTGTATCTAACACCAATTTTGGATGTCTGAATTATGAATCTTGACTAATTTTGACTCAATACAAATTCACATCATGGCAATTTCCATCACTACTGCTGCAGTTAATGTTAATGGTCTACTCAGTAAAGTAATTCAGAATCTATTAAAATCTTCATATTCCATCTGGTGAAAAAGCAGAAATGAAATGAAATTCTTTTTCTAAAGCAAAAATTCTCCATTGGGTTAGATTCTAGAATTTGACATCAACTCTCTATTATATTTACAATAAAAGGTTGATATAAAATTTAAGACTAAATTTCATTTCTGATTATAGCTTATGATTAAATGACAACTGCAGAGTAAAAATAAGCACAAATAGGTAGACATTAACTAAGAATGATCTTTGAAAATGAATGCAGATCCAAATACCACACTTAAATTAGACTTACAGCCTTCTTTTTTAAATATTTTTGTACAGTTATATATGTTGTTTAAAGAGTAACACTGATTTTATTCAACTGATCCATACTTAATTGGGATGGTGAGAAAAATGACAAAAGGAAACAGCTTCCTTTTCAATTTAAATATAGTGATTGATAAAATTATGGTAACACTAAAGAACTGCAGTGTAACTTATTTGTGGCATGAAACAAAACTTGAGAACAGAAACATATTTTAGTTTAAAAAGAATATGTGCAGTAAATGTGGACTCACCGACAAGTATCTGATACAATTAATTCAATTAACTTGTGAACTGTATGAAAAGTAGGTTGACACTTTATCATGCTTCATTCTAAGGCATTCAAAACACATTGGATGGCACTTCGATTAGATAATTTTGTTGACTTGACTACTCTCTGGATCTCTTCATTTCAATGCTACCGTATATGCTCGGTCAACAATGAAGGGATAACATTGTAATGGCTTTTAGTCTAGCCTATCATGCCTGATAGCAAATTAAAATTAATGCATTGCTAGGAACATAAATGAATTTGTTTATTGGAAGGCTTGATTATAAGTTACATTGCGAGTGAAAATTCTAGCATCATTTTGCAAATGACCTTGATCGTCGGTCGTTTTTTGATGAGTACTTTAATGTTGTGTCACATGAAAGTGACAATGCAACATAAAGCTGGCCATGTGAAAATACCGTCTCACTCAAAAACCCACCACAATTGCGAATGCAGGCACACACAAATAGATCTGCCCTGTAGTACATGTGAGATTTACATAGCAGCTCTCCTTCATTAAACACAGGGGAAGTGAGTTACATTACACAGACACAGATAGATTTGAAAAACTATATAAGAGATACTTCTGAACAATAACAGATCTAAGTAAATGGGCACTATCCTCAACAAAGAATCATGCTACTCATATTCATATCCCTATTAAGTTGCAAATGCAATTCAAAAATATGGTTTTTCTCTGCCACTGAGCTACTATGGGGTTTCCACGAAATCCCTGAGAACATTAAAGGGATGTACCATCCCTGAACAGCTTTTTACCTCCATTATAATTAAACCCCTTTCATTAATATTAAAGGAATCACATCCCATTTCCTGCTTTAGGTTATACTCTTATTCTGTCTGCAGGCTAACTCAGATTTCTCAAAAAAACATTAGTTCAGAACCTCAATTGCCATGTTATCTGGAAAAAGCTTGCCGATGGATGAAGTTAAAAGGGAGGTGTCAATATCTGTTTTACTAGAAATTTTTACACTTAAAGGTGCAACAATTTGAAAGATAGTTAATGTAATATCATCATAAAATGCCTCTTCATAAAATCAAGGGAAAAAAAAAAAAGCCAAAGAGGAAATCCATAGTGCTTCCAGTTAGCTAACCACCACTGGCATCAATGGATCAGCAAATACAAGGTATGAAAGGTGATGATGTAAAAATAGCAGAGAACTGTGGATGTGAAAAAGACATAAGTTTTTCTGATTGTACGTGAATCATCATTTTCACCGGCTCTACAACCCTTCATGGGTTTTTACCTCTTGAATAACATTTCTCCATAATCTTCTGTCTACAGATCTTACTTTATTCTTTTACTCTTATTACTTTCAAATCACAGGTTAAACAATTAACCATTTTTTTTAAGGGTACCCCCTCTCCTTCTCATATGAAAGCTTCTTTTCATCATTTTCTTAGGGATACGAGTTTCTGGCATCATTTCTAAATGGCCTAGCCATCGTATTCTTTGTGCTTTCATGAATCTCACAATGTCTTGCCTTCAAATTAGCTCATTTACCTTATAATTATAGTAATGTATTCTCCATTCATCTTGATTTTTTTACTGGCCCATATATTATTCTTAGAATTTTCCTCTCAAAATGTCTTAGTATGTGAAGCTAGTATTTAAAATTGTTGTTTATAGTGACTGATCATCTTTCAAGAATTCTTGAGAAATTCCTTTTCTTTCAAATTTTCATTTTTTATCTTCTTTTATTTCAAATTCAATTATTAAATCTTATTCTGTCTAACACCAAGCACTTCTGCCCAGTTCATTAATCATCTCATAGCAATGAAGAATGATGGACCACTGAAGATTTCTTTTAGCCTGTAGTGCTCTCTCCTCTTCGAAACGATCTTCATCGATTCAGAATTGTTGATTCACTGTAGCTGTGGAGTTCGGTGTGTAGGTATATACACACAAGATATACAACTACACTAGATCACGGGTTCCTAACTTGTGTTCCACGGAATCCTAGGATTCCACCGATAAAATTTAGGGTTTCGCAATAAAATTAGTTTTTGAGTTCTAATTAATACTTTAAAATGCATATGAAAAATTTATTTAAATAAAGTTTCAAGAATTATTGATACTGAGTAGGAGAGGGATTTGTTGTTTTATTCATAATCAGTAAAAATTGTAAGGGGTTCCAAAATTTTTTATTAAGGTGAAAAGGGTTCCACGATTAAAATAAGTTGGGAACCGCTGCACTAGATCATTAAAGATCATTGTAATATGAAAAACTCTAAACATCTTTAAGTGGAAAGGTAAATGACAATAACCCAGCAATAAGTCTCAGACAAAACTTAGAATTACTAAAGGGAAGAACAAATGTTAATATAGATAAGGAAAGTGAAACCAACATGATCTCCATCCATTTCTTTAAAAAATATCTCTGCATGATACATCACTCACCTCACTAATTTAATTATCAGTAGCAATTCACTTGTTAAACAATCTTATTTCTTTTTCAGTATTAGTTCACTCTAACATCAAGGAAACATTCAAAACTTAACTTCTTCTCCCATGATTGTTCGTAATGATCTTCGAAGCAGCCATTTCACTATCACCTTCTCTACATCCATGGCAGAGCACAACAACTAAACTGTTCTTCAATGTACTTGCAATAGATATGTTCATTAACCTGCTGTAAATTTCTTCAATATACCCTATGAACCCATCAATCTTGTCCATTTCCTTCTATCCATGTGGATGCACTTCATATTCACCCAAATCTTTCCTGTCCAACATAGTGGAAACTTTATGTCACATTCTACTTAAAATTACTCACTGATTTGCCAATCACACTTTGCAACATCATCACAAAAAAAAGTTCTTGCTCCTAAAATTATCATTCAACGGCATTTCGCCTGGCCAGCTGCAAAAACTTTTCATGACTACAAAAATCTCTCAGTATACTCTTTATGTCATCATCAATCTCCTTGACAAAATGTTTATTCAAACATAACTTTGTTGCTCAAGTGATGACTCTCTCAGCTTTTGCTTCAGGTTCACGGTATCCTTCTCTTTCCAGTTTTTTCTTATTCTTGCCACTGTGCCAATCACATGTGCAGAACACAAAAGTTACAATAGGCTAATTTAGTTAGTAAAATCAGTTTTTGAGATTCTGTCTTCAACTTGATCCTGCCCTTCCAAACTTTTAAGTAGATCCTTTCCTTTTCAACATATGCATTATCATAATGTTCAATGGTTCTATCTTGGATATATCACATAGTTGGCTAGGCTTACTGATGACAAAATAGCAGAGGCTAAGTAGAGGAAAACTTACTACAATGTAAACTTTAGATACCTTGGCACGGCCCATAGCTTCTAATAGGGATCAGGCAAAAGTATTAGAAACTGTGTGTGTGTGTATATATATATATACATATAAATAATTCTACTATTACCATTTTATTTCATTTGAATTTGAAATGTCAATTTTACAAATTAAGTTTTGGGAAAATATAAAGCCCATATTAAAATAGCCATTTTAGATTTTTTTTTTTTTTTTTTTTTTTTTTAAATTTGAAAATAATTTTTTAAAATTTACATTACTTATGGATCAAGTTTTTAAAAAGTTTATTACTATTGATCATTTAGAAGCATTTGCTTGATCTTAAATTTGGTAAAAAGGAGCAAGTTCTACAATACAGCATTGGTTTCTAAAAGGAATAAAAACAATCAAACTTCGAAATAGATTTATTAAAAACATACATGAGTTTCCATTTAAGGAAAGAGTTCAATCTCTCTGACAAAATATTTATTATGTGTTAAAGCAAAGATTTTTTTTTTCCTATATGGCTTACAAATTTAGGATTTAGCTCAAAATTACTATTTTCAGTAATATTCAATTTATTTATAAATTCCTTGCTCCAAGGAATACATAAATAAAATCTTTGCCCTAGCTCCTAACAAAATTCCCAGTTATTCTATAAAAAGGTAACTAGTTTCCAAGTTAAAAACTAAAAATGGTAAGTACTAATGTACTAAAGATGAATATGGTTGGAAGTGACATGTTAGCATTACAGACATACACGTTACTGTAGATTAAAACATTACTTCCTACCTTTCATCTTTAATGATTTGACAATGTCCACAATGTATGGGCTGTCATTAAGCAATTGTTGTAAGAAAAATTTCTGAAAACTGTTTACCTGGCCAGGAAGGAGAGGGAAAGTTGTGATTTTCTTCATCATTTAGTTGTAAAATCTGGCGTCGGCGATTCAACTGGCCCATTAATTTATCTTTTCGTTTCCCCATTCTGTAACTGAAAATGAGAAAGATTTTAAATATATATAAATAAGGTGTTCACTTCTAAAATGACACTTGCTCTCTAAAAAATTATGACAGCAAAAAAAAATGCTTTAACAGTTTACTAGTAAAAGTATTTGGAATCAATAAGCAAATATTTGCATTTTAAATAATGATAAATAAATTTGCAAGCGCCCAATCTTCTTCTAATTTTTTACTTACAAAAATTTTGAATATTTCCAGTTCAACTACTCATCCTGTCTCAACTTTGAAGTGCCATCCAAAAATACTTTTTCCTCACAATTCTCTAAACAGCTTTTTCCAAAGTGCTATAATGAAAGTCAAAAGAAGCAATTAGTTTTGTAATTTTCACATATATTATCTGTCTTTATTCTTGAGTAATTCTATAAAATTATGGTTCTATTTATATTACACATAATGACTGACATAAACCTATAATGATTTTATTTAAGAAAAAATTCAGTACATTATCATTTACATAACTTCATTATCAGTTTTTATAAAATTTACTCAATAAAATAAAATGCTGTGGTTAGGCAAATAATCTCAAACATTATTTGGAATACATTATAATTGTAGGCCTATATCCTCACAATAAAAAACAGGTTACATAGATCAGGATATTCCACATCTAGAGTAGCAATCTCTTTCTTTTGCACCAGCCTCTAATATTCTAAATACAACAAAGGACTAAATATTTTACAACTACTTTTTAATTTCTTTCAAAATAACACATTCCCACAGTCTGTTTCAATTCAATTACACTCATTAAAATTTTAAACATATGATTTTAATAGCCTTGAAGAAGAAAAAAACAAAAACAATCCTAGCTTACAGCGTCAAAATGTTAACTTGCAGACTGTAAAATTAATTACTGAGTTCTCATCAGCAAATTTATTTTCCAAGTGACTTGATAATTATGACATCACAATTTTAAATTCTAAATGACATTCCCAAAACTATTTGAAAAACATTTGTTTTACTTGCTTAGGAAAATTTATTTTTCAAAAAGTATTTTACTTTATTTTTTTGCATTTCTAAAACATTACTCACACCTTGGTAGTAGTATGGAATAGCTTACTACAAAATCTACCATTAGTATTCAACAGTATAAGCAAATGACTTGAGAGCAGCAGGATTTGATTTGTTTGATGTATTGATTTGTTTTGCATTAAAATTTTAAACATGATTTAATAGCCTTGAAGAAGAAAAAAAAATCCTAGCTAACAGCATCAAGATGTTAACAACTTGCAGATTCTAAATTAATTACTGGGTTCTCGTAATCAAAAATCTGAAGAATTAGGAATAGCAAATATTGAGATTCAACGAAAAAGCTTAGGTTTTCTATAAAATAAATTACTTTTCTTTTTAATCTGATATTGATTATTGTTACTATCATTAATCAAAAAATAAAATGCTATGTCAATAATTAACATTTATATCAAATGGAAGGAGCAAAAACTATGTTGTCAAGTTGCAAGAATACAACAACAAATGAAAAGGAGGCTCATGTAATACGATTTAATACCAGGACTGACAATGGCTGGAGAGCTAAGAAGTCACCATCTTCTCCAGAAGTGAAAGCATCTTAAGATTCAAGATGGACTGCAACTAAAGCTAAGTAGAAGACTTTCCTATTATTATAATAATAACTATAAAAAAATCGCAGCCAATTTGCAAAACCAGAGGACCGGAATGCTACTAATCTCCAACAAATTTATTTTATCAGGAAAGAGAAACATTTCACTACTTCCTAACTATGTAAATTTAAATAAAATGCACATTCATGCACAATGCATTATTTTAGACTATATCAAGTTCATTCGTAAGTGTGATTTAATTGGAAAATTTTCTTAACTGAAAAAGACTCTGAAACAAGGTATTAAGAGAGATTTTACTATAATACAGAACTGCAAGGATATCTTAACATTATTTCTGAATTAAGAAAGTCAAAAAGCAGCAACAAATTTACAGTAAAACTATGCTGGGAAATGATTTTAACTAAAAATTCTTGTTTTGATTCCTTTACTTTTATTCTACGAAACTTGCTAGAATAAATACAGACTGTTTCGTTAGGTGGGTTTTATGGTGTAGGAGCAACATCAGCTATACAGTACCACGAACACAAAACAATAGAAACTAAAGCATAATAATAATAATAATAAAATAAAAACAGTAAAATTCAGAAACTGATTTACTTATAAAAAGATAATTTTGCACATCAAAAGAGAATAAAATACAACAAAGAAAAAAAAAATAGAGAATGGATATAAAAATAAAATGCAGGAAATAGATTATACAAGTATCATATAATTCTATAAAACCATATTGTTAAAGAAACTTAAAAACAGATGAAATAGGTAAAAACATGTGTGTCATTTAAAAGAAAAGGAAAGCAAGTGCTGCTCTCGAAATAGTAGCTATTGACAAGCCAGATGGGTGAAAATGTCATCTCAAAAAATTCTACACAATCTATCTGTAGGAGAAATGAGAAAACAAGTAACTACATTTAATGGAAATTTAAATTGCAACACAGATGAAGGATATGTCTGATTCAAGCCAAATTTATGCAATATTTAAAGGATGGTCTAGTGACAAATGATTAAAAAAAAATCTGGAACAGATACTTGCAACTTTATTCAAAATTACTTAGTATTTTGCAAGTCCACTGTAAGGTGGGTAACATGTTGAATGCATCGTGTCATATACAGCAAACTCCCGACTATCCGCGGGCGGTTTATCTGCTTTGCGGATTATCCGCGGACCTTTCCTGTTTCCATTTTTCTTTACTGTACAATAAATTACGGAATTAAAAAAAAATTTAAGACTAGAATAAGGTAAACAATAAAAGAGGCTAACAAAGTAAGTGAAGACAATTATAGACAAACAATTTAAAGAACGATCTTGTATGCGGAGCTTAGGCCAGCAGGTTACACTACATTACAGGATAGCCTTCCTGTAATAATAAAATTTAAAAATAAAATAATTGTTTATAATGTATGTACTGCAACTGTATGTATTGTCATTTTAATGTAAATAAAACATGTTAAAAGCATTTTTGTGTTGATTTTCGTCCTATTTCGGATTATCCGCGGAATTCGCTTATCCACAGTTGCCGCGCCACCCAATTCCGCAGATAATTGGGAGTTTACTGTAATTGTGGAGTTTTCCATTCTAACACTATTAAGCTTTCCATCTTATGATATGGGTTGTATATGGTCAGGCTACAAAATTCCTTGTTTGATGATACTACATAAACCAGAAATGTTTATCCGATTATCATAATGGCATGAAGTCACTGAACTTTCAACAACTAACAATAGGGTTTTACTATCATACTCAAATGCTCCCTATAGTATTATGTCAAGATATTGTGGAGCTTTTCAATAATTGCCTCTGGCGAGTCCTTTTTCCAAGTCTCTTTTTTATTAAGGATACATCTGTGTCTTCTTCTGATACACATGTATCCCTAGTTGTGATCTAAACAGAAGTGAAAGTCTTCACTGAAGAGAGTGGCACCACTTTCATATGCATTGCAGTCATTCTCTACATCATGAGTCTTTATAGCCAGAGCCTGGAGGTCAGAAGATATCACATGGAAACTCAGCAATGCAAGTCTGAAGGACAGACTGATCTACAGAAGTATGGAGATTAGCACAATGATGCCGTATGATCAGCAATAGTCATGCAACAACATATCAATCTTCATTCCATCATACACCCTGAAATTCCAGAACAATGTATGTGTCTGTCTGTCATCTGTTGCCTGAATTACAATAAGTAATCCTGGCCTTATGCATATCAATTAAGTATCATTTCTTGAAGTCTGATAGTTGCCCTTCTTTGTCTCAAATGCATTTTCAAAGACTACTTGAATTACTTTCAGTAATAGCAAATATAAAAGTGATGATTACTGAACCATCCATTGTATGATGAATAATTGGTCTGCTGTATAAACCGATGGTCTGACCTTGGAAACTTTTATCAATAATACAAGGTTTTTCAAGAGCTCCACATCCTCTGACTTTCCAGCAATTTGATAATTCCTTCACGATGTTTTAATTTCAACTGCCATCAATACAAATGTGGCTTGCCCATTTGAAAACTCAGAATGGCTGGAAGTAAGCTTATCCCATTCATACTTCAAAAAGGTGTTTCAAAGAATAAATAATTATAAATACATCACAATAAAGAACAGAAATTGGCAAGTAGGTGAATGACCAAAGACTTGGGCTAAAGAATCCATTAATTCATTGATGGGAATTCCAGAGTAAATGTAGTAATGTAGTAATGTTTTCAGCAATTCACCAAATCAAGTACGGATAATAAACTTGTGTAAACTGTCAGGATGAGACTGCTTAATGCATTCAGGATAAACTCAGAATGACTGCATATAACAATTTTAGAGAATTTTTCATGCATAATTTACTATCACAGGAATGTCATATAATTCTGCAGTAAAAACTGGAAATATGACTAGAAAGATAAATAACATTGCTAAGATTTTCTTGTACTACAATATATGACAATCCTTTAAGGCAATGATCTCAACAAACTTATCTTAAGTCTAAAGGGTCAAAATGGCATGTTGCAAATTTTTCACAAGCTGCAAATTTATTGGCAGGACTCAAATTAACTGACAGAACACAGAAAAATGAAGCAAAATTAGAGATCCTTAAAATCTTTCTATAAAAATAGGTAAAAATATTTTTTTCCTTTTCTTCATGATGCTGTTTTTAAATTCTGAACAAATTTCAATCAACTGTACTATAAAACAATAGACTTTTGTAGGAAACTAAAGAACTGACTGCATAAAAAATGCAGTCATTAAAAAATGCAATGCAGATCACATGGAGCCCGCAGGGTACAAGTTTGAGAAAACTTTACAACTAACTGTTGGAAAATTAAAAATCTTAATATGACAAATGATTACAGTGGAAGGATATTGAGAGGCCTGTTTTGATAAATGAGGAGCTTAGTTTCAAAACCCGCCATCTCCACAAATTGCAAAATCCGAGCCAATGGAGTTTTTGCTAAGTTCAAATCAAAATCCGCCGTTTGCTTGCAGTTTAACTTCAAAAACAATGTATTGCGATACGATTTCGATACGAGTGCTGTTTCAACTTCCACCATGTCCAATGCGAATGCATTAACAAACCCTTATTTTCCGAAAATTAATTTTTGGAGATGGCGGGTTTTGAAACTAAGCTCCTCATATGAACAAATTAAAAAGAAAAAATACAGTTTCCCTTTGAATATTTCCAATGTAGAGAAGTAGAAGTACAGTAACAATCTAGGTCCAAGAGTATCCAGCAAGATCTTCACCCAATGTCAAAAACATGGAATGGAAACAGATGGTTTGCAAAGGTGGTCCCTGTTAAGAAGTGGTAGAGGTATTTATTACTTCTATATACCAAGAAGTTGAAGGCCATGAAGCATCAAATTAGATTCAGAGAAACTCACTCAATAGTAAAATGAATAAAAATGAAGTAAAAAAATCCTTGTTACAGAAAAGTCATTAGAAATAGTTCAATATGTAGGTGGTTAAGAGTTAATTTCAATTATCTCTCAATTAGATGTAAATTTTAGAAGTACAACAGAAAGTCTGTAAATCATCAATATAGTAGGAGTTCTGAATGGATGAAGACAAACAAAAAGTAATTCCACTTATCTTAACAGAAAATAAACGAATGCTTAAAACACAGATTTCAGGCACACCTAGTTCATGAGGTTAAGAGATTGAGCTAGGAGATGAAGAGATTCAAGGCAAAATTGAAAAAAAGTGATTTGACAAGAGTTATGAATGAATATAGGCAGATGTCCTTGAAATTTATAACTGTAAAGATCCTTCAAAACTTAAAAATTCCAGATACAATTGTAAACCTTTTCCATATCAAAGAATATGTTCTCTATTGATAAATGCAATGAAAATAGTGACCTCTGAACAGACAAATGGTTAATTGTTGAATTACGTCAGTGGAAGTCACTTCATGTAGATGAAAAGGATTACTGCTTTTGAGGAACAGACCAGTCAATGGTTCACCATCCATTCCAGAATTCCGGAAGTTCATAGCTGACTAGTGAAATTCATTGGTAATTAATAGGATCACTTCTTTCTTTAATAGATTTAAGCAAATTGAAATATTAATATTTTTATGTCAACAAACTGGAAACAAATAAAGTTTCGAAT
Source organism: Thereuonema tuberculata (assembly GCA_023159025.1). Taxonomy (NCBI): domain Eukaryota; kingdom Metazoa; phylum Arthropoda; class Chilopoda; order Scutigeromorpha; family Scutigeridae; genus Thereuonema; species Thereuonema tuberculata. Next base: position 117,054,712 of record JAFIDM010009631.1, read on the forward strand.
GTTTCTTGTAAGTTCATCACATTCTATAATAAAATGCTCGAGTCCTTTTCAATGCTTTAAGGATTACATTAGTGGACAGCAATATAAACACAAGTTCTGCTTTTTTCTGCACAAGTGCAAGCTTGAGATGTAATGGGAAATGAGAATATGTCTGAGAAATGACAGCTTAATGGTAATTGATATTAGGCCTATGCATAATTTGTTAATGTTATCAGAGATCAATGATTTAGGTAATATCTAACAGTAAAACTTACCCAATCTGCTGATTCGAATTTCTATCAAGAAGGATGGAAAGAAAAAGCAGTAGGGAAGGGAAGCTATCATTAAAAAAAAAAAAAAAAAAAAACTAGAAAAATGATACTGACTCCATAATTATCTAAAACTTACCAATATAAATATACAAAAATTTGGCAGCAGCAATTGCAAAATCAATTGTTGAAAAGACTATTTGTATATTTGTTTTTGAGATTTTTTTGAGAGCAACACAAGTTTTGCTGCACCAAGAACATGTTCTGGAAAGAAAGGAAAAAAAAAAAAAAAAAACCAAAGCAAGATCTAGGATTCAAACTATGCATTTCAGATCAGCAACACTGTGGGTCACTGCATAGACTATTTGGTTCTGACCAAATGATGGAAACAGGAGAAGATATAAAGTATTGGCAATCCAATATTGAATACACAAATGATGATGAATGGAAAGATCACCAAAAATAGCATCTTGTTGGTTGATATAGTTCTAGACTAAGGAGTGACTATTAAAATCTTCCAGTAACATAAAAGATGATAGTTGCTCAATCATGTGGTCAATATCTGTCAGTGAAATTACTATAGGAAGATACAGGCTACAAATAGTAAATATTTGTGATAGATGACCTCAGAAATGGAAGTGCTAAAAAATGCTTCAATGGAGAAGGGATTAAAGTGCAAAGGTATGCAAAGATGAGGTGGAATGTGGGCACCAACAGAGTGGGAAAGATAACATGGTAAATTGTGAATTGATAAGATGTGAAAAATGTGTAAATTTTGTTATAAGAAAGAAGCAATGAAAAAATGATGGCAGAAAATTCAAATATTGGGCATTTTGAATCAGTCTGATCTACAGTGGGCAATGCTTACATTGATTTAATTACAGAAGTCATGCCAAATTGTAAAGCAGTGATCCATTTCCAAGCTTTACAATATAAAAAAGTACTTTACACACAATGTTTGTATTTCCCTTTTTTTTTTTTTTTCTTTCCAGCAAGATCATGATAGAGAAAAGGTAGAATAATTACAAAATCAGTTAATGTGCTTCAAAGGTAACTTGTATGAATGTATACCACATGATAATTCATGTTTGGTTTAGATTGACTTGCCTCAACTGCAAGAAGTTTAGAAGGTAGGGACTAATACTGTAATGAAGATAATCAGCTTTGACAGAACAGGAGAAATAATGATGCAGGTTGGAAACACCTGGGTTATCACAGTGAATGAAAATATGTTTGATGGCAGTCACACCAAAGAAGAATTAAAGCCATTAAGCAATTCTTCAGCATTAGTTCTATTCAAGACAGGCTTAATGACTTGTCTGAAATAATGAAAAGTGTGAAATTTGGATGCAAAATCAGTGATGTACAGAATGTCTTAGGTTCAGTGTCTTTGCAGTAGTAAATTGCCAGATAGAAGCATTTTGGTAGATCTAATTGCTTTTGTTTATTTGACTGCACACACATTTCAGTGCACAATATTTTTTTTTATGGTGCAAAGTGAAGAGACTATGTTGTGTCAGGAACAAGAATGGAGAACAAGTCATGGGAAGGAAGAGTCACATACAAAAAGAAAGACAAATATCCAAGCTAGTTCTGTATCAAGCGTATCAGCTGCATTGAAGGTCACCACGCTGACTATATCTGCTATAGCATTGGATGTAAAGAAAGGTGTATTGGTAATTTAGTAGAAAGTAATTGGTCTTCAATGGGAACATTTTCCTAACTAAATAAAAGTATAAATATTCATTATGAAAAGGAAAAATTCCGAAGGAATTTCCACCATGGAGATTAAGGGGAATATCTCTACACCAACAAAAAAGAAACTTTAGGACAACACCTAGCATACAAACATTATATCCATGAAGAATGTGATGATTAAAAAAAAAAAGAAAAAACAAAACAAAACTCGGCACCTTCCCAGACTCACAGTTAAATCTAGCCAAATCTACTATTGAAGTGACAGGAGGCAACCAGCTGACTGATCTTGAGAGCCACCCAAAACCTTTAATTACTAGAAGCAAATAGAATTACTAGAAACAGCATGTTACAAAGACAACATGATGAAATACAAGCTGCAATTGCTCAACTGTCAGGATCCTTCTTTCATAAATCATGGATCTTCATGCAGGGCAAACACACATGGGCATCAAGAATCAGTCAGGTTAACCTATTAAAAAGAAACCTTCCACGGTTATTCCACTCGTCAACAACAGACACCCTTACTGAAAGGGAGGATAGAGATTAAAAAAAAAAAAAAAAGAATATATGGAATTCTTGTTAATATACAATACCTAAAACACTGTCTTGCCAAAGCATTTAGGTAAACTTGGAAATGTTTAATAGTATTACATGTTATGACACTATACTACAGCAATATAGTATACTTACGTAATACTAACATTTGCTGGAGCCTTCTGATCTTTTAGTCTAGTTTTAGCCTCTTCAATAAAACATAAATTTAAAGTGCTGTTATTTGATTCAATATTTCATTTGCCTTGCTAATTATTTGACTGTAATTTATAATTCTGAAATTAGATTTGTAGTTCTGTTGTCCTGTATCTTTAATGGTTTTGGGGAATGAAAAAATTGCTGTTTTAATGTAATCTAAGTAATAATGAGTAGTCTTTTTAATGATATTGCATGAGCTTTTACTTTTTTTGGCAAGGCCAAATGTAATAACTGAAAATAGCTACTACTGTAATTATATCTCGTAAATTTTATAAATCAAAAATATCACCAGTTTCAATACACCTTCACTGACAAGGTACAAGTGCATTTCTGCCTCTGTCATAAAAATTTGAATTTCTGAAAGTGATAAATTTCTTGAAAGTGCAAGGTGAATTCCTTGCTATACAAAACTTATATAGCAGTTTTATATAACTGCTATATAAAATGCTTAATTTTCCTCCACTAAGAAGTGGTTGAAATATGTGATGATGATGTAATCAGTTGGATACAGCCTCTGTGAATTTAATGAGATAAAGAATCTTAGACTGGGTTTATAGATTGTTGTTTGTGGGCTGTGTAAGCGGGTATTGTGATTACACCAGTAGACTGTCATGTCTACTGACTAATGTGTCTGCATAATTTTTCTTGCATTTGTTGATATTATGCACAATATTTCACTGCAATGATGGCTTCATCTAATTTAAGGAAAGAATAATGATGGTAGTAGCTGCAACCCATCGAATGACACTAAATCCTTCCTTAGATAAAAGCAATTGAGCAGATTGTCAATGATTATTTAGAACAACCCACTTTTCATCAAACATTACAACTCATGTTAAAAAAAAAAGAAAAAAGAAAAAAAAAAAAAGGATCCCTTTTGTTTCATATGAGGGAAATACATACTTCCAATTAACAAACCTAATGTGTACCCATTATTTCATGACAAACTCATTTAATTATTTTTTTCACCTTCCCAATGGTGTTAGATGCACACAAATTGTTAAATAATGAACAACTATATTTTTTAATTTCTTTGTGTCAAGTCTAAATTCCCATCAATTTACAAATTTGATTCAGACACTGTTTAATTTATTGATAATGATAATTTTGAAATATCTTACAGAACTTGGATCTGAAGGAGGAGAGGGCCATGATAATTGGATAAACAATATATTCATCTATAAGGGATTTTCCCCATTCCGGGTAAGGCTGACTCAATATTTCGGCTTGGTTCCTTGGGCCTTGATTAGGAGATGTTGAGTGTTAAATGAAGTTTAGAGTTGCTGCTTTGTCAATGTTTTGGAGAAGTTGATTGTGTGACCTCCTTCTCCGAGACATTGTGAACACAATTATTAATATCCAACTATCTTTATGGATAAAATTACTAGTGTGTTATTTGCAGCAGGCTTTATCTTTAGGTTTATAATTTACTCTATTTGCTACAACATTTCAGATGGAAGAGTGTAAACTAAAGATCTAGCAACCCCTGGCAGCAGTCAAGTGAAATAACCACAGACGGCAACTAGTTAGCGAGCCAGATTTCTGCATTTTAATCATAGGTAAGAAAGGGTTTTCTTTTTTCCCATCTTCCCTATCCAGGTGCGAGTTGATAAATGCCTGGAAAGGCCTTCTTCAGTCTTCCCTCTCATTATATTTTGTTGACTACTTACAAATACCATGCCTCACTCCTGGTCCATCAGTTGTCATAAAAAAATGAAAAGTTTGTGCATTCACACAGCAGTAATCTGTAACTGAAAAAGGTAATAATCCTTTTGCTTCAGCTGAAATTCAATGCTCAACTTTTATATCAGTAAAAATTCCTCATATAATAAAGATATTGTAACTTTAGTCAAAGGAACTAGGGTGCTATGTAAGAGAAAGCATCTAAAAATCATAAAAACTGTTATCAGAATTTAAAATAGCATTGAATGAAAAGTAAATTGCTCTACATAAAAGAATTCACTAAGTGATAAATAAAGGTTTCCGCCTTCATACTACTTAGTGATTTAAAATAGATATTAAAAGCTCTGGAACATGTCACTGCTAAATTCAAATGAATGGAGTTTGTTGTATGTTCCAATACAAATCTTTGGAAACCAGAAAAATGACAGACTAACTCCAGAATCCCAATTTGTGCTTCTAATATTGTACATCTGTTAACATTACTTACATCAAAGTTTCATTACTATCACCAAATGGTGCTGAAAATGCCAGTCATTATTAGGCTATTGTCACTGTAACAAATGGCATTTTGGCTTCAATACAACAGATACTTACATAACTGGCATGTTTGACTAATTAGTAACCATTTCTGACCCTCAAAAGCCCGACAATACAAATATTGCTTTATATTCATTCTGATATTCTAGGATGTGTATTCCCATGTGAATAATGTTATGAAATCATCTTTGTAAAGGAAAAGTCTGTGTAGTTGGGGTTCTTTCCCCACTTATTTTTGAGGAATTAGGAATAAAATAAATATGAAGTTATATTTTTGTGGTTCGTAATTTTATACAAAATATATTAGCTAATTTTTGGACAATAAATTATTGGCTAACAAAAACAAAATAAATAAACAAATAAAATGAAATTAAAAAAATGTACTACTGCAGTTCAACAGCTGTTAAACTTAAAGAGATTTAGGGTTTAAGAAATATATCAAATTAGAACTATGATAATACAAATTATCATATTTTTAGTGAGTCATTTTGTGTATTGCAAGTATATCCATGATGGAAAAATTAAATTTTATTTTAGGTATAATGGGCAGAATTTTTTCCTGGCTTTGTAATCTTCTGTAATGAAATATGATCTCTATTACCAGCAAATTTGCAATTTCATGAAGTATAAAAAGTTATCGTGAAAGAATTAAAGCATCCTTTCTCATTTATACTCACGAATACAATATATTTAATGCAAATTTATTATGCAACAGAATAATTCAAATTGGAGGACTGGCACAGCAAAACTAGAACTGCTACTTAAATTTTGCAAAACAGGAACAAAAACCAAGATCAAAATTTTAATTTCCATGCCCTAGTCTTGAGATTCATGTATCTGTTCAGCACTTTCTATCTTTTCAGTTTCCTCTGAATAGATGAATTATTTATTTTTTATTAATATATTCTCTCCTTTGTTAAAATGAATGTCAATGAATTAGCAACAATTAATATTAAGAAAGATTCAATGTTATTCTCTGAAAAGAACACAAAACTGAAGAATAGGTAACCATGGTAAGTAATCCTATTAACAACAATATAACCAATCAAAACTCTAAATCTTTTGAATGATAAAAAAAAAAATACATATCTGGAAGGAATGTTGATGATGTAAGTAATTCTTTTTTTCCCAGTTGAAGGAGAGTTCTTTTATTCTGGAACAATCTGCTCCTCTTTACAGATGTATCTTTTGATGATGCAATTCGAACCTGCATCATATTTTCTTTCCATAAAGATCATATTTCTTTGATTTTAAATAGTTTTCTTCTGTTTTTATCTTATTTTTGTTATTATTTTCTGTGTGCAGTTACACCTTTGTAAGTGACATTACTTTGAAAAGAACTATTATGCTGTTGTGACATGGAAACACTACTAGTATCTAAATGATGAATGCCTTAAAACTATACAAATGTTACCACAGAACATATTTTAAATAATCTTTAAAACAAATCTATTGTGTAAAGATTGCTCTTTTCAAAATTTTGCAATCAATTAGTACAAAACACAAGTTTACTTGTCAATTCTCTAACAAAGCAATAACTATAGGCAGTTGGTTTTGGCATAACAAAGGTACAGTATTCTGCATCATCTGTTTCACAGCATTGCACAGTGTATTTTTTTTTTTTTATTATTACTAGAAATGAACTTTTGCTTTTTTTTTAAACAATTCATTATTCGGATTTCTCATATTAGGAGAAAAGGGTATCTATCCATACATTTACTTCAAATTTTCTCTGCCATTAAAAGTCAGAAACTGAATTTTGAAATCATCAGCTACTCACATATCAGGCTTTAAATTAAAGGCTACTGAGATCTATAATATATGCACAAATTCAAAAAGTCTCCTTGGGAAAATTGTTCTGAAAATGCTTGCAAACTTCCACAGTAATTTACCTAACTGCACAGTCTCAAAAACAGTCCATTTTTAGCACACATTATATTTGCATTTTAAAGATAGATTCGAATATAATAAATTCACATGAGGACGAATAACATTTGGAAAAAAAAAAAAAAAAAAGGCAAGCACCCAAACACACTATAGATTTGTTTTATCATAAAATTTGCAATCAGCCCTTGCTTAACGAACTATTATACCCCCCCCCCCAATTCAAAAGATTACATTAAATGTGTGCTCTACTCTGTCAAGTCGTATGCATTTAAACTGTTCTCAGAAAAAAAAAGATCTCATATTTCATATACTGATTGTTATTTGTTGAATGCTGGATTTGTGGTTTTTAATTTGGACAGCCAACATTTTTTTTTTCTGTTTTAAAGGATCTTGCAACTCAATAATAACCTTAATAAGGTATTTTGTTGGATCATTTAGATAATACGTAACATTGAAATTGTAATTAAAAAATATGTAACTAGATCGTCAGGGTTATCAGGTGATATGAAAGTATCCGTTTGCTACATAAAAATAAACAGCCATATATTTTTAGAGCATTTATTTTTATATAGGTTACAGAAATCAATAGTATTGAAACTGTTAGTCCTAAAAATATAAAATAGAAACAAAATTTTGAAGGGGGAAAAAATAGTTATATTTTACAGAAACAGAACCATCGCATTTAACCATTAATGAAGCACGAAAATCACATAAATAAATAAATACACGATTAAACTATTATAGACATAGCGACTAACAAATCAGAGTAAGTTTTAAAACGCTTCAATTACAGAAATATTTTAATGCGACGTTAACAGTAACCATTTTATTATTAACCAAAATAACCTTAAAACAGACAATCTTAAGTTATTTAATGAAACCTTAAGTAAAATAGCTTAACAAATTCCAGATTTTAAGCTTTTGAAACAAATTAAGAAAAGGTAATGTCTGATATTTCATCATAAGCCTTTCTTAAACATTTCTTAACTCCAATATTGAAATAATACTTACAATATTATTTAACTGATTTAGGTAAAAACGTATCAAAAAGATAGATGCTCATTGTAAATGTAATTCGATCTTAATAATAATAAATCTGATATATTACAGTAAGTGCAACAATATAGTTTAAATTTTCGTTTCATTTAGTTTCACACGGCCACACAAACGCGAATCTTTGACTAGAACAAAATACAAGCCAACCCCTGAGTGGTAGTTTTGTAACAAATGACTGAAAATTGCACCAATAGAATGTCGGGTTACAAGATTGTCCATTTTCAGCTGCAAATGATGAGGTGTGGTGGAGGTACAATTTGTTGACTGTTTCTGGGAAGTATTCCAATCAACGTTTTAAGTAAAAGAAATAAAAGTTCCAATGGATAATTCCACAATTACCTTATTAGAAGAAGTGACTGAAGCTGAAGAAGTCAACGAAATCCTAAAAGAATTTAATAGTCAGGTATTCGATGTTTCCGTTTTTATCTTTATCGATGACTAAATGTTCAGAGCAAATAAACCATTTTTCTGGTGTATTTATTTATTTATTTATCTATTTATTTTTTCCATAATTATTTGTTTTGTGTTTTCGCTACTTAACTTTACGGGCACCATTAAAAGTTGATACTGACGATCGTAAGATTCAACTGCTACTTCGAGAAATTGCCTGATCTCCAAATATCAAATAAGCTAACCCTAGTACAATCTTACATTGCCTTTACTTGAATTTATTTATTATTATGAAATGCTTTAATCATAAAAACCTTTGAATATTGCATTCAATTACTGATTCTCTCCTGCAATTTAATAAAATGTTAAGCTCTAATTTTGTATCAAACACTTACTATTTAAGGAATTGACGATTTGTATTTTTTTACGGTTTGCTTGAACTAGAATGAAATTCTAAAATAATATCTGAAATAACCATTCAAAAATCGAAGGCTTAACATTTTAGTTACATAATCAACGTATCGTATTCGTAATATTCCTAATTTATAGAAGGAGCGAGTGTGTGAACTAACAATATCGTTTTGATTTCAAAATAAGGACAAAAATCCAAGATGTTATTAAAGACACAACTGATATTTAAACATTTTTATTTGTTTTTCTATTTGAATGATCTATCTCAGATTGCACTTAATGTAAGTAATCATAAAAATGACGTTTATAATGGTCATAGGTTAATAATCATGAGGAAAAACTTGTATATGAAATTCTAGGTAATGTTTTCTGCATTTATCCTTATATATGGCAGTACATATTGCTGATTATTCGTGAAACTTGACAGCACTTATCATATAATTGCAATGTACAAGATTTTATATACATAAATCAATGAACTTTAATGAAAAAGAGTAACCTTTAAAATGCAGTGGCATTGACAATGTTGAGATATCAAGCTATCTCCAACGGGATTCAGGAGATCCTCTCCTTCCATTCTCATCCCTGTGAAATCAATTTTCTTTTTCCTGCTTGACCTATAAGACTTATAATGAAGATGAAAGTATAAAACTTCCTGTCACTCTGTTTCGAATATATTTGAAATTAAGTAAAAATAATTAACAACTTATTTTAAATCGTTATGTGAACTTACTAATTTTAACTATAAAATTGCACTTGAGTTCCTTTGAAAATTAGGAAAACGATTTAATAAGAAAGAAGACTTCCCTTACACAGAAATAAGTGACTATTATGCTGTCAATGAAACTTTTGCATTTTTGTTAATTAGCAATCTGTGGTGACAAGTGCTTCTGGATATTGCTTGGAACCTCTATGCATTGTTGCATAGATCTAATCTAATTCATGTATCGTCAATATTAAGTGATATGCTCTTTCATTTGGGAACATAGAAACATTATCATTCAACCATATCAGGATGTGACATTGTTTTTATTATCATTGACATATTCAGGGTTTTTAGTTCTTAGAAGATAGTATATGTACTTTGAAGATGATGATAGTATATATCATTGAAATATAATAGTGTAAAGTTAAGTTTTACTGGATGATGACAGCATTGCTTAGACAAGTGATTCTCATAGGCTTTTCTTTGAGTTTCATTAGACATGTCTCAATTTTAGTCATTTTTTTTCCAGGTGAAAGAAATTTGTAAATAAATTTATTTTATTGTAAATTTTATTTTTGCCAATCATACATAGTTTGAGATAAATATAGAATTCACAGAATAATCATGATTAGGGCTTGGAAGTTTGTTGTAATTATTTTTAGTTTCACTTTGAGAATGATTATTTAGGTATGGTCATAGAAAATTGATTCATCTGCTGGATAAATATCCCAATATTCACCAGTTAGTTTTTGAATGGTAAAAAGTGCTTAGACTCTCATAAGTGTTGCCAACTTAAAATGTTCAGTTGACTCTTAGTCCTCTCAGCAAAAAGTAATCCCGCAGGATTTTTTATAGGAGGGGGCAGAATATATTGGCAGGGTAAAAACGTCTGTAAAAATTATACTTTTATACTGTGAAAGTATGTAAATAAATTTAAGTGAACTGAATTAATAAGCTATAATAAAGTTTACCTTTTTTATCTTTTAAGTCTTCTTGTGATTAAAACAATCCATGAATTATATTGAAATTGAAAATTCCAGGGTGGGACAAATGACCCCTTCCTCCTTGCAGGCACCCATGTTGCCTTAGGAAACCATACTATTGCCATAGATTGTTTTAATTTTGTCATACTCATATAATGGCAAAGGGTAGTAATTATGCAGATAGTGTAATATTTACAAGGTTTTTTTATTATTATTGTTATTCATTTTAATTCCTCAGAACTGCTGTGTAAGATCTAATAATCATCCAAAATGTCTATCGTATCGATAAACAATTTTAAATATTTAATTTAAAACTGAACAGAAACTGTTAATTATAAAATTATGTTTCATATCTTAAGAGTTGTTATATATATATTAAGGTTATGTTTTTCTTTAAAGTTTAAGTAACTTTTCTAAATGTATTGTATTGTTATTTAAAGTGACAGGAGTTACAAGCCATTTAGCAGCTAACAGATGAATCAAGTGTCATTATCTTATGCCTGTTATTGTTGGTGCATTATTAATTCTGACAATTAAAATTTATTCTATGGTGTTGGTACTGCTACAAAAAATTATCTGAATCATCATTTTTTAAAATAAATTTCAATTAAACTACCATCATTACTTTCAATAGTATTTTGTTCAAATGCTGTTGCTGTATTTATGTTCCAGTGTTGATGATCATTCCAACTATCTTTGTATGTTAATCTGTAATTGTTACATATTTCTATTGTGTTGGTCTGCGTTTCATGATGCTTCAGGATTAAAGCAATGGCAGATACCTCTTTTAAAATTGGGAGAATGCGCTTTTGTATTCTACAGCTACTGGAAAAATTTTAAATTTTCTAAGTTATAATGATTCATATGAAGGAATATCCAGATGCATTGGCTTTCAGCTCAGTCTGAAAACACCACTTCTTCTTAAAAGTATTTATCACAATCATCTGAAAGAAGATCTGTACTGTATATTGAATCTTTCCATCCTGTAATAATGAAACTCATAAATAAACCAAATTTGCTTATACCACTAATATGCTGGATCTTAATCTGGTATTTGGATGTGTAGTTTTTCTGAATTATTGGCATTTCTGTTTTATGCTTAACAATGGCTTCTCTTGAATTCTCTTTATTAGGTGTAAAAGAAAAGAATTGGATTTCTGAAAATCTTATGGAATTATTCAAAGAACTTCTATGGCTTACTTGTTTAGTTTGGTGTTACTTTATTGAATCAACCAACATCTTCAATTACTTTTTCCACTAAATCAAAACAGTTAGCCTACAGTGTACACCTTTTTATCATTTTCTTTTCATGCAGTTCACTCTTCTAATTACAAAGTATTATTTCTAATAACTTTCAAAATTGGTTTGGGTCTTGTATGTTGGCTGCAATATTTCTAAATGTAATCTTACATGGTAAGATGTGTATAGAGTCTACACAAGACAACAAAAATTATAATAAAATAGTAGTAAATTGAAAATGAGTTTATGAATACCTGATAGCAGACTTCAGAACTAAGGGTTTTGTAAGTACATAGCACCATCTAGAACCTCCCAAGCATTACAAAGTTGAAAATGCAAATGCCATTAGTTAATATGGTGTAGTGTTCTGTTATTGGTGTATTTATTATTGTCAGTAATTTTTGGTCATATGTCCACTCTCAAGGAAAAATTGAACAATCATTTACTGCAGTTTGTTAGATAATAAGGATTGTATGATATTACTAAAATATGTGTTCTTCAGTCATCTAAGATCATTAATAAATGTGTTTCATAAGCATCTGGTGTAAATGTCAGTAATTATTATATCATCACACACAAGCTATTCCTTTAAATTGTTTTGTATATAAGCTCATAAAATTTCTTGAAGAGTTAGATTAAAATGAATATGCTATTTAATATAGCTTTAGTCAAAACTCCTCTTTATTAATTATTACATATAGTCTACTTTATCTGTATACAGTCCAGAGGAGAATAAAGCTTAATTTTTATTTGTACAGTGCTGTAAGTTTTATCATTGGTACAACAGAACAATTCCTGAATGGTGGAGCTATTTTCACTTAATGGATGAGTTTTTGTAATATTTGTGCTTTCATGAAAATCTATTCAAATATCTATTGTATATGAAACTTTTAAAGATGAAGTAGACCAATTCAGTATTCTTTAAGATAGTGAAGATTCAGTGTTTTAGTCCATGTTATGAAGTGACTCAGAAAATGGGTCCTCAAAGATGAAACAATAAACACTTCTGTAGAGTAGGATTAAACTCCTAAACAAATTTACACGAAGGCGTAGTATTTCAGTCCTTATGTGAAGTGGCTAATCATTTGGGTCTAGAAACATTAAAACTTAATGAGATCTACACATAATGACTAAGTTTTTAAATGAGGAAATGATGTAGATTGGAGTATTATTATTTTGAATTATTTAGTTATTGTGTGGACCTGGTAGCCATGTGGTAAGACAGTGGGCTGGAGGAGCCAGGTGCGATTCCCGGCAGTGGTGAAGGATTTTTCCATGCAACATTCTCCTCCAGATGGGTTCTAGGTTCAATCCAGACTTCTGTAGAATGGGTACTGGGTTTTTTTTCCCGGGGGTTAAAGGTAGGCAGCTGCAGGCATACCACCTGACCTCAATTTAGTCCATTTGGTCTGGAAACGCTGGGAGACCTACCTCCTGCAACCCTAAGGCCATTAGGCCTGTACTGAGATACATTTTTAAGGATTAAAGAATTTTTTAAGGCCATACTGATTGGTCCGTAATGTTAAGTAGCCCTTAAGATGGGTTTACAAACACCAAACTGATCAGAAAAGTATAGAAAAAATTACAATATATATTAATTATTGTTATTCTTTTTATTACATAAGGGCACATTGTTTTGGCCTTTAGATAAATTGGCCTATAAGATATGTTTACAAAAAGCAAAATCCAAAATCTAGACAATAGTACTAAACTTGAAAAATAAGTTTGCTATAGATCAGTGCATGATTTCTTGAGTTATTGTGCCCAGAGGAATTTAAATAACATGCACAAACTGTCTAAATTTGTTCTCTGGACTGAAAAATGTGAATTTCTGTTCAAGTCAGGGGAGATATTTTATGTAATCATTGTACTATCTTACCAACATTTTTGTAAGAAATGAAAATCAATAAAAATAATTTTTATTGGTAAATTATGGTAGAAAGTTAAAAAAAATATACGAGAGTTGGATTTGTAGCAGTTATGTTGCAAGTAAAAATTATTTTGAGACTTATCTAACCAGTGGCCATT
>JAFIDM010009631.1:117068337-117094296 GCA_023159025.1 Thereuonema tuberculata
TTGAATAATCATGCAGATTCACTTGCAACAATTTGATGTGCAGCATTATGTTATAGAAATGAGACTAACACTTAAGATTTCATGGCCACACAAAGCCAAAATAATGTCAGGGAAATGAAAATGTGTGTTTAAGATGTAAAATGCTGCAAGACAGAAAGAATTAAAAAAAATCTCAAATACGTTTGTTCCAAATACTTTATCTATTGTGGTAGCAGTAATATAATGTAACATAATTTAGAGCAACTGCAAACTCTATAATAGATCACGCAACGTTGGAGGCATAGGCTCCAAACACATGAATACACCTTTGAGAAAGGGCAGATTGAGTTCTCAAACCTATTTAGAGGAGTAATAATCAGTGAAAGAAATCCCTTCCCCTCCCCATGATCCTTCAGCTCCTAGATAATCATATATACTACTTAAACATGAGGCCAGAACTGTGTTCGAGTCTCAAACATGGGCTTGGATGTTTCCTTCTTTCTTCTGTATCTGTTTCTCTTCCTTTCAGCAGTTTGTTCTCAATGTGATACCTTGTACCTGGCACAGCTTATCCTCTGTTGCTCTTGTACCATTAAAAATTGCATACTGAAATATGTGTGAGATCAAAAAAAAAAAAAAAAACCCAATCAATTACTACTTAAACTACTAGACCTAGTACTGTGTTAACCACAGAATAACCCTCTGAGCTGTTTCCTGTAAGTGGTGAGGGGACCACTCATGGAAGGTTCCTTTTTCCGTAGGATAGCCTCCATGGGTTCTAAATGTTTGTCCATGTGTTTGCTGTGTTCGGGAAAAGCGGAATTCTGGAATGCTGCTTTGGCCCCTGCTTCTGGTTAACTAAAGGTCTCAGGATGCCCCCCCCCCCCCCCCTTAAATCAATCAGCTGGTAACCTCCTGCTATCTTAGTAGTATGCTGTGGCTACGGTCAACTGCGTAGTATGGATCTCGTATCTTCCAGTTCTGTTCAAATATAGTTGTGTGTATCCCTTGGGTCTCCTTTAAATTTTTTTTCAGCAGTCATGACTTCTCCATGGAGCACAAACTCTGGATTTTTCTCTTTTCTTATGGATTCTTCAAATTTTCCAACGTTGGGAAGCAATTCTCATACCCCTGAATAGCCAATCACTACACCTATAATTATCATATTGTACTCCTTAACTGACAAAACTTTGGCTTCCTAGTCTCCCTTTTTAATTTTCAAAGCTCTACTTGAAGTTACATCAACAATTAAAGCAATCAAGAAGCTCAGAACTTGTGATTTGCTTCTTGAGTTACCATTTTCACAAGCAGATATTGGAGATGACAACATTGCCATATCTGCAAAGAAGCATAGGACTCTGAATTCTTCAAAAGGCGTCATAGTTTAGCAGGATCTGGATAGTGTGAGTGATGCTGAACTGCTTGAGGGTTTCAAATTTCAGAGTGTGATTGCTGTAAAATGCATTTGCATTCGCTTCGACAATAGAGATACCAACTCACACAATAATTACGACTTTTGATTCTTCAACATTACCAAAAATCATTGAAAACTGGATACCTTTACAGTAATGTTCCTAACCCATTTAGGTGTTACAACTGTCAGAGATGTGGTCATGGATCAGCTACATGTAGAGCCAAGACCACCTGTCTGAAGTGTGCAGAACTTTCACATGGTAAGGCTCTTATACTTTACCTATTAAGTATTCGGTGACCATCCTGCATATTCCTGGACATGTCCTTGATAGAAGGGGGAAAAAAAGAGATACAAACTGACTGTTTGATATCCCAAGGCTAAGAAGAGAATTGCTACACAGTCGGCAAATAAGACCTTTGCATCTGTTGTTCAGTCAAACCCTACCTCTTTCATCTCCTGCTAGACAAACATCATATGCCCTTCTCATGAGTCTTTCTCTGCTCTCATTAAAACCCTTGCCACTCCTACTACACAAGTTCTGTCACAATCTATTTCACAATCAACAGTTTTGTCTTGGCCAATGTCTTCAGGTCCAGCTGTTGCCCTAGCAGAACTAAACTTCTCACAGAAGACACCATCTGAGACTCAATAAAAGCCTTTTATTCTCCCACATGCACTTTCATGTTACTTTCTCGTGGCTGTCGGAGACATTTCTATCCGAGACAGTTTTATGAGGAAGATGTGGAGGACATCTCAACAATTCCTTCTACATTTGGGCCAACACCACCACCTCCTCACTGACACTTCCTATTTTTAATTTTAATTTCAAGTATGGCTTTCATCTACTAGACTGTAGAGGACTTTGCTCCAACATCAATGACTTTAAGGCTGTGCTTCACATTTACCATCCTTTCTGTGTGTCTACGGGAAACGACATGTTTGCTCTTCGTGGTTATTCCATGGAGCAAACAGTGAACTGATAGAGGAGGAGGGAGAGTTTGTCTCCTTATCTGACATGACATTCCATCCTCTCCAATTATACTTATCACTCCTTTGTGATATTTGAAAGCTGTCTCTTCTCACCTTTCAACAGGAAGATTACTTTACGATCTATAGTGTGTATCTTTCCCTCATGACACCTATTTCGCTTATAGACACTGACAATCTCATTACCAATTACTACCTCGTTTTTTATTAGTTGGAGACTTCAGTGCTCATTCTCCAGTCTGCCCAGATATCAGAAGAACTATTATTGAACTGGGTAATAAATCAGAAATGAAATGCACTTACTTGGTAAAAACGAAATAAACAGCATAAAAAAAGGGACAAGATACTGACAACTGACCATGCATTTTCCATCCTCGGGGATAGCACATATATTTAGGATGACATGTCCTCAACAGCAAAAATACTGCTGTAACCATGATGAAATACACTATGAAATTATGATCACTTATTCATTAAAAGTTGTTCTTTCTATTTAAAAAAAAAAAAATTCTGAAACATCTATTTTTCAGATTTTTGATATCAAGCCGTTATCATACTTTTTGCCAAACCTGGCAAACCTGATCCAAATTACTGTTGTCCTTTAGCACTCATCAGTTCCTGTGCAAGACACATGATCGCATGGTGATTTGACAACTTGTCTCTTGAAAGCAACAAGCATCTCACCTCTATGTAGTGTGACTTTTGCCAGCATCAATCAACTGCTGACTACCTTGTACGCCTGAAAGACACTATTCACTCTGCATTTGTTAATAAAGAGCATCTGATTTCCATGTTCTTCAGTTTGGGGAAAATTTATGATTGCACAGTCTTAAGATAATAAGCCATATCAGCTGTACTGTTTTATTTCTGAAGGCTACTGTTGTATTAAACTAGGAGAAACAAAATGTTTTACGTAACTTCTTATTCATTAAAACCAATTTGTTGATGTTTTTGCTAAGTGTTGGTTGGGCAGATTGTGCAGAAAAAAAGTTAGGTTTTTATACAGCAATTCAAATTGATTTCTTAAATTTGATGTATTTTCTATGTTAATAATTTATCTTATCTCAAGAAAGCAATAATTTAGAATTTTTTTTTGGG
This sequence comes from Thereuonema tuberculata, assembly GCA_023159025.1. Taxonomy (NCBI): domain Eukaryota; kingdom Metazoa; phylum Arthropoda; class Chilopoda; order Scutigeromorpha; family Scutigeridae; genus Thereuonema; species Thereuonema tuberculata. Next base: position 117,071,816 of record JAFIDM010009631.1, read on the forward strand.
ATACTACATTTCAAAACCACATTTAAAATGATTGATTTAATGCTGAACAAAACTAAATAGTGTTTTGTTTTTTTGTGTTTTGGTAATCAAATTTCCTGTATATTTTAGTTATTATTATATTTAACTTTTTTGTTTTTTCTTTATTTTTCCTTCAGAAAATTAATTTCAAAATCTCCAACAAATTTGTTCGACTTTACATTGATATGTACTTGAATATCCAGACAACCAGGTTTTAGATCAAGTTATCATTACTTTCATAAGCTAAATTATTTTACACAAAGAAGGACAAAATGGGGTTATCTAAAAATTTATGTATAAATATGACACTGTTTATCAATTAAACTACATTGGATACTATGGGGGAGGGGAAGAGGAAGATGATTTATTTTTATAGTTTATAGTAAAAAAAAATATCAATACAAATCCAGAGATAGGTTTGAGTGGAAAATATAACACTCTTCTTTATACAGATGAATTGTCCTTTTTTTGTTTTTTCCACTTGTTGCTTATTTTTCTTAATCAACCCTCACCTTCTTAAAAATTTCTAAAAAATGCCTTCAGAAATTACAGTTGAATCAAAATCGGGTATTTTTTTTTTCAAAGCATATAACAGACACATTTGGTTAATTTTATTATATTAATAGGCAGAAATTTTGTAAGTTAACTTCATTTATAAAGAACTCCCTTTGAATTTTTTCTTTTGTTTTGTTAAAAGTAAATTTGTTTATCAATTAAGAAAATTCAAATATAAAAAAAAAAAAAGAAAAAAAACTTTTTTTTCTTTGAAATTTAAAATCTTAGCATGTTTGAGGCAAAATTTGATTCAAAATTATTGATTAAATTTTTAGGCTATCAGAAGGTTGAAACATTGACCCATAGCATAAGCACCAGTGAATCAGATAATTTAATTTTGAAGTGTATTAGCTGAAGTGCTTTAAAAAGAAATAAATGAATAAAAGTAAATAAGAGCTCAGGCTTCATAATAATAAAAAAAATATAAAACAAAGTTACAGAAATACAATATTTAGAATTTCTGCTTCAACTCAGTCTTTGTTTTATATCTAACTAGCAAAATACCGATGTGTCGTTCCGGTTAAAAAAGGAAAAGGAAGAAATTGCAATTATGAGATCAAGCTTTTCCCAGTTGTAAAATCACATGATCATTACAAATTATTGTTATATTTGTATTTTTTAACCCGAAACCCCTAGATATGAAATTTCATTGAGATTGGAGGACATAAGACTTCCCACCCCTATCTTTACCACGCCCCTATCACTTCGAACCTTTCTCATTTGTTAAAAAAATCACATTATTGTTACCAATTCATATTTTATAACCTGAAAACCCCTAAATACAAAATTTCATCGAGATTGTAGGACATAAGACTTCCCACCCCTTTTTCAGACCCCTATCACTTTGGACCTTTCCCAGTTAGTAAAAATCACGTGATCATTACAAATTAATGCTATATTCGTATTTTCTAACCTTGAAAACCCCTAGATAACAAATTTCATCAAAATCGTAGGACATAAGACTCCCACCCCTTTCTGCCCTTCTCCACCCCCTTAGGGAAAAAATTGACAAACCCTAACAAAATTTTTGTTGAACTCAATTCTAGACAGAAACCCAGAGTTGTGGAGTCAATGCATACAATCTTCAATTCCAACTCCTTTATTTATATCAATATCGGAAATAAAATAAATAAATGCATCACATGCTTTTTCACAATCTTCTATAATACACTGATATACGTAATGTTTCTTAGCTGTTGTTCTAAAGTGTTCAAATATAGCTGACTTTGTTGACACTTTTTTGCCATTGTGAATTTTTTTCATGGGGTGCTGCTTTCGTTAATATAAATATCATAAAATATGTTTTGAAATTTGCAAAGAACTTGAAATTAAATATAACCTGAAAAAAAAAAATAGGTTAATGAAATTATTATCTATGAAATAGGAAATTTTAACATATTATTTACAATTTCAATTTATTAGGAGTTGCAGTCGGTACTTTTTTACTGACTGATTCCAGTAACCCTAGAATTGCTTATGACTCCAACTCCACAGCACTGCAGGAATCTTCATTTTACATTTCAAGCTACTATGTGCGATGGTTCCAAAAGACACACAACTAATTTTAAAAATTTTCAACCCCCACCCACCCCCTTTTTACACCCCTTAGGGGTTGAATTTACAAAAATCCATTTTTAGTGGGTGCCTACATCATAAGGAGAAATCATCCCTAAAATTTCTAATTTCTAGATTCAGCAGTTTTGGCTTTGCATATGTATGAGGGTCAGTCATTTAAAAACCGATCACCTGGTGGAAAAGCACACTAACATAGAGTCAGCTACAAGTAGTCGCCATCCCCGTTGAGGCACTTATTCCACTGTGAAGTGAGACACTGAATGCTTCTGTGAAAGAAGTCCTTGGGTTGCTGCTGTAATCATTGTTGAACTGTGCCTTGCACGTCATTGTCCGATGTGAATCGTTTGCCCTTGAGGGCACGTTTCAACTTCCTGAACACTTGAAAGTCATAAGGGGACATCTCAGGACTGTAGGGTGGGGTGCATTAGCACTTCCCACCTGAATTTCTGCATTGTGGCACAGACAAAATCAGCAGTATGTTGTGGAGCAAAATGACACCCTCTGAGAGCAGTCTAGGCCCTTAATTGCTGGCCACAACTTCGTGAACGTGTCAACATAGCACATGTCATTCACAGTTGTCCCTTTCTCCAGAAACTTGATGAGGAGTGGGTCATATTGATCGAAGAACAATGTAATCATTATCTTACCCGCTCTGTTCTGTACTGCCTTGGACTATTTTGATGGCAGAGAGACTATATGTTTCCACTGTCGGCTTGGCCTCTTTGTTCAGGCTCGTAATGATGGCACCATGTCTCATCCCCTGTCACAATGTGTAATAAAACAGGTCACCCTTTAGCTAATATCGGTGCTGGCCATGCGATTGCCCTTTTAACCTTCATTAAGGTTAAGGGGAACCTACTGAGCACAGATTTTCCAGTACTGGAGCCTGTCGATGATGATTTGATGGGAGGTGCCATGACTCAGGCCTACCATTGCCATGATGTCATCCATATTGAGATGCCGATTACCTCTAATCAATTCATCCACACTTGCCACAACATTGTCAGTTAATTTTTGTGGTTGTCCTGGCCTTTCATTGTCACGAAGGGATGTGCGGCCTTCTAGGAACTGTTTTCGCCAAATGTGTAAGGCTCACTTGTGTAAGGCTCATGCAATCTGCTTGCTTCCCACGCCTTTCATTGTTAAAAAACTCGCAAAAGGTCGACTAGGTTCTCCGATGTACTTGCTTCCTTTCCATGGGACACAGCTCACAAGAATCACTGACACATTTCTACAATCACATATGTTTGGTTTTTAAATGACTCACCCTCATAGCTACAGTAGTTTCTTAAGTTTCTCTGCATAAAAAGTTTCATTAACATTCAGCTTGGAGGATCACTTCCAATTGTTTCTGGCCAGTAGTCTCTAGTGACTCATTACTCAACTTTTCAAATAAATTTGATCTTTTACTGAAACTAAACAGAAATCTAAACTGTTTTGCCTCAGATAAGCATACTTTATACATAAGAGGGAAAGTGGAAAACAAAAAATTGGGTTTGAAAGAAATTTAATTAATATTAATAACACAATCAATATTAATGAGATTTATAGACACTCAAATTTGTTTAAAAATTAATAATGTATTTTAACATAATGGATTATTTTCTTTTTCATTTTAAATTATTACTAGCACAAGCTATTACTATAATGATTATGATTAATTCTTATAATTTTTTTTGTCACATTTTAAATTTTTTGAGTTTTCATTTTAATGATATTTAAAAAATGAATGCACATTTTCTGCCATGAAAATTCATTGATCAATTGCATATGATTATTTTGTGTTTGATTAATCATGTTTCTTTACCATTCATCTGGCATGAAATATATCACGTAGCGCTTATGACATTTTGGTAAGTTACAGTCGGACTAATGAAGTCGCTAAATCCCGAAATAAAGTTCATTATATGGAAAATTCGTTAAATAGAGATTCATGTTTTAAAATTACTTTAAACTAACATAAAACAGATTTAAAATACATAAACAATAAATAGTATTAAAAAAAATAATAATTTTAATGACAAAGCATACATTACCACATGCGTACTTAAATTTTACTAATAAAGTCTGTTAATTTTGTCTTGAGTTTTTTTTTGTTTTTTGAAAAAGTGTTTTTGCTCTTAGTACGTCTCGCATCTTTGTAGTGCACCAAAAACTCCTTCAGGCGTATTTTCTTCAAATTGTAATCCGCATCGGATTGTTTCAAATGATTTTAGCATTTCATCATACGAAGGTTTTTTGATTTCTGCATCATGATCATTTTCATTTTTATTCATCTTCATCACAATTCATTGCTGTATTGTTTTTATTTTTCACACTGTCCAAAATATCCGATTCAATTAGTGTTTCCGAGGTCTCAAGTGAAAGATAATCATCAATCAAGACATCATCGTTAATTTCTTCTTTTTCCCTCAGATATATCCACATTTCTTTCATTTCTTCTAAGGGAATATCGTCTTCGTCTTCCAAAAAAAAAAAAATAGATACCACGAAAAAGTTTGTTAAATAGAAAATGCACTTCACTATTTTGAGGTTATTTTACAAAGAAATTAGCAAAATATTCTTGATTCCAAAGAAAAGTTTGCAAAATAGAGGTTTGTTAAATAGAGGTCCGATTGTATTTGCTTAAAAGTGAGAAGCTTAATGTGATTGATGAATCTAGAGTAAAGAAGAATGTATGAACTTCAGCTTATATGATGATAAACAGAAGCTATGAAATTGAGTACCTAACCCTTTTGAAATACTGAGTGTATTTCATCCTGTATGGCACAACATTTAGGATGACATAAAACAAACACTTGGATATGGAAAAGAAAGGTTAACAGTAGTGTTAAGCTTCTCAGAGTGTTTGTTTTATTCCATCTCCTTGAGGATGAATTACACTCAGTATTTCAAAACTCTTTATCAATCTCACAATATCTATTTATCATCATCAAGTAAGTGCATTTTACACACACTTCCTTCCTTAAGTTATTTGCATAAAAGACATTTCCTCAGTATGGTTTATTCTTTTAATTTTGATAATGGAATGTTTTATTATTAAAAGCAAAATATGTAATTGGAAAATAAAATTAGTTTTTAACAAATGACAGTACTTTCTATATTGATACCACTTCATCCAATAACACAGATTGAATTATTACTTTGTTGGAATTTTGTTTGTTAAATATTATGTTCCTTGTTTGTTGGAATTTTGAAACAAATTCCTTGTATAATCAGCTATAGAAAAGGGCTAATTTAACTTAAACTTGAAGAAGTCTGGTACATAGTACAGTTGAAATATTGTGTATTTGAATATAATAAAAGATAAGAAGATCGAATGTAGCGGTGTCAATATGGAAGATATATGCATACATAACCTTGTGTGTAATATTTTAAATGACAGTGCATTAAATGATCCAAATTGCTTGTGCTAGGATTACCATCAAACATGATGAAATTGCTTTATACCAAATACCAAGACTTATTCATATCCCTGTCATATTAGGAAGACACCACATTGCTACAATGATGGGATATCCATAAAAACTATCCCATTATACCAAATCAGGTCGAAGAGAAACAAACAACTACAATAGATTGCAGAAGCACCCATGCAGAAGCTTTTGATTGGTCCCTCCACCTGTTTTCGATTTGCTAACTTTTTTACTGTGAAAAGTTTCATTGTAATCCACATTTGACAGAGGCTGCGTGGAGCAGCCAAAATTAATTATGTATTTTATATTTTTAATCCAGTAAATGCTTTTTATACTTTTAACTTTTCTTAATTCCATGCGTGTTTTGTTTTCATTACATAAAAATTAATAACAAGGAGCCTTAATATGCGTGTATTAAAATAAAGAGAAAGTGAAAACAAATAAAACGCACTTACTTACAAACATGTTGAAGAGAGAATTAAATATATTTGTAAGTAAGTGCTTTTTATTTATTTTCACTTTCTCTTAAAAATTAATAACTTGCCTTTATCATTTTCATAGTTGTTTTTTTTTTTTTTTTTCACTGTTTGATTAAAAAAAAAAAAAAACTTACTTCTTGGGTTGAACCTGCAAACTTACCTATTCTGAAAAATGATTTTTAAATATTAATTTCATAAGTTGGATTACACCATTTTTTTAGACAATGCTTGAACTTTTTGGAAAATTAGGAAGGTTTTTATTAACACTTTCTTATTTAATTTCTGCTCCTTTAATTTCCCTTCCTTAATGGTGAGTGTTCCCATGTAAAGTTCATTTGTTTAAGAACCCCCCCCCCCCCCCCCAAAAAAAAAAATCATGCCCTAAGGTTGTAAAAGTAGTCATTTTTGCAGCAAAATTTGAATTCAAGTTCATTTCATATCTTTAATTCAGATTCATTTAGTTTTAATGTTTTTTATTTACATTTTTTAGTAATTTTTTTTTCTTTTTTAAATTTAGAATGCACAGCAGTTTACTTTTCCTGGATTTGATCTTTCTCAACGCCAGCGTCTATGGAAAGCTCTTTTTCAAAAACTGGGTGACAACTCCATGTCTCGCTGCCACATAGCATGCCTGGAAACTGTACGGATTTTAAGCCGTGACAAGCCTGGGTTGAATGATATTATAAATCGTGATATGATTGACATAATACTCAGGCTTGCAGGCCTTGTGACAGAAGAAGAGGCGTTTTTCAGCACTAATTCACAATTTGATGCCAAAGGTAATAAAGTTCACTTAAGAAAAAAAAATACTATGATATTTATTTATCATATTTAGATTTAATAGAAATCATTTTATTAAATATAATAGTAGAAGGCTTTATAATTAAATATAATATGTATAATATATCTACACACACACACACACACACACACACACACACACACACACACTGATGTACCAGTAAAACTGAGGCACCTGTCTATAGATCAGGCTTACTTAACTTGACAACACAGGTTAGATATGCTGGATCTGTGGAGGCCAAATCATAGCACTTGACTTCTCACTTCTCATCAGAAAGTATCTCTTCGCGCTCACATGATTCTTTTTCCAATTTAAACAAGACTAACTCTCTCATTACCGCGATCGGATATATTTCTATTTTATGCTTATTAATTTTGAAAAAAAAATTAAATTATTAAAGAAACAATCTATTAATGCAATCGATAATTATAATTTTAAAAGAAATTGTAAATTAAAGAGAAATAAGAATTTAAACAAATAAATGCAAAATTTTACATAAAAAATTGAATTTCACCTTAGTACTCAAGAGTGAAATTTCATTAAAAGTTGTTAATGAATTAAGATTTCCTTAAAAATTATTGTAAATTGTAATCGAAATATTTCATTTATGATTTTTATTTTGACTAAAGAAAATATTTATGATATTTTCAATAAAAATGAATGAATATAATTTGTACTTGTTTTCCTCAATACTTTTTACAATGGGGTTACTTCAATATCTAGCATTTTTTATTTTTTTTTATTTTATAATATAAATAGTTTATAAGTTACATTACCAGACTTCTTCTTAAATTCCCATCTTCTTCTTAACATATTTGTAAAATAAATACTTCTGCAACACCTCGTACTATATTAAAACATATATTATGTACAAAACATAGCCAGATTTTTTAATAGGATAGTGAAGAATTTCAAATTACCTAGGGAAGAAATCATCATTAGAAATACAAAAGATTTAGAAAGTAAATTGCAACATTTATATTTTAAGAACAAGAAAAATTTTTATTTATTTTCTCTGGATGTGGATAATATGTACTCAAATATTCCACTTGAGGAAACATTACAAATTGTAGAAAAATCGGCGTATGAAAACAATGAAGAATTGATGAAATATAATTTAAATAACATTGAATTGATGGATTGGTTAAGATTTATTTCTAATAATACTTTTTTAAAAAACAAGAATAAAATGTTTAAACAGAGTAAAGACTTTCCAATGGGTTCACTATTATCGGGAAGTTTATGTAATATATTCATGAACTTTTTTGAAGATGAGGTGATAAAAGAATCAAAATTCAACTATGAGTATTATAGATATGCAGATGATGTATTGATTATCTGATTTGGAACAATAAGGCAATTTCAAATTTTTTTTAATTTCATTAATAGAAAGAATTTGGATATAAAATTTAAAATGGAAAAAGAGGAAGAAGGAATGTTAAATTTTCTGGACGTGTGTTTGATTAAAAAGAGCAATAGTAATTTGTACCTTAAACATTACCAAAAAGAATTTCAGAGTGATCATACTTTCAATTTCAAATGGTCATAGTTTTGTAATAAAAAAGAATATTATTGACAACTACATTCACAGATTAGATAGAAATTCAAGTTATGAATCAGATTTTAAGAAGGGAATAGAAAATATGAAGAGGATTTTGAAGAAAAATGATTATGAGAATAGATTTATAAATAAAGCGATAAAGGATTATGATAAATTTAAGATTAAAGAATTGAATAGGAGCAAAAATAAAGCAGCAGTAATAATCCCATATTTAAAAAATAATAGTTGGGTTTTAAAGAAATTTGAGATAAAGGTAGCATTTGAGCATAGCAACAAATTGAAGAATATATTGTATCATAAGGTAAATGTGAATGAACAAAATGCTAATATATGATTAATTTATGAATTAGAATGCCTAAATTGTGGTAAAATTTACGTTGGAGAAAGCAAAAGGATGACCTAGGAAAGGGCCCTGGAACATGTATATTTCATTAAAAATAAATTGAAAGATAAATCAGACGTAGCAGATCATTGTTATCAAAAAGGGCATTGTATTAAGGATGAAGTTAAAATTTTGATGTTAGAAAAAGATGGTAAAACAAGGAAATTATTGGAAAGTCTGATTATAAGAAACACAAGAAATATAAATTTTAACGAAGTAATGGCTTAGAGGTAGAGAATGTTTTTGTAAAATTAGCTAATTGTGTGAATAAAAACAAAAAAGCCGTAATAATTGAAGAGTTCAAACAATTGTGATTAACGTTAATTGAAATAATAAATGTTCGTAGCATTTAAGGGCGAAAAATGTTTGTTTACAACTATGTCTAAGATGTACAATTGAATGACATCACCTGAAAATGTATTGTTATCATCAAAAAACTTGAAAAAGGAAGAAAGGAATTATCTTCTGAAAATTCGTATTAAATATATGTTTTAATATAGTACGTGGTGTACTATATTAGTATTTATTTTATAAATAAGTTTAGCTGAAATAATATTGAAACAGTTTGTAACAACAATTATATTTGACATTTACTACACAGTTTGTGTATCCCAATGTCCTTAATGCTGCATAAGTCCTAGGATTTTACCAATCTGTAGTGTTTTATGCAGGGGTATTGTCACATAGTTTGAAGGATTGGGAAAACCCATACCTATCAACTTGTGTCTAGTGCTCGCAAGCGCTTCACACTCACATAGTATGTGTGCTGCTGTTTCATCAGCTTTTCCACATCGTCTGCAAGTAGGATTTGAAACTATTTTTATATTAAAAAGGTGTTTCATTAAGTGACAGTGACCTGTATAGAGTCCTGTCAAGATTCTAGTCTGGTTCTTATTTAAGCTAATAAGTTCCCTGGCTCTTTTCCTTAAAGGCTCTTTAATAAAGAGCTTTGAGTGTTTCTGCCCTGGAAGATTACTCCAATAGGTTTTTTGCTGTCTCCTTGCCCAGTCCCGAATTGCAGTTTTAGTGGTTTCAATAGAGATCCCACAGACTGGTTCAGGTCCAATGAATAAGGTTTCAGCTCCTTTTTTTGCTAGCTTGTCTGCTAGTTCATTACCTTCAATCCCTTTGTGTCCTGGCACCCATATTAGGTTAACCCAATTATGTTCAGCAAGACTATGAAGGGTTTGTTTACATTCCCATACTAATTTAGAATTGGTTTGGGGAGAATTCAGGGCTTTAAGAGCTGCCTGACTATCTGTAAATATATAGATATTTCTATTTCTATATTTACGTCTTATATTTTCATAGGCACATTGTAAAATGGCATATGTTTCCGCTTGGAATACTGTTGAGTAGATCCCTAGGCTTAGGCTTATGTCCATCCTTGGTTTCATTCCTCGGATTCCAGCTCCGGTCTTCCCATTATGTTTAGAACCATCTGTAAACCAGATTATTCCATTGACATTGGTGGGTTTGTTGTCATTATTCCATTCATCTTGGCAAGGAATGATAATGCGGTAAAGTTTTGTAAAAGATATTCTAGGTATCATTTTATCAGAATTCATTTGTAAGAATGGTTCTTTAGAAATGTCCCTAGTTAGAACTGCATGTCTCACATTACAATAATGTGGTTTCCACAGATTATTAATTTTAAGTCTATGTATGGTCGCTCTTGCCTCTGCTTCAAGTGCCAAGTGAAGAGGGGGTAGATCAAGAAGGACCTCCATACTGGCAGTAGGAGTTGTTCTCATAGCCCCAGTAATGCCCATACATGCTAGTCTTTGTAAGGTGTTCAGTTTGTTCCTGGTTGTAATCAGTTTACCTTTAGTCCACCAAACTATGGCTACATATAATATAATGGGTTTAATAACCATTGTATAAATCCAGTAGATTACACTAGGTTTTAATCCCCATGTTTTTCCAATAGCATTTCTGCATGACCAGAAGGCCATGTATGGTTTATTGATAGTTTTATTTATATGGGAATTCCAGTTTAGTTTTGAATCTAGGGTAATGCCCAGATATTTAACTTCCTTGGATAATTTAATGTTCTTGTTACATAGGATAGGTTCTATAAGACCTGCCAAATTCCTTTTCTTTGTGAAAGGGACAAGAACCGTTTTATTGGGATTTACTGATAATTTAATATTATCATACCAATTTTCCACAGTATTTAGTGCATTTTGCATAAGACCTGAAATCACGTTAGGAAATTTACCCCTTACAATGATCACAATGTCGTCTGCAAATCCCTGAGTATAAAAACCTTTCTTTATTAGTCCCTCAGTAAGCTCGTCAACCACCAGGCTCCACAGGAGAGGTGAAAGAACCCCTCCCTGTGGACATCCCCTGGTCACCGAAACTCTTAAGGTATCTTCATAAATGGAAGTATGAATAGTTCTGTTTTTCAACATAGCATTTATCCAACCACACATGGTCGGGTCAATACCATGTTTTTGTGCTGCCCTATCTATAGAAAGGAAGGATATACAGTCGAACCTCCATATATCGAAGTAGCAAATTGCCGGAAAAAAATTCGATATATAGAAATTTCGATATATAGAATTTTATCATAATTACTCCTAAAACATTAAAATTAAAGCTAATTTTCATATACGAAACTCAATTTCTAATTTATATGCGAAACACATTAAATGAAAGTTAATACGTGTAATTAAAAAATGAATTAATATGAAAGATTTATTGAGTACTACATACCTTTAAAAAAAACAATAATCCAGACAGTGGTTACAATGATCACAATTACACTTTTGTTAAAAAAACTTCGAATATCTTGCTGAACAGCCAGTTTTGCGGAAAGTTCATCAAATAAATGTTAGCTTTTATTCAGTCCACTAAAAACTTCATCAGGAACATTTTCCGCGAATTGAAGTCCACGACGTATTGTTTCAAACGCTTCTCGCATTTCTTTCTTCGATGGCTTGGAAATGTTTTCAGATTCATTTATTTCCTCTGGTTCTTCGATTTCTTTTTCAGTTTCATGAAACGAACTCAGTATGTCTTCGTCTGTAGGATAATTAGCAACGGCATTCCGATTTTTTTTAATAGTCGACACTGTGCTTGCGGGAATGCCAAATTTAGCTGAAATGTCTTTTTTGCGCATTTCGCTACCTACATTCATCAGCAATTCAACTTTATCCACACTTTTATCCCAATAAGTCTTGAAAAAAAATTTCGATATATAGAGATTTTTTCGATATATAGAAACAGTTTTTCTATGTAATGAACATGAAGATTTGCTGGGAGTTCGATACATAGAAAATTTCGATAAGTGGAAGTTCGATATATGGAGGTTCGACTGTATTATCAAATGCTCCTTCAATGTCAAGAAAAGCTGCAAGAGCTATTTCTTTATTTTCAAGTGTGGTTTCGACAATAGAGACAAGGCTATGAAGAGCCGCCTCAGTTGATTTCCCAACTTGATAGGCATATTGGTTTGGGTGTATTGAATATGTTTTAATATAGTACGAGGTGTACTATATTAGTATTTATTTTATAAATAAGTTTAGCTGAAATAATATTGAAACAGTTTGTAACAACAATTATATTTGAATATTATAATTTTTAAACAGTGTAATTTCTGTATGTGAAATAGAAAAGCAAAATGATCCTCTTTTGTATAATATTGTTGACCCTGAAAAGAGATGTTTCTAAAATGTCATGTTTCAAAGTGGTTTCAACGTTAAAACTACAGTTCGAGTCTCCTGACGAATGTGATATTTCTACAGGAAATTGCAGACTTTCAACTACATTTTCTGCCATCCTGTCTACATCCCACATAATTTTCTTTTTTAATTACATGATTAATGTAATTTTTCATTGCTCTGATGTTACTCGGAGAATTCCTTCCCTTCTTAGAGAGTATCTCCATTTGCAGTACATTGAATTGCAGTACATTTCTCTGGCCACAGATCCTTTTACTTAATTGCAAACCAATTTGATAGTTCATTTGTGAACTGTGAATTATGAACTTTTCTCCATAGATATGCCAGGGTGTAGCCATAATAAATCTTTAGCCTTGATAAAAAATCCAGAAGGATGGTTACGTAACATCTGCAGCTCATTGATGTCTGCAGCTGTATCAGGGGTCCTAATGCATGCCAGCTGAAAACACCACACACCATAATAGAGCTACCGCTGCCTTGGATTGTCCCTTATTGGCATGTGGAATCAGTTGCCTCGTGGGATTTTCTCCATATGTAATTATCCATCTGTCCAATAACAGTTGGAATTGAGGCTTGTCACACCAGGTTACACATATCTAGTCATCTTATGTCTTGTGGCTGTGTTCGTGACTTGAAGTACGGCAGAGAGCCCTATGCTGTCAGGACAGCAATGGGACCCAAGTGGGTTGTTGGCTCCTATATCTCATAAAAGAAAGAGAATGTTGTACACTGATGTTATCTGTGGCCCCAGCATTGAAATATTCTGCTATCTGCTGCAATGTCAGATGACAGTCGAATGTTACAATGCATGCCAAATGACTCTCTCACGATGGTCTAAGAGTTTTTGTCGCTATTGCACCCTGGATGTTTTCCTGATATTATGTAAGCAGTGCACTCTTAAAATTGTTACACGTAAAAAAAAATCCAAATTTTGTGTTGATTTTGGAGATGGAAGAACCCATCTCCCTGGCACCTGCTACACCTGTTACACCTCTTTGAAAGTCGCTTACATCTTGATATGCTGCCAACAGATTGCAGAGACACCACCCTTACATAAACTTCAAATGCGGAAGATACCAATTAAAGCTGTGCGGTGGCAAATACTGAAATGAAAGGTATTGGTTCAAAATTTACAGGTGCTTTAGTACAACAAGAATAGGTTTAGGAATTTATCCCATTTAAGTAAGATATAAATCTTGAAAATCTGGAACTAAACTCATGCTGTATTATCGAGTTTGGTTTAGGAGGTTAGCTCTGCTCTGTCCTTATTATAGCAACTAAAAATGTAAATTTAAGTCATGCCATACCCAACATCAAATATGTTACAAAAATGAAATTGTGGAAATTTTTGGTAATAGAATTGATATTCAGTGTTGTTGAAGCATAAATTCAGTAAATACAAAAAAAAAAAAAAAAAAAAATACCAGTAGTTGTTCAAGCCACTAAATAAGATAATGGTAACAGTACTTTGTTGCTTAAAAGTATTTTCAACAATACTTTTGCTGCTTAAGTGTTCTGTTGTGCATATGAGATATATCTGTTACTGATTTGTCATTTGTATTTCTTCTTACTAAAATCTGATGGTTGATTTATTTCATCTTGTTAAATGTAAAATGTTCTATTTGTTCTGAATCTCATTTATACACAAAACTAAATCACTGAATCATAATATATTGATTGATTCTTGTATACTTACTTTAAAAATGGGGGGAAATATGTTTCTACTAGTTACTAATTTGTATAGAATGAATAATTATCACTTAGGTTTACAATCAACATTTGATAATAGCATATATAAATTTTGTATTACAATTTTTTTTTCATATATAAACTGTTGAATTAAATTATTATGACTTCATCTGGCCCAGTGGGATATTCCACATTCAATCAACATGTGAACAGATAACTTGATTCTACACACACAAATAGGAGAGCAGCAGATACTATTGCATTAGTGTGTTGATGCACACTGTGAAGATGGGAAAAGCTGATGATTTAACAGACTTTCAACTTGGGTTGATCATTGACTGCCACCCGAACTTTCTGATACAGCAGCTGGCAGAATGGTGGAGACTTGAGCATCACTCAAACCAACCACAACTGATCAAGTACCATTGAGCATTTGAAGGCATTGTCATCTGTCACGAATGGTGTCCACCAATAGCTGTATGACTGTTTTACAAATAACCAGGGAATACAACTGGTGGATCACCCTTAGTGTATTATGGATTACCATATACAGAACCCTTCTTTCCATAGATGTCTGGAGCTGACACCCAGAGCCAGTATCCATATTGTCTGGTACCTATTGCAAAAATGTGGTTTGTATAGGAACACTGCTATGGGACATTGGTTAAAGATTGCCTTGCTGATGAATCATGGTTTTAGTTATTCTAGGTGAATGGACAGTACAGGATAAGACAGACCTCCATAACACACTTTGGTTCTGACATCACAGTCCCATGCAGACATGCCTGCATTTGTCATGTCATAGTCTGGGGATGTTCTTGTGGGACAATTTGGGACCCCTAATATGGGTCATGGGTTCCTTTGATGCTACTGGCTATTTATCCAATGTTGCAGCAACTTTATGGCAACAGTCTTTCTAGGAGGTGATGATATGTTCCAACAGGATAATCTGCCATGTCGTGCCACACGACTTACGTGAAATGGCTCATCGTGTATGAAGATGAATTCCAGCTCATGGACTAACCTCCTTGTTGTTCTTATTTGAATCCAATTGAGCACCTTTGGGATCTTATGGACAGAGGAAGTTGCCATTTGGATACATCACCAAGGACTACAGACCCAGTTAGGGGAGGCACTATCAACAATTTGATATGCCATACTGCAGTTATTTTCTGAATTCGTGACAAGTCCATTCCTCAATGTATAGCTGCTGTATTGGCTGTGAAAGCAGACAGTGGCCACTATTAGGTTGTGATCAGGATAATTTGATTGAACAACATATATAAAATTTGCATGTATATAGTTTCAGTTTAATTAGTTATTCATTTAATATTGACATTTCCTCAAAGCAGGGGTGTTTGTGCTCAACTTCGATACCCGGAAATTCCAGGGATCGTCGTTCAAAAGGAAGTAGGAATAATAATGAATTATTTATTTTGATCTGGGTAATTTTGTTTGCTTTGAAAGCAGAAAACGCAAGGTCAGTGTGTGTGGTGAAAACTTTTCCTTTCTTTCTCCAAAGGCAGTGATAATGCGTGAAAAGGGGGAAAAAAACTTCTTTTTTGTTCTTTCCTTATTGCGAGTTTTGACTCATTCCCCCGGTTCTCGGACATTCTCTTCTGGATTCTTTTCGGCAAGTAGGCGCGGCAGAAAAAAAAGGGAGAGACTTCGTTCGACCAGATGTGCGATCACGTGACCTGGCGTGGCGCCAATAAGTAGAGAAGGGGGATTTTTCGCCGTATTAGCTAATACGGGTATTCTCCCCCCCCCCCCTTCTCGAAACTCCAAAATGTCGGTAGTAAGTCCGTAAAAGTTTCCGGGGATTTTTTTGGGTCCCACAAACACCCCTGCTCAAAGTTATCTTGTTTTAAATGTTGAATCCTAGATCAGGAAATATTATATTTACTTACATTTATTTCATCTTTGATCAGTTATAGTTGAAGCACAGAAAATTTTAAGCAACCTTGTGTTCAACAGTTCTTCTATACAAAAGATGTGTTGGTAAGTATTTTTTATTTAAAATATTTTATGTTTTTTCTCTAACTGGTGATAATAATTTGCTGACAATTTAAACTTACAAAAAGTGGGTTGGAGAAGGAGATTTTATGATAGCTTTTTTGCATTTAACAAATATATGGCTGCAGTTTTTTTTGTTTTTTTTAAGTTTGAGAACTTTTAAGAAATACTATCTTCTTTTTTATCAGTTCCCTTGTATCCTTTAAGACATATTGGCCTCGTCAATCCGCTTTCTAAAATTTATAGAGACTGTGGCCAATCTTTTAACCTCTCTAATATTCTTTCCTCTAGAAATACTATCATTAGCATAATATTATATAGTTACACAAGAACAGATTGGATAGCGTGGCACTGAACAATAACAGTGGATATGTTTTTATAATCTATTGATATAAGTGCTAATGGTAGATTCGAAGATGTAGACATTACATTCTCCAGCACTATGAAGCTTCAACAGAAGACATGCTATTTGCCACTCCTTAGCTTATACTTGTTCTGCTACTATGATAAGTCTCTTCTCTTTAATTGGTCATGACCTTCCTGTAGACCAGCATAATAAAAATCCCATTACTTGAAAGTAAGTTGTTTACCATGATATTTTGTATTTTTCTGTCTTAGTATTAATACTCTGATGATACAATTTTTTTTTTTAAATTCTCTAAATATCCTAAGCATATAGACAAAAAAATTTATCATTTTTCTTTTCAGTAACTGTTTGGTAAGATGCATCTTAAATGATTTTTGTTTTGACTTTCAAGTGATCATTGTAGGAGAATTCTTTTTAAGTAATGAAATTTATTATTGAGAAATACATTAAAAATGTTATGCATCTAAATAAATGAACTTCTGCTGGGTTTATTAAAATTTTCCATTTGCTCTTGGTTTAATTCCTTACCAGCTTGACAAGATCTGATTTTAAATTTAAATAATTAGATTGAAAAATTACAAGAAGTTAATCGACTTCAGTCATATTTTCTTTGGGATCAGTCCATGTCTTAACTTTACTGAATGAAGATCCATTATACATTTATCATAGCAATGAGATTTTCTTTTGAAAGGAATTGATGTTTAAATTGAACTATGTCTAAGTTATGCATCCACATAAACCAGAGATTGTTAAAAAAAGATGTTGAAGATTTTGGAATTGTGCTTCACATGGAAATTCACTCGCATAGAAAAACTAAATTCCATTGAAGAAGTGCTTCATTAATTAAAGAGTTCTAAATGCCGTTTCTCAGGGTAGCAATTTCTTAGAATTCCTTTATTTTTTTAAAAGTAAATTGCACTATTTAAAGGCTGTAATAATTATTTTAAATTGTTAAGTCAGCCAAAATAATTGCTTTAAATCATGTCGTTGATTGGATCGCAGATTTCAAGGTTTCTCTATTCACATGAAGAGTTTTCCATTAAGTGAATCTACAGAATATTTCATCTTTAACCATATTTGTCTTCGATCAAACTCATATTTAGAGTAAGATTATAAGGAGATCTGAGCAGTTGCAAGCAACAGAAAATGCTGGTTGGAAATTATCTATTAAACAAATTTCAAGTTCAGTGATCATGATAGTTTAGAGCTTTCATGCTTGTAACAAGCAAATCTTGTAGTTCATAAATTTCACCTTGGAAGAAATTTAGAAGAAATGGCATTTTTCAGAACTAAAAATATTGCACTTCATTCCATTAATTTTTTTTTTTTCAATAACCAAGTTTTATATTATGAATTATATAATGCAAATTATATTGAGTAAATTATTAATCTTGTAATTTTAAGATGTATTAGTTCCTTGTTGTTTTTATTCCTTTTCCAGAAATATATGCTATTTGTGTGTGTATATATAATCCCTTATCTTTGGTAAGCAATAAAAGTTAAGAGATTCAATAACAATTATACTAAAGAGTAACAATTACAATTATCATTTGCCTATAATTGGAGTTTACCTATACTTGATAGAAGTTTATGATAAACATTGAATGATGTCTTCCTAGTTTAAATGAAGAATGAGAGCTGCTTCTGATTATCGCTTTTTCTTTCTCCAGTTATTTTGAAAAGTGTGATGACATAAAAATTGAGTGTCTCATATTTGCTGTTGATCATCACATGCAATCAAAATTGGACTCATTGTTGACATATACAACAAAAATACAAATGCAACAAAAAGTTGGAAGGTGTTTGTCTAGTTTTTAAGTTATTCATTTGATGAAAATCTGAAGTATAATTAAGCTTATATAAATTATGTGCAAATTCTTGTCTAAATATTATCCACTGGCAATACAGTAAGCAGTATCTCATTAATATACCATTTTCAAAATATTTGTGGACTACTATCTTTCAAATCAGGGATTGGTAATCTGCTTTTTGAGGGTGATCTGTAGCTCTGATACCCATAATTTCATGACATTGACATTTGAATTTTTTTGGTTGTCTGGGTGTGAGCCAATTTTTTTTTTTGGAGTGTGCTGTAGTTCAGAATGTGTATGCAGAATCTAAGTAAGAATGAATTGGATAGAGATCGATAAATGATATATACTGTGTTCCACATTAAAACATTCTTTAATCCTTTTAAAGGAAACTTCACATCCTTCTTCTTAACTGAATCATTGAACACTTTAAACAGAAATTTCTATAAAAATTATTTCTGTAATTGGAAGATGATTTTATGAGATATAAATAATTTAACATCCAACTAAAATAGTATAACAGAAAGTACTACAGTAAAAGCTATAGTTTGAATTATTTAGACTTCAAGCCGAAATCACTGAAATCCCTCTTTCTTTCTTTCTTTCTTTCTTTCTTTCTTTCTTTATGATAGGTGTTGATACAGTATCTAGGTATTAAATACATAAAATGTAATATTATTGTATACTTGGTAATCAGTGTTGAAGTTCAAGCTGCGAACATATGCATTCTCTATTGATTTGCAAATAGATATATCCTGTTTTAAATGTATAGGTAAACACATTGTCTGAATTAGTGAATACTTTATCTTGCAGTTTCTGAATGATGAGAAATCGGTGTTTAATTGTTTAAATTCTAGGGCATTTATTGTGTAAGAATTGAGTTTATATTAAAATTTAAAATATGAATTTATTAAGTGTGTTCTCAGTACATTCACTAGCACTCATACCAGGTATGGGTTGTAAGTGATCAGACTTCTAGTATGGTTCTAAAGGCTTACATCAACTTAAATCTGTTCCAATATTTGAAGGATTGGGAGAAAACATGTCTCCAAATAAAATTATAAAATTTGTGTTATCACCATTTGGAAGCTTGATATTCTTGTGTTAATCTCGGAATATAGTCATATAGATTAGATGACGAGTAATAACACTGTACAACAAAATTTTAACTTTTTTCATGCCATGAAATGAAAATATGTTACTTTTACTAATTTGGTTCTTCTAAATTTGAATTTGAAGTAAAAAAAATCCTCTATCACTTACTGATTTCTTTCGCAACCATATTCAATATTTTGGTTAAAAATCTGATGTTTTTTTATAGTTGTAGTTCCAGAGTCAAAATTTTACTATACTCACCTTTCAAAAGTACCCATTTTATTGAAAAGGATGTGCTGATTACTGATAAAATGTCAAAGAGTTTAAAAAACTAAAAAAAAAAAAAAATTATCACATGCAAATAACTTAAAAAAAATGTTAAAAACTTACTATTTTAGAATATTTTTCTGGAAGACTTTCTTCTGTGGCTGGACCCGGATCACTCAGAGACAAGAAACCAACAGTAGTCAGAAAGCATGTTAGGAGACCATTTTCCTGCATGTCACATTTTCATGTGGGATATTTGCTGGTGAAACCTTTCTCCATGCTTGTCGCTGACCATTCCCAGGTTCGGTGAAAAGAAGTTAAGATGGTAGTGCAGGAAATGAATTTTAAGGGACATATTGCAGCTCATTGCCTCATATGCCCTTAACAAATTTTCCACAACTTCAATGTAGTTAGCTGCTCTGTAATTTCCCAGGAATTTCGAACATACGTCTTTGAACATACGAGTGGCGTTGGAATAGGAAATGAATCACCATGCTTAACAGGCCTTCGCGCAGAAGACAAATCTGAATAGATTATACACTGTTTGTTTTTTGATGAGAAACCAGAAAGTTTGGTTAAACAGAAATAACAGTCCAAGAGGTGGTCCTTCTGCTCTATCCAAGAACAGCAAACAGCACAGAAGGGCAAGTGCCATTTAACTAGCCTCTGAAATTATGAGAACATTCGCTATAACAATATTTAGGTGCAAAACTTTTGTCCTTATCTACTTTAGAGTTAAAGTACAATTCATATGCTTTCTTAATCGTAGGAGTAACATTTTCTCTTTGCGATTTTGTAGTGAATTCTCCACACACACAGCAAAATACATTTGGAGAATTTATGTACTGACATGACATTGTTGCTGTAAATTGCCACATTGTATGAGTTTTACAAACTAAAAGTCTGTTTAACGTACTTCTCACTGTTAAAAGCACTGTTATTCACAACCACAAAATTAACATCTGAACTCACAATAAATGCGAACACACAACTTTACTTAAAAACGTTCTGCACAATAGCATGTATTGTCTGAATTTTATTGATACTAATATATATTTAGCAGTGGAGTACATTTCGGAAAGAATGTAAACAGGAAATCTGTCATATAACCGTTAACTTCCATTAGCTTCTGCCTACAATTTTATTTTACGTTTACAATCAGACCGGCTGGAGTACCCACCCGGCAAGTATTAGCAGAAAGCGGGATTCCATCACTGAACAAAAACCTATGTGATACGAAAAAATGGAATGCATTTTCGAATTCAGCACACACAACAACATAAACATTTCATAGTTTCAAGGTTTGGCATTTTTTTGTTGTTGTACTGTGTAATAGATGATGTATGTTTGAGATGGTGCAAGTAAACTTCTGTCTAGAGCTTTTAAATGCATTTTTTTGAAACTTAACTTTCCTATGGGTCCCATATTTTATACTCAAAACTCTTTTATTTAATTATTTTAATTTAGTTTCTAGATAAATTGATTGTTATTTTGAAATGTTTAGGGTCAGGCTCACTAGTGTATAGTTTGACTTGCTGGTTCTTTCAGTAGCAAACCATGGTCTATTGGAATGATGGAAAAATAAGTCGTTGAGGACATGATACAGCTGAATAGGTTGTGATGCTGTGATTGGATCAGTATGATTGCCAGGTTAGAAGAGCCTATCCATTTATAATGACACATTAATCTTACAAATCTTGGTATACTGTACCTAATTTTTGGAGGTTCACATTTATTTTTAGATTATATCAGAAAAGTAATATTACTTCTTAACATTACCATCAGTCCATTATCAAAATTGCTGCTTGATTTGAAAGAAATTGGGAAGAAGGGTTTATAACAAAAGAATTTTTTTATTCGTATCAATTTGAAATTAGGACTTTTACTTTAGTTGAAACATTATAGCAATTTTTAGGTTGGGTAAATATTCACAATATATTAAGAGATAAAATATCTCCAATGACACTTACTGATTTTTAAGAGAGAAAGATTCTACAGTGTAAGCTTTTTAATTTTAATGAATCTAAGCTCCAATAGTTAGTTCATAAGAGGTTAAAAAAATAAAAAAATATTTATATATTTTTTATTTTATGAGAGAGTCTTGTTCACACTTCTGATAAAATTATAAATGTTCTCGCTGTAGAAAGGAAATTCATAAACTTCAATATTTGATATTTTCATCATTTATTATTTTATTTAGAAATATTTCATTTACAAAATCATTAAAATTATCATCCAAAATAATCCACTGCTTCCTTTTATTCATATTAGAACTACCAGGCAAGACATCTGTCATCTTTTTTCAACAGCATCTGATGGTAATTTACTATTAAAAATTCGATAGATAACCAAAAGATGTTGCTAATTATACTCAAAAAACTTCATCAAATGCAAACAAACTCAAAGTGGCTTATTGTTGACAAAGGTATCAAAAAATCTAATTTGCAAATGATCCTGGGCATTCCATAGTCATTATACATTCTCCATATAATAACATTTGTCCAAAAAGAGCTAACACACTTAGGGAAAGCTCACTTAAAGATGAATGATAAATATTAAAATACTAAATGTTTTGAACATATCATTAAACAATAGAATTGTATATATCACAGCAAATGTGATTTTTTTTTTAAATACAGTGCACTCTCTCTATTCTGAACTCTCAAGGGACCGACCAAAAGTGTTCAGATTATGGGGGTGTTCATTATAGAGGGAGATTGGGAAATGCATGTACATAGTGAGTTTATAGAATGTATAGA
>JAFIDM010009631.1:117094306-117132941 GCA_023159025.1 Thereuonema tuberculata
TTACTAATTTGACCATTCCCTCTAACCCCCTGTTTCCCAACGACAGGGGGGCAATTCGAAAATGGAGGAATATTTTTTTTATTTGGTTGTGAAAGTAAAAAAATGTTGATAATTTGTTTTTCTGGTTGTGAAAGTTAAAAAAGTTGTTTTTTTTTTTTTTTGTTTTTTTTTTTAATTTTTCTTTTTGAAGTTATATCTAATTTGGTGAGGCATAGCATACTTTAGATACTTTAGTTGGGGCACAGTACAAAAAAGATTGGGAAACACTGCTCTAGCCTTTTGTCTCTTATCTGTCAGTGGGGGGGGGGGATTTCTCCGAATTTCCATGCTGGGGGAATTCCCCGAATTCCAATTGCAAACACACGTTCAGTTTACAGAGAGGTAAAGGTCGAATGGGGATCAAAAGTAGCGTTCATAATACTGGGGTGTTCAGATTAGAGGGTGTTCAGAATACAGAGAGTTCATCTTATGTTAAGTCTATGGAGTTTCGCCGGGACCGTCGTAATCTGTTCATAATACCGGGGTGTTCACATTAGAGAGTGTTCAGATAGAGAGAGTGCACTGTATGAGATGCTATTGACACTACAGTTCTAGATATTTAATGACTGAATGTGCACTTGTATTCAATATCCCATACATTGGGAACATTATATTTTATTATTATATCCAATCTAGTGCATTAAATCCAAAAGGCATTATTTAGATTAGTATGGTAAATGATTTTCTGAACACTGTACTCTCCCACCTCCTTTTTTTTTTTATGTTTGATTTGTTTCAGTGAGTACACATATATGCACTAAGAGACAAGTTAAGCAGTTAGATAGTAATATCAAGAAAACAATAGATGAAGGTAACCCATAATAGGCTTGGGAGAGGATACTCTTATAAGAATTACAATTGTTGAATTCATATTTTAAACACTCATTATTAACATCCTTCTGAGATGAGATGGTGTTATGTCTAAACATTGATTTGATTACTTAAAATTTATTAAATGTAAATTATTAATTGTCATTTTTTAATAATGACTTTTAGCTCTAGTAGCTGCTTAGAAGGAATCATATTGAGGTTGAGAACATACAAGGATCCTGAAGTTCCTTATGAAGTAAAGGTAATAAGATTATTTGAATTTGATTAATGATTTGGTAGACCTTCTCACATCTCACATGAAACTCACCTAATTTTACTGATTATTATTTTTTTTTTTTTTTGTTATTATTGAAAAATTTTGAAACTTGAGATTGATAATATAAAGACTTGTTGACTAAATCCTGTATTTATTTTACTTTAAAAATCATTCTTCTGTATCAATAAACATTGTTTTCTCTTCTTTTTAGTTTTTTGATATGAGACTGCTGTTTCTTCTAACTGCATTTTGCGCAGAAATAAGGCAAGTATTTTTGAGATTTTCTGAAAATATTCATCAATTCAGTTGATAGTGTCTTGAGTAATTACAATACTAATGACTATAGAACACCACATAAAATGCCTTGATGGTTCCAACTTCTTTTACATTGTTAAATTTTCATTTGTTGCATTCTTTGAAAAATCAATGCCAGCTTTTTATAATTTTTAAATGACATCATGTCACTGTTTATAATTTAAACTGAGATTTTTTTTCCCTCTGAACTTTAAGGATAATTTATCTGAAGTATTAAAAATAAAAGAGAGAGAGAAAGGATAGAAATGTCTTAATAATACTGATTTCAATTAATAACTTACATTTGCTCTCAGTTTATATAAATTAAAATTAATAGTAAATCTAATTTAATAATTTTAAAAATCAATTTAGTGGGAGATTTTCATTTTTTCTCCCATTTCTTTTTTTCAAAGACCTAGATTATGCAATGAATTGCATGGCTTAACTTACCTAATGGAAGTATTAGACCTTATTTTGAAAACAAGTGCAGAGAACCATTCTTGTTTCGGAAATCGTGGCAGTCGACCTCGTACTGGCCGCTTTGCAGATACACCATGCTTAAATGACAACGAAGCTGATCTTGCATGTGAAGTTTTGAAGATTCTTTTTAATCTCACCATTCATATTGATAAACAAAGCCTTGATGAGGTAAGACTTGCATTTTGTCTTCAGGAAATGTAATTATTTCACATTATATATATATATATATATACCACTGGTGGAAAATGAAAAATGAACACTCTTAAGGAAGTGAATGAGAAGCACTGTATTTACGTGTAGTACTGGTAGAGGGCAGTAACTGTGATGATCAAAAGTGCAGTGCTGTGGAAGAATTAGGAAGCAAGTACTGGCCATGGACAATCCGAGCCCTTATCAGCAGTTGCTGACCTGCTGCAAGATTGTTTCTAGCACCATACTGTATGCCAAAGTGGTGGTGAACATTGTAGACATGCCAGGACAGCATAGATGAGCACAGAACAGTAGCGTACATCCAGAATATCAATCAACCCGTTCTATTGCCATTCTTGCAACATCAGGGAGATGTGCTCTCCCAACAGGACATTGCCCACCCAACACCACTTGTGCAACCCAACAAGCTCTCCAAGGCATTGTCAACTCCCCTGGCCAACACCATAACCAGACCTGTCCCCCATTGAACATTTGTGGGACTCAATTGGATGGCGTCTGGCCCCGTCTGCAACACCGGGGACAAAACTTCACCAACTGCACCAACAGGTGGAATGTGCGTGGACCTCCATTCTCCAGGATCGTCTCCATGTGAGAATGCAGACCTGCATTGCTGTTGGGAGGGTACACAGGATACTGACATGGTCTTTTGACACACACTGTAGCCTCTGTACATAAGCATAGTACCCCGTGCGCATGATCATGAACAGTGTACGACCTATAGAATGTGTGAATAAAATTTCATTCTCCTGGGAACATTCAGGGTGTTCATTTTTCATTATATATATATAATTTTTTTTTTCTTATTGTAAATCTGCTGCTTTTAATTTCTCATTATTTTGTCACATGCAGTTTTAGCTCATTCAGAAAATTAAGTTCTATTACGTTAGTAAAATTTGTTCCTTCGTTTATCTTGTTCATCAGATTTTTGTATGGGAAGAATAGATTTGCTTCTTAGCATTTTAATCTAACAAAGTATGACCTTTTAAGAGTAAATCTATTTTCCCAAAACTGACAAAAAGAAAAAAGGGGGAAAATTAAAAAGATATCAAAAACTCATTAAGAAAATCGTTGTAAAAGGAGTAAAAATTCTTGGGATTGGGGAAAAAGGGTGCAGATGAAACTCCTGTTGCAAGGAATTATTCAATTTGGAGAACTGAATATGTTTACATGTTTATATCGATTCTTTTAGCAGTAAATATTTCAGTACATAGTTAGAAGTTGTTTTTTTTAGATATTTCACTTGAATTTCACTATTTTATTATTCAAAATGAAAATAAATTATTGAAATTTTTTAGAGGAAATATATCAGTATAGAAGTGATTTGATTCCACAATTGGAACGAATTTGTTCATCTTTGATTTCCAAATAATTAATGTATGTATGTATTTTTGTACATGTTTTTGCTTTTTTAAATGGCAAATTTTAATGATAAAGGTACTAGTAATAATTATTAATGTTATTTGTAGGAAGAAGAGGCTCATTTTATGCGTTTAGTTAGTGTTTTACATGATATTATAGTATGTCCAACACATTCAAAAGAAAAACGAGAAGAGTTACTGAGGTAATATATTTCAGATAATTATATTTTTTATTTTCTTTCTTAAGTAAATATCATTGAATAATTTATTGGCAGGTGAATGACAAACTAAAAGTCAGTACTTCACAGGATTTAAGATTTTTTTTATTGGAATATATAAAAAAGGAAAAAGCCTGATTATAGACTTTTTCTGAAAGAATCGAGATAATTATATACAGTCGGACCTCTATTTTGCGAACTTTTCTTTGGAACCAAGAACATTTTGCAAATTTCTTTGTAAAATAACCTCCAATAGCGAAGTGTATTTTCTATTTAACGAACTTTTTCGTGGTATCTATTTTTTTTTTTTCCTCCTTGAAATATTTTTACATTTTCTAGATTGTTAAAGTTATTTCGGTTGTTGTAGCTCGAAAATGTCAAAGCTAATGTACTTGAGCATCAAAGAAAAAAAAATAATTCTTGATGAGGTGGATAAAGGCGTGAAGAAAAAGGATATTGCTTTAAATTTGGTATTCCTCCAAACAACTTGTCAACCATAATAAAAAAAATCATGATCAGGTAGTACAAACTTTTGATTCATTGAGTTCTTGTTCCAAATGTTTAAAAACGTGTCTACGAAGATGTGGATTTGAAGAAAATACGCCTGAAGGGGTTTTTGGTTCATTGCAAAGATGTGAGACGTACTATGAGCGGAAAACACTTTTTCAAAAACAAAAGAAAACTCAGACAAAATTAACAGACTTTATTAGTAAAATTTAAATACACATGTGGTATTGTATGCTTTATGTCATTAAAATTATTACTTTTTTTAATAATATTTATTGTTTATGTATTTTAAATCTGTTTTAGGTAGTTTAAAGTAAATTTTAAAAGATGAATCTCTATTTAACGAATTTTCCGTATAACGAACTTTTTTTGGGGATTTAGCCACTTCGTTAAATAGAGGTCCGACTGTATATGCTTATTGAGAAGTTCTGCTTAATATTATCATTTTTTTTTTTAATTCAAATTTTTGTTTCACTAGTCTGATTGATTAATAGTATTCTATGTTCTGATTTTGAACACAAATATATAAGATGTCTTAGATATACTAATTTATTTGCTTCCAATTTGATAAAAGCTAGTGCTACCATTCTCCTTCCTGAGACACCCTCAAAAGATAAATTTTGTTTTATTTTGTCCGAAGAAATATGATTTAGTTACTAAATTTAGTAACTAAATTTCAGCAAAACAGAACTCCTAGAACTGTTTTGATATGCTTTTCACTTTCTGCGGAAGGAGAGTGATAGACTGATTCCCTCCTTTGGACCAAAACATTCACTTTTCCTTTTCAAGATTATGAAAGGTGCCAAATTGAATTTATATTTAATTCTGACTTTCAGTGAGTTTTTCAGTTAAATGTTTGTGGAAATTTACATTGGTTCTTGAAGCCGTGCGAACATCATGCAACTTTGCTGCAATTTAGTCGCGCGATTTTGACGTCACGAGTTGATATAAACTTTTGTCAAGCGCGAACACGATGCAACCCGAATATGCAACTCGAAAATGCAACCGACCCATGACAACGCAGATTTTAAATATGTCACATGTGATGTCAAGCAAAATTCGGTTATGTCGTTTCAAACATAATATAAGAGTGAATGATTTGCAACATATGATAAATATTTTTTTAAAAATTATTAGCCGCTATGGAATTTAATTTCATGTTATTAATTCGAATGAAAAGTAACGAATGACCAACAGCCAATAAGAAACAATGCTTCCCTGGAAACAATGACGTCATACCTTTTGCATTACCGCGTAAGCAGCCTTGCGGTTCCCAAACCCGATGTGGAAAATCCGAAAAAATCGAGGTTTTTAAACCTCTCTGATAAATTCTGCCGCATACAATTACTGCATTTCAGTATAAACTTTATTTATGCGAGAAAGAAACTCGCAATACTCTGATATTAATTTGAGTATGAGCCTGTCTTCAAAACGAATCGACAGATAAAATTTTCGACGCCATTTTTTTCATGGGCGTGGTTTCACAACTGACGTGTTCCAACACTGCCCTGTGATTGGGTAATCCCCAGTGACGTCGATGCAACTTTCAGAGTTGCAGGTGTCAATGTAACTCGACTCGGATGACAAAAGTTGCAAAGAAATTGCAACTCGTGACGTCAAAATCGCTCGTGCCGTCAAAATCGCGCGACTAAATTGCAGCAAAGTTGCAAGATGTTCGCACGGCTTAAGAGTGATCATTTACTATGAAAAAAAAAAAATCATATCTGTTATGTAGGACAGTGAATACATTGTACATAAGTGTGATTTGCACAGATGCATTTGTTAGGGAATGTCCATTTTGTGATATTCATAACTTGGCACTGATAAATAAACTCTTAAAAATATAAGATATAAGATAGTATCTGCTATTGTGGAATATGAAAAGTAGAAGCTTTAAAAAATTTAGTTCAAAACTTCTTGGGTTATATTGGTTTATAAAATCTCAGAGAAGATTTATTAATCCACTAGCTGTAGCCGGCCACGTGTTGCTGTGGCTCAATCTGATTAAATGGAAAAGAAAGAAAAGAGAAAGCACATGTTTCTGATATGTTTAATTTCACAATGCTTGTGGGTGTACAATATTTTTTGTTGTTCCATTGTCTGTGCAGATATATTGTCTGGTTTGCGGACTCTAGAACATGCAACATATAATTGTCCATGTGAGAAGCAATCCGTATGTAGATCTAAACCGCACAATTTTAAAGATTGGCCCTGAGCTTTGTTGATGGTGATTGCAAACGCCAATCGAATTGGGAATTGCAATCTCTTAAATTGAAATGGTATATCTATTGGCATCATAGGAATGCAAGGAATGAGGACATCTTCACCTTTGAAAGGTCCTGTCAAGATTGCACTTTTGAAAGATTCTGCCAAGATTGTTGCTTCTACGACGTTGCTCATTAATTTTTTTACTGCAAGCTGCATGCTGTTGCAAAGCTTTGGTTGGTTGATATTTCGCAACATGATAATTGGCACGCCGATTTTCAATTGCAGTACGCCCGGTGGCATCCCTGGCAGATCGAGTGAATTCAAAAATCTGTTTAGAACGAAGCAGATCTGAAGCTGCAGAACGCGATCGCCATGCTTGCAACCGTGCATCCTCAAGTCTGGCTGCACATCGCTCTGCTGCTTCTGCTGCCATTCTTTGTCTGTCTTGCTCAAAGAAAAAATAAAAAAAATACTAACGAAATATTTCAATTCAAACACAGATCAATCGACACAACTCAATTCCAACACAGTGAGAAACGAAATATTTTAATCTGCTTGAACAAATTACTCCGAAGAGGTCAATTTCACGATATAATTTGAATTCAAATGAAAATCAATTGACTCAGCTCAGTTCCACCGCCGATTGCACTGAACATAAGAAAAACAGTTAAAAAAACAAAATGAAAAAGAATGAAAAAACAAAACAAAAACAAAACAACTATACTCACGAAATGAATGCTATGGTAAACGACACAGCTCAATTCCAACGCAATGTCACACGAAATAATTAAATCAAATGAAAGTAAATCGAAATCTATGAAAATTCAATTTAGCAATGCAATCGGAAACATTTAAAATCCTAAGTGACATCAGCTGTCAAGAAGCATGTTGGTCGGCATGAGCAATGTTTATTATTGCATGTGCTGCTTTTACGTCCAACAGATGGCGCTGTTTTTTTAAAAAAAGCATGTTTTTAACTGTCACAGGTGTGTCATCTATATAATAGGTATATAAAAACATGTGCGTATTTGATTGCAACGTTGTGTCAAAATTTCAAAGCAATCGGTGAAGAACTTTCGGAGATTTAAGATTTTGAACAAACGAACATTTACATTTTTATTTACATATATTTAAAGCTCATTTTTCATTTAAAGGTAAATATGTGGTGAAAAATAAAGATTAATAATATATGTTCTTTTTTTTTTTTTTTTTAACTTAGCCATACAGTTCATTTATTAACTAATATGCCTCCTAACTGTTATGAAGAATTGCTAACACCATTAAGTGAAGGTGCAGTTGGAGGTTATGATAACAAGGATCTTGAATATGAAAGCCAAAACATGGAAGCAATTGTAATACTTTTAAATTTCTTAGAAAAACGATTAGATAAGGTAAAATAATTTGAAACTATCCTTTAATTTTGAAATTAAATATTACTGTACATTAATATTAAAATATTCTTATATTAATATTCCTTAGTCCAAAATGACCATCCAGTGATTACCTTATAGCAATTAATATATATATAAGGCTTGAATAGGAATTTTTTTTTTTTACTTTGCAGCCAATTCAAAGTTTAAGGGAAACCTTGTCTCCTATTTTAATTTGTCTCTGTGGATGTTGTCGATCTGTTAGAACCATTCGAAAATTTCTTCGTGCAAGGGTATGTATAAATCCCAAGTTCCAGTTGTTTTAATTTTTAGAATTCTATAAGAAGTTGACTTTAAGATAGCATTCATTTTACTTTTAATTCAGGTTCTTCCTCCTCTTCGAGATGTCTACAACCGCCCTGAGCAAGGAGAAACACTTCGCAATAAGCTTTGTCGTTTGCTTACCTCACCTGTTACTGATATAAAAGATTTAGTTGCCGATTTCCTGTTTGTACTGTGTAAGGAAAACAGTAAGTTGTTGTTTTGCCATAGAATTGTATATCTATGTGCATATGTTATTTGTAATTGATTTTACTATGGATAAAAGTTTTCTTTACTGAAGGCATAGTAAAGTAGTCTTATATTCAGTAGATTGAACATAAAAAGCTAATGACATGCTTGAAAGGGTTTCAAAAGTTGTTTAGAACTAATATTTTTGTTATTTTTTTCTAAGGGGCAGAGGGGTTGATACTGAAGTCTTGTATAATCAAAGAGAAACATTGGTATTGATTGAGTGCTGTGTATATTCGAAGAGATGATTTTGTTGAACAATATTAATCCATATATTTAATCCAAAATTAAAAATATATTTTCTGAAACTATTTCAGTGTAGCATTTGTTAAGTTGGGATTCTTCTGGCAATTGCATTCCATTCTGCTAACTTACTAAATGAAATTTTTTTATTTCTATATTCAGCATTATGGAAATAAAAAATTTCCGTTTGTAATATTAATAAAATTCTCACTTTACTGCCCAAAACTTTCTGTCATTAAATTATTATTATTTTTTTTTTTTTACTTAATTAAAGCCCATCCTTTTACTCTTTTTGTCAGGTTATTTTTAATTTCCTTTTCTTTTTGCCCATTGTATCTAAACTTACAAGTTCTCTATTCATGTTGACTTGAATGATTGTTCTTAAACTATTAAAAGACTCTTTTGAATTTTGACAAAGCTGCTCTGAGTCTTCAAATTGCCCATTATTTCCAGTAGATTTATATATAATATACAGGGTGCACGGGAGAGTCCTAAGTCACCCAAATAACTTTTGAACAAAGATAGCTAGAGTTAGGGAAGTTAGGTATTGGTATAGGAAAGCGACCATGTACTATCAGATGAGACTGATGGCAGTGGCCCTAGTGGCAAAATGGGGAAGATAGTAACCCTATCTCGGAAACTAGGAGAGAAGGCGGTAGACGTCAAGAACCTATGCCTTTGTGTGCTGTATGAAAATCATGGCTGTAACGTGACATGACACCACTCCTGCAGACAAAACTCATACTTTGCATCTGCAAAGAATTGTTGACTATCGAATATTCACTTAATGACTATGGAGTATCTTGTAGACAAAAGATCATGGTAGCTTATTCGAATGAAGAGTATTGTGAGATGGTACTGCTATATGGTGAAGTCAGCTGGAACTCTAGAGAAGCTGCTCGGCAGTACACCTTACAATTTCCTACTGCTCCACATCTGATAGCTTTCCCCCATACAAATGTGCATTGCAGTAGACGGTGGATATATTGAACATGCTCTACATTAAACTTGAGGTTATGTATGTACCTCTTTTGCATAAATGACATTCTGAAAACTTAACGTCTACTACTTTCTATTTGCACGATTCTTTTCTGTAAAATGTCATTTCCTACTAATTCGGTGATGCTCAATAACTTTCTCATTTATTTTTTTCTGTATCTCATATAGTTTCTGAGATAGGGTTACTAACTTCCACATTTTGCCACCAGGGACGCTGTCATCATTCTCATCTCATAGCTCATGGTTCTTTCCTATATCAATACCTAACTTCCCTAACTCTAGCTATCTTTGTTCAAAAGTTATTTGGGTGACTTGGAACTTTCCCAGGCACCCTGTAGATACAGACATGCGCGCGCATCTTTGCCCACCAAAGACAAGAAAATTTCTCCGGTTTATTGCTAACAAAAATTAAATAAATTGCTCTTTAATTAACATTTAATAAAAAACACCCCTTCTGAAAGAAATTAGATGATATCATCTGATGAAAAAAAAAAGATAATCAGAAATTGAAATATCGGTATATTAATCTGTATCCTTGCAAAGACAGAAGAATTCCAGGTTTATTGATTAGAAACAATTTCACTGTGTTATTAATATAGTGGAGGGAATATTACTTAAAATTCAAAACTGATATAGTTTTTTTTTTTGAAAATTACAGAAACTTATGAATGTTTCAGTATAAATGAAATACATGGTTTCTTAATAAATGAAATATAGGGTTGCCCTTTTTACCACTCATTGTTCTGCAAACTTTTAGTTCAAATTATACAGTGGTTGCCTCTGAATTGCAAATCTGTCATTTCCCCCATTTTATTACCTCAAAAAGAAATAGCATAGAAATAATTCTCACCAATAAACATACCATTCAATTTGACCAAAGGGTCATTCCATGTCAAATCACCCAGCAAAAACTAAAGTTAAAAAATTAAGTTCACCACACCATCACAGATTCTCATGGAAATTTATTTGCTGTAAGAGTCATAAGATAATACATTCTGCAAAATACAGGATTTTAGGTAAAATACTTGCCAAGATATAAATTTTTGAAGTTACTAATTTTTTTAGGTGCTGTGTCCCTTTTTTGATGTATTTTCTTGAATACCTCATCTCCTAATCAATCAAATGAAACCAAATTTGGTTTCCCAAGGTAATGTTTTATGCTGAATCCAAAAATTCCAACGAAATTAGTCTAGGACTAACAGTTTTGTAGTAATTGTAAGCATTTAGGAAAAAAATTAAATGGCAATGTGGGATTACATTTAAAAATTTGAGATTTTAACCTAAGTTTGAAAAAGGTCTAAAGTAACTGAAAAAAATAATTGAGTTGGAGATTTGCTCCTGAGCCTGGAAAAAAAAATCGCAAATTAGTTGTATTTTTATGTCACGCTTGAAGAAAAGGACTTCAATACCGAAAGAATTTCATAAATTCACTAGATCTATCGAAATTTTTACGAAGTGTCCTAAGCATTTACTGTTGGGATGTACTTTTAGCCCTTGAACCTTTCCTACTAATTGGCAATAATTGTTAAAATACTGTTGTTGTACTTGTATTGCCCATGCAGATCTGGAGCTGGTAATGTGCACAGTACATGAATAAATGGAATGTAGCACCTGTCATTCTGGGAGGGCCACGCCAGCATATTTGTTGAATCATTTCTCCTCATAAAGTTGATCAACCCGTTTTCTTCCTCATTGCTGTGCTAATAGATACAACCAATGTATCAATCATCATCATACATGACGGCAACATATACTCCCGTACCAAAGTCATCTGTATTAAGACTTGCAATCAAAGATGAGCCAATAGCACTTACCTTTGTGCCAGTTTCTAGCTCATCCCCCTTTTTCAGGTGTTGATGATATTAGTGATGTCCTTGGTATATCAATTAGTTGAGCAAAGTTTTTGTGTACTGCTACAGCTAGTCTACATGAAGCACACAATATCTCACCAGGCTTCAAACTATTGTGAATGGGACACCCTGTGTGGTCTTTTGCAACTGCTGCAAGTATAATTGATCTCAGACCCTTCTTGATGTTCTTTTTATGTTTGTTAAATGGGTGCAACAATTTCTTTGTAACTGTTCATACTTTGAGAATAGCAATTTTTGGTGGTGGTGACAAACTGAACTGGCAGCAGAAATATCAGACAACCCATACCTTAAAAATACGTAAACTATTTTGAAAAGGAAGCGAAAAAAAAAATGGAATGCTTCAGATATTTCATCCTGAATAACTCATGTCAACTAATAGTTAATATTGTAGAAATTTGCAGAACTCGCTGTATAATAACAGCAGTTTAGTATTTTATTTTTTTATTGTCAGAAAAAAATTAATTTTTATTGAAAATATTTTAAGTAACACTTAAGTGAAACACTTTTATTAAAGAAAATGAAAATGAAGTTAATTAAAAGGCTTATTTTTTCAATAACATTTTGGGTTATTACGCTCACATGTAATGATCCCAAAGTATCTCTCAAGGCCTGTTGCACCATTGAAGTTCAGTAGCCGAACCATGTTCAAACTGGAAGATAAACAGAGATCCTTCTTAATCCAATTGCGCCAACAATGTTTAGTGATGATCTTGGTTCAAAAGGGTCGTCAAGTTGATCTGCTAAATTCGGCCATTCAGGGTGCTTAACTTGGTTCAAAACTGCTCTTCGGCTTTCGGCCATTACTGATATTCACTTGCTAATTGAGACAAAAGCAAAACAAGTTTTCTCTCAACTATCAGAACTAACTTTCAAAAATGACAACTTTACATTTATTTGATTCATCAGACAGTGACTGTGAAGAGGAATTTCAGTTGTTAACAGAGTTGCGTCATTTGTATCCAAAAGACAGAATATTTCACATCAGTTTTTTTTTTTTTTCATTCTAAAATGTATATATACGATTCAATTATATCAATTAAAAGTGTTTTTTTTCTGTCTCTGTGTAATTAGGGACTCGGCGAAATTCAGTTTTTTGATTCCTGAAAAACACTCCATTTTCATAATGAGATTGTTGACTGTTGAGACAAAGGAAAACTGTTGAAACAATCCAATGGGTTGATTTCCCGCAAAAAAACACAAATCTTGTAACCAATCAGGAATCAGCTTTGAACGCATAATGTACTTCCGCTGCTATGAACCAAGATCACAGAACCTCAGTTCAGTTCTGCCTGCTGTTGCTTGGTACAAAAGGCTGAACTTCGATTTCAGGTTCAAGCTGAACTCGGTTCGTGGAAACGGTAGATGAATGCTACTTTGGTGCACCGGCTGTCAGTGATAGAAGATTCAATAAAAGTATTTGCTAAAATATAATTATTCAATCCAACTTGCTTGCATTAAATAAAAATATTTTTGACCATGGTAGGAGGATCTGTAATTGAATTTGTGATCTATGGATTTTATTGATTAAGAAAATAAACATATCACAAATTCCATTTCATGTTGGAGAATATTACAATGTTTTACACATAGATGCTACTAATAAACTGATTTGTGAATGCTTACCACAGTAATGTTGGTATTTGTTATAATTGAGACAGAAAGAGTTATAGAATGGGCTATTATTTGTAGTACATATTGTTAATACCTTATCAGAATCAGAACCTTGTGTTCCTGGCTGCTGACATATCTGTGAAATTAGAATATTGTCTTCATTCAGGGCTTCTTTATAATTTTAATAACTGTTAAAGGTTATCTTTGATCCATTCTGGTGATTTTCTATACAATCTACATCAATCTTAAAACTGTTGCTCTCAATTTAAAGGGATTTCTGAAGGTATCTTGTCTTACTTCGGCCCAGTTATGTTTATTGTACTATTACAGAATAAATTCTAAGTTGGGAATTGCACATAACTCTTCATTTCTACTGCTGAAGCAAATTACACAAGCTTCTGTGGTGAAGAATTTGATGAGTCACACATTTTGCTTTTGCTGATATCAGTGCAAACATCAGTGGAAACGAATAAAAAGCTCGTTCTAATGCATTGTATCACGATTGAGAACATAACATCTAGAGCTCCTTTGTGTGTGTGTGTGTGTGTGTGTGTATGTATAATTTTATTTTGGTTAATTACAACATTAATGTTTTTTTAAAGCTGCTTTTATGTTTATAATTGAAGAATTATTTAAAAAAAAGAAAAAGATATTAGAGAACATGCAGTGAAGGCGCTCTCTTGTTTTTGAAAGGGTGTTCCATAGATTACTGAACCTAACATACAACTGCAACTCAGATGTACTCAGAGCAATTCCCAGGAAGTAACAGAAACTTGTTTCATGGTCTTAAACTTATATTTTACGGAAAGTTTAGGCTTTGGTAATTGGATATTGTCAACATAATTAATGAAACTGAAATAATAAACTTGTATATCACCAGATGTTACAGTTGTGATTATAGGCTTTTTGGAGTATTCATTGTATTAGGCTAGGCGAACACACGGCGATATTTTGGGACAATCAGGTCCAATTTGATCGCTGGCAACCGTTTGCCCCAATTTGATCGCCCCAATCTGAAAAAAATTGCCCCAACTTTATTGTCGCTACGAAAGGAACAATATTGGCCCAAGATTAGTTGGATCAAAAAATTGGTTGTACGACAGCGAATCAAATGAATGGATGAAATCATGTGACAATACTGACGTCAGAGGAAGGCGGGGCTTGGGAAATCGGAAAATCACTCGCTGCCGCCGACATGTTTTGTGAGAGAGAAGGCTTAAAATCTGCAACATGGGCGGCCCAAAAACGATAATTCAAACAACAATATTTTGTCAATTGATAATGAAAGAATCTTAATGGATTTCTACCGCGGTAAGGCGTTTAATACTCGATCGATTCCGTCCGTTCGTAACACTTTAGGCTTAACCGCAGGTACGCTTGCACTGGATAGCTCCCGATAATACAAAGGATTTACAGAGCCTACTAAATATGGCAGGAAGCTTCGCAAAAGATTTTCAAATGGAATTCAATTGCAACAAAAGCGAAGTAATAAATTGTAATGTAGTTGAGAAAAACTACTGGCAAATTAATAATCGGGAAATTAAAGAAACCAATGAATATCAATTTCCTCGGAATATTAATAACAAATGAGGGACAAATCTTTAAAAACACATACAAACAACACAATAGCTAAAGCGAATAAACTAAGTGGATGGATAAGGGGCATATGTAATAAAAGCTACAATAAAGTAGAAGTAGGTAGAATATTAAGGAAATCATTGGCTGTGCCTGTTCTAACATGTGGTAACGTAACTATAATTAATACAGAAACCGAACTTCACAAATTGACAAATATCCAAAACACGTTTGGAAGAAAACTAATAGGAGGGAACAATTTGACACCTACTACGGCAGTTCAAAGTGAAATGGGGTGGTCATCGTTATTTAGCAGAGAAGCTTCAAGCAAATTAAAATATCTGGGGAGGTTGACTTTCATGAATAAAAATAGATGGTCTAGAAAGGTGTTTGAAAATACAACAGAACAAAGCAAATGGGTAGATAAATTAGGATATTTAGCAGAATATTACGAAACAGAAGAAATTAGAATAAACATTTCATCCTAAGATATCCATGCTTCGGAAAAGAGAGAACCGAACTCTTAAAAAATATTACCATAAACCCAAATAACTGGGAGGAGGATGAATTACTGGATCACATATTAGGATTCAAGGGAAAATTAGATCTGAATAAAATTAAAAACTTCTTACAACTTGCTGGGATTAAGAGAGAAACTCTAATAAATCCTTAGGGTATCCTGTCTGAACAGGAAGTGCGTTTGAAAGCATATCCCTATAAACATACATACATACATACATACAGACAGACATACATACAGCTCCCATTTTATTCGCAAATAAATTGTATAAATAAAACCGATGTCGTACAATTGCTGGGAATCTTGTTCCCAATGCATTTATGCTCGTGTGGTGTGTTTATAAGGCGTTCGCACTTAGTGTGTAATTACTAGGGCTCCCTAGTGACACACGAAGCGCCGTAACCACCGATATTCAAACCAATATTGGTTCAGGAGAAACTACGTGTTCGCGGTTGATGAAGTTGGCCGCAATCAAATTGGCCCAACTTGTCCCAATCATATTGCCCTAATATCGCCGTGTGTTCGCCTAGCTTTAAGCATTAACTTGAAGGCATAAACAAATGCTAAAACATTGCACTATTCATTGAGACTTTTTTTTTCTTTGTTTTCTACAATCAGAAATAAAGTTTTGTTTGCACAATTAAATACATTATGAATTTTCATTTCAGCTGCACGCCTAATTAAGTACACAGGTTTTGGAAATGCAGCTGGACTTATAGCTAACCGGGGCTTAATGTTTTGTGGCCGAGGTAAAGGAAATTATTCAAGTGAGTCTGAAGACAGTGAAACTGAAGAATATAGAGAAGTTAAGGATAGGTAGGTAGTATTTGTAATGAAGTTTGAAATTTCGATCATATATATATATATATATTAAACAGGGAAGGCCAAACTGTGCTTCGAGAGTCATTTGCCACTGATTGACATAATGTGCAGCTCATAAAAGTATATTGGCTGAGCTCTTTTTTTACATCATAATTAATATAAAAGGCAAATAAAAGTTTTCAATAATAATATACTGAGTATAGACTGTAAGTCCACTGGATTAAAAAGTAAGTTAATAATATCATGCAGTTTCATTTAATATAATGAAATGCAAATTTGCATGTTTTTCTTAGATGTTTCTGTAGCTCATTACTGTATTAAATATGC
Organism: Thereuonema tuberculata; assembly: GCA_023159025.1. Lineage (NCBI taxonomy): Eukaryota > Metazoa > Arthropoda > Chilopoda > Scutigeromorpha > Scutigeridae > Thereuonema > Thereuonema tuberculata. The sequence continues at coordinate 117,110,616 of JAFIDM010009631.1, forward strand.
TTAATATAGTTTAAACAATAATCAGTCAGGATTTTGAAAAGATTTGGCATATATACAAGGTGATTCAGGAGGAGTTACCGCCACTTACAAAGCTCGTTTATGACGACATTATGAGCAAAAAATATCATATACTTCCTGGTTCTATTCTCAATATTTACAGAGTTAAAATAACGTGAAGGTTGTTTGTAAAAGACCTCTTTCATTAGTTGGGGGAGTAAAAACAAATGAGAAATATAGAATGAACTTTTCAGAAATAATGTTTTCTTTATTGAAAATTTGTTACTGTGAACAGTGCGTGAACTCTGTTATTTTGATGCAAAGTTGAACTGTAAAGACTCAAGTCGATAAAATTGGTTTGATCTGTAACAATTGTTCTGATAAGTGCATCATTATAACGTAATTTTTTAGTTAAAACTTGATACAACTTTCTGTACGAATCAGTTAAGCAATTTACAATACATTAAAAGGGTGTATACATTTTTAGGTGCTTTTTCTTTCTTTAAATGCACATAGAAAATTCATTGAGGCTGCCAGAGGACAGCACATGAATTTCCTTTATTTTATTTTTAATTTGTATTTTGCTTTTAATTTAGATTTGTAGAGGTGCCATATTTTTTCCTACTACAATTTACAACATATTTTTAACTTCAACATACTAGCCAATAAAAGAAAACATTATTTCTGAAAAGTTCATTCTTTATTTCTCATTTGTTTTTACTCCTCCCACTACAGAGGTCTTTTACAAATAACCTTCACATTATTGTAGCACTGTAAATATTGAGAATAGGATCTGGGTTTATATGACATTTTTTGCTCAAAATGTCATCATAAATGAGCTCCATAAGTGGCAGTAACTCCTCCTGAATCATCATTTATATATACAGTAAAACCTCGTTAAGTCGTCACCCGGATAAGTCGTCACTCCGTTTAAGTCGTCCTTTTCCTTTGGTCCCGACAAGGTCTCATACACAATAATGTAAAATAACCCTCCTTTACCCGTCACCAAATTTAATTCTACTCCGGATAACTCGTCACCCTCAAAAATGGCCAAAAGCATCTTTCTTCTCCATTTTACATGCCATCGTGTTGTCTTTTCAGCCCCGCCCCTTCACTTTAAGAAAGCCAAGCCTTTACGGGGAATTTTCGACCATGTCTGTCACTTCATTCCTTTCCTACCCCTTCGGAGGATTTGAGTTCTTAGAATCTCGCTGCGACTCTGTCCTGTGTAGACCGCTCCTGAGTGTGGCTTCATTTCATAGCGAGTAAGCCCCGCAATAAGGGTTATTTTTTTTCTCTTGCAATTTCGTGGTTCGATTACGTTTTTAACATACATGCCAGGGAAACGAAAACTTATCTCGTTTTCTTTTAAAAAAAAAAAGACTTAATTGCACTTTTTGAAAAATCAAATGTTTCAAAAACAGCTTTTGCCAAAGAACACCATATTCCCAGGACTACATTAAACGATATTCTTTCATCGAAACAAGTAATTGAAGAAGCTGACTGCAAAGACAAAAGAAAGAGAATGAGGAAATCGAAGTTTGACAAGATAGAGGAGGTTTTAGTTCGATGGCTAAAACATGCCAGATCGCAAAATGTGCCGATTTCTGCCGTGGTTCTCAAAGAAAAAGCCATGGAAATTGCTAAGGAGTTGAACATTGAAGATTTCGGCGGCAGCAATGGTAAATGTGGTAACTGTAAAAAGTGGGGTTTTTTTTTTTTTTCCACTCATTTATTTGCATGTATTGATTTCTGAAAATCTTGTTTTTTCTCACCGAATCCTACAGCAATTAATAAAAATACTCTATTTCAGTGGCTTTTTTTTTTTCAAAAATTCCCACTCCGCCTAAGTCGTCAAAAATGTTTGTCCCTTGAGTGACGACTTAACGAGGTTTTACTGTATATCAAAAATGCCAAACTCAAAGCGGCTTCTTCGAGTTTCGCAATGCTAAGATTTCAATCAATCATTTGCTATTTAGAAATTTAAGTATAGAATATAAGAATAAAATTAACTTATATTACGAAACATATAAAGCTGGACAGCAATCTGAAATTTGAAAAATCCCATTACAAAATTCAGAATACTGTTTCTGTGAAAACACGGCCGAATTTGTTTTCACTTCATCAGCGGCACTAGTGTGAAAAATCGAAATTAAAATTTTGAAAACAAAAACGCAATATATATAAAGAATTTGCTCTTTTTTATCGTATTTATTCTCTTTTTAATTTTTTTAATTTTATATCTTTTTTATATTTCTTTTATTTTATATCCTTTTTATTTACTTTTTTATAATTTTTTAATACAAGTATATAAAAAAAATTAAATAAAATCAAATAAATAATAAATGATTATTGAAACGAATACAAATTAACAGTTTAAAAACTACATATATGAATAAATATTATTACTTAGTTGTAATTCTTAATATTTATATAAAAATTTTGTAATAAAATGTGCATGTAACAATAAAAATGTATGTGTAACATTTTGTTCATGTCTTGTAGCTCTCAAACATCTGAAGCTTGTCGAATGTGGCTCTTGCGTTTGGCCATCCCCGATATATAAAAATCTTAAGTAAATATTTAAGAGTGTTCACTGTGTTAATTGGTTATTATTATGCAAGTGAAGAATTTTCATACATTTATTTCAGTAATAATGAATTAAAAATTTTATCCATGTTTCAATTTTAAAAGGATTTGTTGTAGAAGTAAATATCAATATTAATATTTTTTTTCATAGAAGTATTTTGGCAGTTTTAGATTAATTATTCGTGTTGAATACATCTTTAAATTTCTGACTAATTTGATCATATTTAGTGCAGTTTCTTTACTACTACTTTAAGAATCGTTATAGAAGATTGTTATTTATATTATGTATTTTTGAATTTGTCAAAAATGAAAATTCTAAGGTTATGAACATAATATTTACTTGTTTGCCAATAACTAATTGGAGAAAGATCTGTGAAAAACAGCATTTTGTCTCGAGTAGAAGAAACTAAATAAGCAAAAAAAAAAAGTCATTATAAATTTAAGTGAAATCAAGAGAGAGAGAGAGAGAGATAATGTTCTGGATTTTCGTACAAAAGGAATTGTTGCAAATTATAGGTTTATGCTGGATATACAGGGTGTATATTTGAAATATCAGTAAAACTGATATATTGGGAATTTAGATTTTCTTTTGCTTTTAAGTTGTAAGAAGCCTCTTTGTAAGATTGATTAAAATGGGATTAGATAAATATAGCAAAAGCAAAGTTTCCAAAGCTATGATTAAAGCCAGTTTAGTAATTAAGGATATTTTTTAAATAAATACATTTTAAAACTAAAGGCTTATCTTTAGGTAGTTTTATTTATTTTGACAAACCAGCCATCAACAATGAAAATTTGGAAAAGTTCTAAGACAACAAAATAATGAGATTTTCAGTTATTTTGTATCTGTTGTTCTAAGTCTTTATTTATAATTATACACTACTATTCACTTACTATGTCATTTGATCTTACAAAAATTCATTATAATTTGATGTTAAGTGGAAGAATTTAACATAACTTAAGATTTTTATGAATATTAAACATTTCTTTATCCTATAAATTGTATCTTAAACGACAACTCTCTTATGTTGCCAATTAAATATTAAAGATATTAAATTAGTGTGGTTTCCCTTTCCAAATCATTATAAATCCTATTGTTGAAACACTTGACCAAACTCTAGGAATAGCACTAAATTTCTTCATTGTTTAATCATTGAATGAAAATGGAAGGATAAAATTTGATCTGTTAGATAAATTTGACATTTTTTCAATAAATTGTAAAGAACAAAAAATTGTTATCTTTCCACAAGAAAACTGTTTCTAGGTGCTTTCCCCAGCAGTTTGCAGGTTTTCCTTGTGAAAGAAGTGAAAGTTCTTGGAAATTCTCACTCTTGAATTTTGTTGATCTTCTGTGACAAAGTATAACATAAAAATATTTGTTTGATGTTAAGTAGAAAAAAATATTTTTTTTCCCTCCATCCTATACTGATAATACTGATGAACATATAAATATTTTAGATAATGTTTAGCTAGGAAGGAAAGATCTAAAAAACCTATTTAGAACTAGGTGGTACAGTTTGATGTGTGAGATCAAACATTTACAATAGGCATTTACACTAATAGTTCCTGATAAATATTTACAGGGTGTTCCATCATGAAACTGATGAACTTCACCAGCATATTCAGGTGGTTATTCTGAGCAAAAAATATAATATTACCACGGGTCAATTTGACTTTATTCCCTAGATATGGGCTGAAATGCAGCCTTACAGTTGTTACCGTGCAAACGTCTGAAATACTTGGTTTGGCCCAATGTCTGTCATTGTTTTGTTTCTGATATTTACTGACAGGATTGTATTAGTCAGTGGAACTAATGATGTCGTTTGGTAATCTCCCCACCCTTCCATACTACAGCTTCCTCGGTCATCCCACCTATCGCCATTAGATTTATCTGTAGGGTTGTATGAAATGAAGAGTGTACATGAATGGCAAGCCAGAAACAGGAACAATTACTACAGGCAATAATGAATGCTGCTGTTAGCATCCACCATGACATTGTTGATCATCTGTGAATGCACTCACTGACAGCACACTTCACAGTATGTTTACAGCACTGGAGTAGACAGTTTGAACTTACCTGTGAAAGGTGTTGTGATTTCAGTGTAATTGCATTTCAGATCAATAAATCAACAGATTATTAAATGGTAATCAGATAGCTTTCATTCTGTGGCTTCGTACAACAAAATGTCCAAATCTGAGGAATGAAGCCAAATCAACCCATGGTGTACATTACATTTTTTGCTTTGAATAACCATCCTTACATGCTGGTAAAGTTTGTTGGTTTCATGATGGAACACCCCGTGAATGATTTGAAGACTTCCTCTTGTCATGAAATATTGAAATTGTAAGGTTTAACTGAAATGTTATGTTACCAGTTAAAATCTTAACAAAAAAAAGCCTTTACATTAATTTACAAAAATTTCTTTTTACTCTCACGACCCTTCACATAGAGCTAGGCCAAGTTGCTTGTAGCTTGTTCTATTGAGCTCACTCCCATTGAAGTCATATCTGCTTTATACAGTACAAAATATGCTGCTTTATTAAATAATTGCCTTTGTTTGAATGTAGAAGATGGCATTCAAAACAGTGCAATACTTTCTATCTGTCCTTCTCTAAGATACAGAGAATATATGAATATCCATTGCCATCGTTGGTAGTTCTCCTAACAAATCGCCTTCCCAAGTAAAAGCCTCCTTCATCATTGCCCTGCAGACATCTTTTTATTTCATTGCATGCTGCAGTCATTTATTTGTTAGGCAAATCTCCATATCTCAATAGTATGCCTTCTTGAGAAAACTAGAGCCCTCCATTCAAATTTTTTGTATTTACTATGTATGTAAAAATATTTAGTAAAGGTTAAATCATATCCATAATGAACATGAATAAAGATAGAAAGAAAAAAAGAAACTTGAATAATAAATTAAATCTTTATCATAAATTTCAGGATTAATCCCGTAATTGGCTGTTACGAAGAGCCAAAACCCGATCCATTAGCTGACATGTCAGAAGAACAGAAGGAATATGAAGCCATTCAATTAGTCAATTTAATGGATGAAATATCAAGGTAATATTTATTTACTGATTGAAATGAAACATTTCTCTACGAATATCAAAAATTAAAATGATTTTGATTTCCAAGTTACTAAAATATTTGTTATTCAAAGATTTATCCCTTTCTTGCATATTACTACAAATTTTAGTCATGATTTTAATGACTCAATTGATTTTCACTCAAATGTTTGTTTCATATGTAGGAAACCTGGCCAAACATGAGAATACGGTTTGTCCAGTGTCATTTTGGAGATAAATAAGTTTTAGTCACTTCTTCTTCTGAGTTCAAGCTTCCATGGTCATATGGCTCGATGTCTCTCATACATTGTTGCTGCCAGGTCTCAGTACTGATGGTTTTTCAGCAGAATTGTCAAGTTAATGTTGGATCCTTATCTCGCTACCAGATTTTCTCTGGCTCTACTCACAAGCAATACACATTCCTGATTAATGTTAACACATTTTAAGGTATGGTTTCGTCACTAAATGGCCTGTTTTTGCACAAGCAGCAAAAGTGACCACTGAACGGGTAACTCTCCAATACAAAGATGTATCGGCAGGATTTGGTTGAATTTTAAACAGAGATCAGCCAGTTGTCGAATTTTGCCATCATTGAGTCCAAAGACTGAAAAAAAATCCCTTTTTCCCATAGCTATATAACCACTTAATAATTTTCTCATTGGAAGAGCAGGTTGTAGTTCACAAGCCAGGCCAAGCCAATCTGTCTGCTTTCTCATTGCCAGGCATTCCACAGTGACCAGGAAGAACTGGAGCCTAATATCCTTCTCAGTGAGTTTCTCCAGAAAATTGTATATTTGCTAGTACAGTAGAAGTAATTATTCATTTGATGAACTTTTAAATAATTGTAAAGCAGCTTTGGAATCCGTCATAATACAAATTTTATGTGCAGAGATTGTAGCACAATAAACAAATGCAGTGTTGATGAGCAGAAGCTTAATATCTATGCTCGATGTATGGCAAGATGGCAATAAATAGATGGACCTTGTGCATTCATCATAATATGCCAGCACCAGCTCTATTTGAGCTCCCATCAACAGATCCATCTGTATAAATTAAGGTATAGTTTTAGTAGTCTGCAGAGATATAGTTCACGGTTGCCTTGAGGAGTTGGCTTTTTGACAAATCATTTTTCTGTGCTAACACCTGGCACCTCTAATGCGACATTCACCTCTTTAACCAACCATGGGGACTGGTAGCAACAACTGCAATTTCCTCCGGTTTGCAGATACTTATTTTCTTATTAATCTCTAGCACAGTAGCATGCAAAGACTGCCAAACAAGCTTGTGTTTTCTAGAGCTAATGGAAGAGTTATAATCTTAAGATTTTTAGTCCATATGCTCTTTAAAATAATAGGTCCAATGGTTCAATTCCTAACTCTATTTCCAGTCACAAACTAAGTTATCTTCTTGTTTAAATTGGTTTGATTTTTATGTTAGTTTTATTAAAATTTAATATGGAAATACAGAATATATTAATTTCAAATATTTTATAGGAATCAATGGATTAAAACTTAATGCTATAGTCTGCCATCTGAAAGAACCACCACCAATCAGAGAGAAGTACTACTCGATTAGTAGTACAGGTTTGGAAGTATGTGCTGCTGTAGAAGAATTAATAACGCGATCTCTTATGAACTCAACTAACAAGCGTGCTGGCGAATTGGATATTCCCTGGTCAACCATGAGAGACCATATGCAAAAAGATTTTAAATTGAAACCTTTTCGCCCATTGTCAGTAAATGAGCTATCAGTCGTGGATTTAATGTGGCACAAAGAAGCATGCAACCTGCTTCTCCAACATTTCCCAACAAGAGACGATGAATGAGCTATCTATTTGAAGTTCGAAAGATTGGAACATTTATTTTTGGTCAAAGGAAAAACCACATTTCTTTCAAGAACTCAAACAAAATCTACCGCATGTTATGATTTGGGCGGGAGTTTCCAGAAGAACATCTCCTACGGCCATATTTCTTTAATGGCCCAGTGCATCCGATGACTTATCTGTGTATGATTAACAGATGGTTGCTGCCTGAACTCCAGTTGAAAGGCATAGCTGACACTGTGTGGTTTCAACAAGACAATGCACCAGCTCATTTCGCCAAAAGAGTGCAATTGAGCCTTGACGAGCTTTTCCCAAACAGGTGGATTGGCTGGGGATCCCAGAACTTTCCTTCACTTTTGCCATGGCCACCACGAAGCCCAGATCTCACCACGCCAGACAATTCTCTGTGGGGAATCATTAAACTTGAAGTCTGCAAACACCAGAGGTCGTTTGTAGGCGTGTACGCTGACAATGCAGTACAGCGCTGATATGGTACAGTCACGTCACAACATTTTCAATATGTTGACCACCATTATCTGCTACCATCTGATACCGCAGAATCACATGTTCAGCTGTTAAACGCAAAGGTGTGTCTGGAAATGTTGAGCACATGATGTGATATACTTACTTTAAGATCTGCCAAGGTTGCTACATTGTCACAATAAACCAGAACTTACCCCCATCGCCAAAAATCACATGGGGTGAGATCTGGTGAGCGTGCGAACCATGCGTTACTGAAGTGTCGGCTGGTCATCAGTGAAATGATTGCGGAGCACCTGTTTAACACAATTGTCGATGTATGGAAGGGCACCATCCTGCATGAACACTGTTGGAGTGCTGGAATCATTGAAGTTGTTAGTAATGATGCATATCAACTGCCAGTAACAGAACATGGAGTAGGACCTGTGAGCCCACGCTCTTCGAAGAAAAACGGTCCAACAATGAATGTTGATGTAAACCCCCACCAAACTGTCACTTTTGGGGAATGTGAAGGAATTTCCAGACATGCATTCGGATTTTCTCTTGCCCAAATGCGACAATTATGTGTGTTAATTGCACCTTACAGATGGAAATGTGCCTCGTCTGTGCAGAGAATGTTCCCAGGATCATTCCGGGTCAACCTCGATCCCAGCTAAGGACTGTAGCGTCTCTCGTTGACACGGATCAGGAGGCAGCAGTTGTTGAACGTGAGAAATTTTGTAAGGATAGTGCATAATGTTCCGAACAAATTTGTGAACCAAGGCAACAAGCTGGCCCAACAAATATGTAGTGCTCCGAACACTGACACTGGCCCTGACATTTCACATCTTGTCCTCTTCCACTTTGGTTGCTACAACATCAACAACCTGCATGGCAATGGGCTTTCGTCTTCCGGCTTTCACATTCAATGACCCTGTTTCTTCAAATTTGAGGATCATTTTTCGTAGCCCATTCGCAGTCCTTAGACCTCGTCGAAGACCTTTTAACGACTTAAATCTCCGCAAAGCTTCTGGTGCAGAATTCCCGTTTTGGTAAAACAATTTCACAAGTAACGCACATTCTCGTAAACTTAATGTCATTTTGAGTTGAACACAAAATGCGAATAAAAACATGTGAGATTTGCTGTTGCTTAAATAGTAATACGAGGGATGAGGTGCTAACAGAAATTTGCATTTCTAATACCATACACGCCTACAAACCTCCTCTGGTGGTGATTTTTGGAACTAATTTTTTTTTCAAGAAATGTCCTTTCCATGGCATCGTTACGACGTTCTGCAAATTTGGTGCCATTCCGATAAGTAGTTTTTGCTGCAGAGTGCGTGGAATAGGTGAACTTTAATTATAGACACCCTGTATTTGAAAATGAGGGAATTTTTTCTTCCATAAGTTGATAATGACTTCAGCAGCTCCAGTGGCAGCACTGAGAAACATGTTTATTTATAATGTCATGATAATCTTTATTATTTAAACCGTTCTTTATCATTTTTTTCCCCCCTAGTTGTAAGTAATGTCATTAAACTTAAAAATTAGGAAAGCCTTTTAGATGCAATTAAATAATTGTTGTTTCTTTCATTAATATCTAGGAAAGGTAATATCCAACCTATGAAGATTGGAGATGATGGTAAACCTCATCCAGTAAAACATATTCTAGAACTTCAGGAGGGTTTGAGCTTTCCACCTCGAAAAGGCACAGATTATGACTCTGACTCTGATTGAGGTTTCATTGCAGTGTAATCTATGTCAATTTTTTTAATACTCATGAGGTAGCAACTGCTAATAATCATTGTATTGTTAGTTTTTTGCTATCCTTGTTTACTACAAGCTCCAATTTAGTTACCTTATGTGAGCTGTTTGGTAGTCCTCCAACAAGGCTGATTTATAATAAAAGGAAAGAGAATAGAATGTATGTAAAGGAGTTTTAGAGAAAAATCTTTTTTAAATCTTCATCAGAAATAAAGTCATTTTCTTGTACATGTTAAAACTTTTTACAGCGAGTTGTCAGTAATATTATCTGCTATAAATTATTTATTTAAATAAGTCTTAAGTTCATGTTGTACAGTGTTAAAGACTTTAATAGACCCATTCTAATTTTGGAAATTAGAGGGAAATAATAATAAAAAAAAACAAACGCTTAAGTTTTAGCAATTAATGCCACTATTCTCTCTCTATGCAAATAAAAGTATCTTGAAGGAATCGTTGATTTAGATATAATGAACTGATATGGTTTACCTTGACATGTAATAGCTGTGCTCAAATTGCATGACTAATAATGACATAGGTGATTAAAGTGATTCAAAAGCCCATAGTATTCTAAATTTCATTTATTTTAAATATTTATATCAGAGTTAGTTTCACTTGTGTTAATGAAGATTTCTTTGAATGATAACTTGTTAACCTATTGCAACAAGACTGGTTTTGCCTGAGGGAGATGTGAATATTAAGTAAAATTAAGAATATATGTTGAATGATTCAATTATCTAGTCCTATTTTTGAAAGAAATTTGTTTGTAAAGATACTTATGGCATGAGAAATTAAAACAAAATAGACCTACAAACGATAAAAATCAAAATTTATAACTGTAATAAGTGCAGATGTTGTGCATGTTAATTTAAAAATGGTAAACTAAATTTTTAAACATTACTACTTTGGAAAAATGAGGAGGAATTATTATTCATTGTAAATTTAGTTGCCAAATTAAAGTTCGGAACTTCTTGCTAAAGTAATTCAGAGAAGCTATGTAAATAGCTCTTAATATGACAAAAGAAAAAGAAATGCCTTTTCAGATTAATAGATGCTTTCAAATACATTGGATGTAGAAAGGATAACTGGCATGAAACTGCAATATTAAAATAAAAATGCTATTTTTTTTTATATAATTTCCATAGCAGATATGCAAAATTAGTAAGCATATTTATAATTTCATTATTTGTTCACTCATAACAGTGTCTTTATTTTGCCTTTGAATTATTAGGAAGAAAGTAGAAATAATCTATATAAGATGTGCTTAACTGATACGATTTATATATTATATTCAAGATTGCTGGAAAATGCATTGAAAAGAAAACAAAAACTTTTATTAGCTTCAAAAACAGTTCCAACAATTTGCAATTTTTTATTTAGATATTTGGAACTATAGTTATTGAAAATAATCTGCGTGCATATTTTCTTAGGCTAAATCATGTGTTTGTAACACTTCAGCATATTTGAATTTTGATAAATAATTATAATAATATTGATGTGATATTCCTTTATAATTTTAGAATAGCTTTATTCCACGTAACTCTTTAAAGTCAGCAGACTTATACTGTATAAAAGTCAAGACATTCTTAATAATAATAAGTTTGTGTTCTGAATAAGACAGTTTAACATGTATTAATAAACAATACAAGGAGAGAATAAAGAATAAGCGCACTTATGTTGCAGATGAATGAAGTCTGACAGTTTCAAAGTATTATTTACGGTTCATCTTCAGAGAGCAGCACAAACATGTAAGACAACACAATAAAACAAGCATGACACATGCTAGAACTTCCCTCAGTAGGTCCATGTTTGTTTTATTGTATTGTCCTTTATCTCTGTTCCATTCCCTGATAATAAATTGTGCTTAACACTTTGAAACTGTTGGACTTACTTATCTTTGACATTCCAGCAAGTGTGTTTCATCCTAATTCTACAATTCTCAGTTACGACAGCTTAAATTAGAACTTGATGCTAGTGTGCTTTAAATTGAAAATGTAAATCTAATTTGAAAAGCATTATTTCAGTAGTACTGTTTTCTTTAAAAATTCATTAAATAAATATAATAAGAATTTAAATCATGAATTTTATGGTGTTAATGAAAACTTATATAAATATAATAACTGGTTAAGGACTGAAGAGTTGAATGCCACAAGTTTCTGGTTTCTATTCACTTAAGTAGTTCTTTTCTATCATTGTTATTTACATTAGAAATTCCTTAAATCCTTGTCATTTTAAAAGACAGTTCGTAAATTTAAGCTTAAATAAATGTCAATAATAAACTATAAACCAAAGCTAAAATGAAACTTAGCTAGCTGTATTTTCTATCTGTAACATAACAAATAACTATAATGCCTGCATTTGTTTTTTAAATTATTAATATTCGTATAATGATTTTTTATCAATTATGTATGAAATATTTTGGTTTACATGCCACTTCTAAAAAGAAAATAGGTACTTCCGTACTATCGGGACCCATTTTTTATAATCGATTTCTGGTGTTTTCTTTTCATTTATTTTCTGTGTGTGTGTGTGTGTTGTTTTTTTTTTAAAACATGTAGTTTAAACAAAAGAATTAATGTGCCACAAATTAATAGAAATAAAAAGGTCAATGACACAGAAATAATCTGAAATATCTGAGATATTTTTTATTTCTGTGTCCTTTACCTTTTCTTTTCATAACTTGTAGTTGTCGTTATTTATGAGACCAGTGGTCATTTCAAAATAGAAATTATTTTTTTTCCATTGTATTTCCAAACGAAACATCCTGGAAAGGATCTCACTTCAATTAACCTAACCTAGTGTTAATTAAAAGGAAAATGTCCCCCCCCCCCCAACAATTTCAGGTTAAATAAATGCCAATAATAAACTATAAGCCAAAGCTAAAATGAAGCATAGCTAGCTTTATTTTCTATCTGTAACATAATAAATAGCTATAATGCTTTTAGTTATTTCTAAAATTATCTATATTGCTATAAAGATTTTTGTAAGTGCCTATTTTTATTACACACTTGGAGGGGTTAACAATATAAAATACCGCACCAGAAATCGATTATAAAAAATGGGTCCTGTTAGGTAGGTAAGTACCAAAAATAGTTATCTTAATAGAGTTTAACATACTTATATCAATATGAAATGTTGTTGATTTTACTGCATTGTAATTCTCCATAGGATTATTAAAAAAAAATAAGCTTAAATAGATATTTTATAAACTTGTCAATTGAGAATTAAGTAATAAACTATTAATTAGTCATTTAATCTGACCAGTTATTAGAATTTAGTCAGCTTTTCAGTTCCATTTTTTTTCTCACGCTTCAGACTTTCACCAATTTACATGCATCTTTTTCATCGGAGTACTTTAAGAGTAGTCATTGGAAACTACAACAGGTTAGGTTTTCCAATAACTGCAATTATGTTTTCTGATGAAATGAATATTTTGTGTTTAAACTGTCATACTTGAAATGAGTGATGATTTAAGAAATAATTAAGTTAAAAATGAAATTATTGCTGTATTTTTTTTTTCTTTTTTTGTTAAATTTGAAACTAATTAGACAGCCAGATATTTGGTTTTGAACGAAGTTTTGTCATTCAGTAGCCTTTGCCATAAATTCTGGATTTACCAACCATGATGGTCATGGCAAAATGAACTAAGGGTCAGAAGAAATCAACCCTTCTAAATAATTCCCTTGATTTTAGATGGAACAGGAGACTGAAAGAAACATGACTTATTTGGGATTCATATCTAGATCCAGGTTTTGCTGGACCTTTTATGTTGATTGTTCAGCTACTGCTGGGTGATATATCATGAAATAACTAAATAAATATTTCATTCATTAACAGTTGTGAATGTCAGCCTCTATTGTTATTTGGAAGAAAAAAAAAATCTAGAAATTTAATCACATGTATGAATGCTAATTTGGAAATGCAGTATATAACAAATAAGTTAAAGAAAAAAAGATATTTGCTTTTTATTTTTCTGTATGTTGATATTTAATAAACTTAATCAATATTTCTTCTTTATTTAAAAAGAATGAAAATGGCTATTAAATGCATTTATATTATTACTACTTAAAATACTTTTCTTGTATAAAACTGGATCAAAGTAATGTTTTTCAAATGTAATTTTGTTATAATGTTTGTTTTTTGAACTAATTCTGAAGTTTCAATTTCATTAAAAAAATTAAAACTACCTCAAATTGCCTTCGATTTGCCATTAAATTAGTTTCTCAGAAATAAATACATAAATAAAAAAAAAAAAACTTTTTATATCTAATATGATGATTTTTGTTTTGATAAGTTTGGAATAATTTACTGAAAAAAAAATTAATAGCACATTTAGTTAGATATTTTTTTTATGAGCAATTTTGATGTAATTGTCACTATTAATTAAAATTTACATCAAATTAAAAATGAAAAATCAACAACAAGAAGTAACAGATGCTTTCCTTAATTCGATTTTTATTATTATTATTTGTTTTATGTTGAGTCATTATTATCTGTAACTGTGGTAATCTTGTCAATGTTTTAAACATTAGGTACAGATTTTCATGTTGATTAGTTTTTTAATTATAAAGAAATCTTAGATATTAAAACAGTGACTTAATTATAATAATCTACACTTTGTATAATTAAATTAAATTCATTTCATTTGAAAAAAAAATATTATATGGTAATAATCTAGAAGCTGTTCTTTAGATGGCATATTTAATATTTTTACAGTTGCATTTTCCATTTTCTATTAATGTTAGTGTAATATTAAGTAATATATACTGTGTAGTGCATGTTTGATTATCATTACCATCATACTGAATTATTCATGTCAACAAAATGAATGTAATTTTTTGAACTTGATTTTTCATTAATGTTCTTCAGTAATTTTTTGGACTTGAAACTTTTCATTCATCATTAGTTTCTCCTAATTAAAAAAAAAAATCGTAATTAGTAGTTACTAATGTATTTGACTATGGATAACTGTGCTTCTCTTTATTCCAAGAAAGAAAATATTAAGTATCCTGCATGCTTCTGTCATTTTAAACTTTGAATAGCATTTCTCTTATAAGAACATTGTTGTCTAATTAAAATACATTCCTTAATTAATATTAATTTCTTTTTCTTTCTTTTTTTTAAGTGATATGAACAATTAAGATGAATCATTTATATTTGTCTTTATAGCTTGACTGAGGATTTCTAAGTAGGCATCAATCATTGGAATATCCTTGCTATGTATTAAAAAAAAAAAAATAGTGTAGCTGGATTCTTTTCCATATTATATATAGTATAGATGGTTTCATAACTGAAATTAATACAAAAATCTTGGCTAAGTTATTATTATTAATGTAAAAATCCCCTGACTTATCTCCACAATGTGGAAAAGAATCCAGTGACAACACAGTTTCATGTTCATCAAAAATCTTGTTTTTTTTTTTTAATAATAAAAGCTTAAATGATGAGATAATTTGTGTTATTATGATTTACTATTTTTTAAGGAAACAACTGAGCAAAAAGCACTAAATTTGAGTAATTTTGTTTGCATGTCTTTTAGTTCTTTGCCAGATAGCCCCTCAAGCAGCCAGTCTGGCCCTCTTGTGTTTATGTAATTTTTCTCATTTTAATCTGGAAAGAAATAAATTACTCCAATAAACATTAGTCAATATGAACTTGTGAAAAAAAAAAAATAATAAAGAAAGAAATAATAATAATAAAGGAATAAACATAAGCAACAAAATTTTGCTAACTTTAAACATTTTAACATTAAATTTTGGTTATTTAAATGTTAAAAAATTGTTCATATGCATTTAGTGCAATAAATTTGTTGTGAATAGTAAAAGTGATGTGTGATTTTATTATTATTATAATTACTCAGATAAAATATATATTGCATAACACACACATACGATTAGGCTGATTTAAGATGAGTGTAAAAGCATTTATTTTTACAACATGAAAATTATGGCAGGAGTGGCTACTGTCAAATTAATTATATGGAAAACATTTAACAAGATATTTAGTTGTTTAATCGAGGCTTTTATTTGCTGTATCGTTTTGTATCAAAATCAGTCACAGCTCACATTGAATAGTCTAAATCTACCATTAAAATTTCAGATTCCCATAATAAATAGTTTTCAGTTACGATAACATCACCTTTAACGGCAATGTGTAATGGTGGTTTTCTAAGCCAAGATTCCTTATCTAAGATCAGTTTATATCAACCATTTTTTTTTCAATGGAACTCAATCCACCATTAAAAATTTAAAGTTTCCATTTAGAGTTTCCCAAAGCAATTTTATTTATTTATTATGAGCAGAAGTACTTTGACTACAATGTATAATTGCTGATTTACTGACTTGGGGTTCATTTATCTATGGCTCCAGTCTGTCAAAATCAGTAAATATTTTACATTGGATAGAGCAACCATTAAAAAAAGTTTTTTGGAGTATTAATATTAAGCATCAACATAACACAAATTGGATTAAAAAAAACAAAAAAGGCTTTTAAATACAATTTTAATGATTCTGCTTAAATATGCATATATACAGAATACAAACATTAGACCAAGCTTATAACATATGGAATGTTTTAAGCCATCTGTGATTGCCATCAGGTTTTTAAAGTAAACAACCACATTCCAATTTTTATTTTGTGTGTTGATTATAGGCTTGTTTTTCATCTCCACACACAGATGGTGGTTTCATTTCTATTCTAAAGAAAACGTTTTCTATCTAATCATTTTCCTTCCCTGCAAAATAATAATAATAAAAAACACACAAATTAATACAAAGGAACCACTCCACTTTTATAAGAAATGGATAAACTAACAAATTAACAGAGACAAAATTTAGTTTTCTTCCATCAGTTGTTTATAAATTTCTCTTGCAAGAACACACTGCATTGTTTGAATACAACCTTTTCAGCATTTGTTACAGGGATTGATATAGGAAAGAACAGGGTTTTTTTTTTTTTTTTGGCTATTTTAGTGAATAGCATACACTTATTAATAGATGGATCAAACTGTAACAAACAATATCCTAGTTACACTAAGCAAAATCTGAAAATGGAAAGCAGGATTCAAATCGTATGATATTAATGTATTTGATATGAACTACATCTTTATTCGACATGTTTGATATCCACTTTATGCAGGAATGATAACAGTTGAGCACATATTTTTTCTTTTGCTAATGATCTGAAATTCATCTGGAGGAACACAACATTACCTGAGTAATGTTTGATGATCAAACAGGTTCCCAATTTCAAATAGAAAAATTTTGTGGATTGAATGCCATTATTTCAAAGGCAAAGTTAATATTATGATGTGGCCTTCGTTTCACTTTATGCAGTTTTAATGCATAACCATTATGGAGAATCATTCTTTTATTGTGTAAGATATGCTAACTCTTTGAGTATTATTCTTATGAGGTCTTTCAGTTGTAACATGAGAAATATACTTCCTTTGTTATTTTTATTGCATTCATGTTGACAATAGTATTTAAGGGGCCCAATTGTCTTGCCACTATGCTACAGGATGGAGGAGCCAGATTCAATCCCTCACAGAGATAGGGATTTTTCCTCTTCTTCATTTTGCTGAGCTCTAGGGTTTATCCAGTCCTCTCTAAAATGGGAACCAGGTTTCTTTCCTGGGGGTAAAGGCAAATGAGCATTGGCTGATAACCAATCTTAACACGTTGACTGCCGACTACATGGCACTGACAGTAGACTTTCCTATTACACGTTGTATGGCAACTTTCATTGATCAGTCTGCTGCTGGCGCTTACAAGAGGAACTTGAATTGTGTGCAAGCATCTCAGTAGAGACCTTTCATAAACAGTTATTGGCACTGAACTTTTGAGGGTTTTTTTTTCCTTCCCATAGTAATGAATGATATACCAGGCCTTGTACAGGCTAATTTTGTTGATTATTTACTTTATGTTGATTTTTAGAATTCAGAATATGAAAAAAAAATAAAAAGTTCCTTGATCATACACCTAATTTGAGTTTGTATAAATGTTTTGAGAATTTACGTTGATTTTTATTATTATTATTAGCGAATGGGCCCCAACGGACCACACACTAGCCCCTCCTGACAACGTCAGAACAAGGCTAGGAAATCAGAGACGAGAAAGAATGCACTTTCTCGTCGATGATACACCTGAGAGAGTAAGTCCCAGGGGGAAACGGACGAAACACAGAAGAAAGAAAGAAACATCCATGCCACTAGCGGGATTCAAACCCGGGAACTGGCCCACTGGCCACAACGGCAGACTGCCGTCTAGACCGCACGGCCGTTGATTTTTATTAATAAATAAAAAATACATCCTTTATTCTATTTACATTTTATCTTGATCTCCTTAGCATATCATTGACTAAACCATAAATAAAAAAACTACTCAAAGTCTAGTATCTAGGAGACACTTAGTGCAGGAATTTAACCAGAGGTGCCTCCTTCACATAACCGTGGTAGTTGATTTGAGTGGGTTGGGGGAGAGAGGTTGAAATATGGTGTGTACTGACTTCTTATTTTACCATATATAATAAACACAAAATAATCTAGTGGCATCTGGGGATCACCAATCCTTACAATGGTGGCAGTCAAAGTGTCCAATATGACCCAATGGTCTTTGGAACATTTGAGCCTATACCTTTGGTGCCTCATGAGCCATATAGGTATGAATAAATACCTACCCACCTATTTTAAAACAAGGCCAGTAATAGCATTCACCCAAGAGAAAAGAAGTTTCTAGCTGGAGAATATAAAAGGAACTAAAGAAAATAATGGAGAAAGAATTAAAAAGGACGCTGTCAAAAAGAGGACTATGGAGAAAAGAATAAAACTTATTCAGGTGTAGTACACCTATAATTGCATTAACATTTCTGACAGCATTTCTGACTTTAAGGGAGTTATGACTAGATATTTGTTTCTTTGTCAAAAGTAAACAATTTGTAATTGTATAAAACATCACTAATACTTCAAATTAAATTATACCAAACTCATTTATTACATCTCTTCTACAAAATAACGCTCGAGGAAGGAGGAGCTGTTGAAGCTCTCTGAAACATTGCGTTATTTTGTAGAAGAGATGTAATAAAGGAGTTTGGTATAATTTAATTTGTAATTGTATTTTGTTGCCTTAAAAGTTTTTTTGAGTTAATTCCATCTTTTGCGTTCACAAGCAAGTGTGTTATTCCATTAAATCTTTCTTATATTGTAAAAGGTTTTATCTGAAGAATTTTCTATTTTTATCAATTAAGTTATTTTCCTGATAGGTAAACAGGTATTAGAGGAAGCAATACAATGCACTAGTAAAAAAGAAGTAGAACAGTTTACAAATGGGGGGGGGGGGGGGGAATAGAAACCGATGCATTTATACAGAGCGGTCTGTATGGATAGAGAAAGAGACTATCACACAATACATAAAAAGGCAGGATAATTTGTCTAGGAAATGGATTTTGCTAAACTCATAACAGCTATATCTATTCCTCTTTAACTACACTGGCGAACAAAAAAATTGACTCAACGGAAATATTTGCATTCGCTGTCAATTATGTAGGGGAATGTATTTGTAGCAGATAATTATACATCATCTGAAATCATAGAAAATAAACTTTCAAATGATACTATAAAAGTCAATATCCAAAAAAACTGCAATGTGATATTGGGCCTAATTTCAACACTGCTTTCAAATGCTTGCAATGTCATGTATGGTATGCACATGCTCACTGCCTATAAAAACAATGTTCCAAAAAGTACTCGTCAGTCACTTTTCAGAAGTTGTCCTGTCGACATCTGCTCTTATTACGTTGCATTATTCACTCCTAAATAGACACCACACCTGAAGCTGCAGCTCGAGTTTTGCATTTTGGCAAAAGGGACACAATCAGCACCCTGTCACTTAGCAGTTGAACAAGAGCCAGTCTGCCATATCGCAAGTATATCGCTGGTATTGTGCCTTCGATTGGAAACCAGGTTCAGGCAGACTGTGGTCCACATCGCAGAGAGATGATCACTTAACTTCATTCCGAAATCACCACCTTACCGGAATTGACATCCAATAAGAATGGCAACAAGATGGGGGGATGGATGTCAGTGAGTGGACAGTCAGAAGACGATTGAAGAATGGCGACCTGACACCAAAGAGGCCTGCTACTGGGCCCCTCTTGACGGCAGCCCATCGACAAGCATGATTTCAATTTGCTTGTAAGGAAGTCGACTGAAGTTTAGAGCCCTGGTGCAACGTTTTGTTTTCTGATGAAAACAGAATGTGTTTGCACTGCAGCATAAGAAGAGCTCGTATATACAGGAGGTCTGGAGAACATTAGGCACAATGCTATATAAGTGAGGTAATGCGGTGGATCCTGCATGGTGTGGGCTAGGATTTCCTTCGAGGTGAAAACAGCCCTCGTTATCATAGCTGATTTGACGGCAGATGACTACATCAGTGACATCTTAGGCAACTATGTGGTCCTGTATGCAGAATTTGTCGGTCAAGACTTCGTGCTAATGCACGACAACATGAAACCACATTTTGCAAGGTGCATCCGACAGTATCTGGACAAGATCGTCATGCCCACCATGGACTGGCTTCCATGCAGCACGGACTTAAATTCAATCTAACACGTGGGATTAGCTGAAGAGAAGGGTTAGAGGCAGAAGTCCCGCTCTTAGCACCATGATTCAACTCCAGGCAGCGATGGTAGAGGAGTGGGAAGCGATTCCGCAAGACACGGTGAATAAGTTAATACAGTCTATGACAAACTGTATGGAAGCAGTTATAATAGCTAGTGGTGGCAACAGCAAATACTGAATACAATAAATTTTGTTTCTTTATGGGGATATTTGAAAAGCTTGGTGTACCAAGGAGCTGTGGATAGCTTAGTAATGTTACAGGACCGAATAATGCTGTACGTGAGACAAGACACAGGAGATCTGTTGCATTCTGCTACTGATCACACAATGCAGTTATTGGAACAGTTGCAAGGAAAACATATTGAATCACATCTGTAAATAATGCTAAATAAAAATTACTATTGATTGTAAACTTACTTTATTTATTACAACCAATTTTCTCTACATGTAGAATTCCTTGATAAGGGGGATTTTGGCCAATGAAAAACTGGACCATGTTCGGCCATTTCCCTTCATACGATGCATATGATGGAATTGGAAAAACAGGGTTTATTTTAAAGTTGAGTTACTGAATGAACGAATGTTAGAAAATTATTATACAAAACATAATTCAGATATTGCCAGTGCGGAAGTAGTTTAGAAAAAAATATTTATAGTTATTTGTAAATTTAGAATTATAAATTTTCAGTTTTTTGTCGAACACCAATCTCACAATCTTTTGAGGTTTTTATTACAATTTTAGTCATTAGTTTGCTCTTATTTTCGTTATGAATGTTTTGTTAGCTAAACCAGATATTTATTTACTTTTTTATTTATATTATCACTTATTGCAAATGTCCTCTTCTGCATTTTCAATAATTTCAAATAAGAAAATTTTAAGTAATAAGAACAATGTATGATTAATTATCCTGATATATCCTGTAATCTGCTATTAATTACTAACCTTATTATTAATAGTTTTACCAATTAGAAGTAAAATCTTAATCAATAATCCTACCTTTTGTCAAACTATGGAAAAACATGCTCTCAACTCTTTAAGTACATTAAACAAAAATTTATTAACAAGAATAAAGCAAAATGTACATATTAATAAATGATAATAATTCCAAAATAATACAATGCAATTTAATTTCTTTTTTTTTTTTTTTGTATTTTAAGCACATAGGGTCATTCCACGTCAAGTCATCCAGGCCATGTCATCCACTATCTAGTTGAGAACTGAGATTTTGTGTACTGGTTTTATACTTAATTTCATGAACTTTTGCCAATTTTTATTGCTTTATATTCATTCTGTTGGTAGTAATTGCAGAAAGTTTGATGCAATATGGTACTTCAAAGCGAATTGTGAAAATTTGAAAATTGGCTGCAGTTTTTAAATGGAAACAAGTAGGCTGACAATTTTTTTCCTGAATATGCTTTCTGACATGTAGTTTACGAAAACATGAAAGAATTGGCCATATAAAATTTTGTTTTAATTGTTTTTTTTTTTTTTTTGGTTAAATTAAAAAAAAATTTTGGACTTGCCCCCCCCTCTGAAAATCATTGAAAAAAAATTAGAAACTGATCTGCAAATAGTAAATTTGCATCACAAAAAAAAAAAAAAAATAATTTTTGAGAAATGAATGGTACTCACAAAAAAAATTCTTCGGGAATTTTGAGAATATTTCCATTCAGCCATTAACATTCCAATATCCTTAATAGAAATACTGTTAACTACTCAAGAAACATTAACAACATAGGTGAGTATAAAAATATACAAATGCAACAAAAATTGCAATATAAAACAAAACTACAAACTATAAAATATACTCGTGCATTATATAAGTATGCGTTGCCCTCGTCCCATAGCACCGCCTCGCGGTGAAGCACTGCCCCTTAAGGGGTGACGGGCCTGACACATGGGTGCCGTATGTCTCAGCTTCCGACAGCGATAGCAACGAGGCGTTCTTGGGATTGTCGCGATCTCGTCACTATGAGTAGATTCGTCCGGGACATATTGTTGCGGTTTGTTAGG
>JAFIDM010009631.1:117133041-117169200 GCA_023159025.1 Thereuonema tuberculata
GATGGGGGGGGGGCGCCTGACGAAATCTTGCCCCGGGCGCCAACAAACCACGCGACGGCCCTGAGTATAAATATATATAACAGTTCTTAAATAGCAAATCAGTTTTATATATCGATACGGTTAAAATATAACATAGTTATTACAAATAAGAAAAATAGATATATAATGTCGTATTTTATATCATCAATTCCTCTATGTTATAAACAAGAACCGAAATCTATGCATTTGCTCTGAAAATAGATTCATGGAATCGTCGCTTACCACATGACGTAGGCGTGGCCAAGCGTCTTCTCGTCGTAGAAGACTATATATAACATACTGGGGTCGAGCTTATAACTAGCCCTGGGGTCGAGGGAAGTAGGGCTCTTGGCGTTTACTGACCAACGGAAATAATCGAGTAGTCAATCAGACGACCCCCGCATAAGTATTGTTTCAAAACAAAATAAAAGAAAAATAAGATGGAATAATAAAATTTCATTTAACTCACATGTTATCTTAAAAAAAAAAGTTTTCAATATCCACAGTAATTTACTTAAAATAATGAAAAATAATACTTCTCCATCGAGAGAGGGGTTGAGATCAATGTTTTTCACCATGACTCGATTATTTATAGTCTAATGAAAGAAATGTTTCAGTACAAAATTAAAGAGCATAAAATTTGCTACAGAATCGGTCGTTATCAACTTTTTCGTAGCAACTGTTTCAGAGATATTAAGATTTAATTTCAGTTCAAGTTTATGTGAGATCTACTATACGTACGTGTTTTGTTACCATCAATTTCAGTCTGTTTTTTAACTTGAAGTTTTTTGAGGGAGTGTTTTATAGCTTTGTGAGAGCCACTGGGGATAATTGTAGCATTGTCGAGGTAATGGTATAGCAACCACGTTCGCGTGTCACAGTGTCTATTACAAATTGTAAAGTGAACATCAAAAGAATGTTGCTGTGAGTTTGCACAAAATGTGGCCTACATCATGCTACAAATAAGACTTGTTACAGCATTTAAGACACATGTACCCCAAAGAAAAACATAAAACATCTCATGGCGTGCAACGTCGTGAAAGACCAGTTTGTGTCGCGGCACGCCGAGCCTTTGAACTGCCGTGCATGCTACGCGACGATCACACTGATGCAAAAGACGCTGACTAGATACACGAAAGTGAAATAGACGATGCAATTTCTCTGGATGAATCAGTACCAGTCTCGATATCAGTAAGAGACATCAACGTATATAAATATTACACATGATAAATCCATGGACAGGAACTGATTAATTAACGCAATGCCCATGGATTCGCAATTGATTACTTATTATTATCATTATTATTATTTATACCAAAAAGAATTTTAACGGTAATTTTACTTTTTAACATTGAACTTCAATTATTTGATTAGGTACCTATAATAAGAAAAAAGATAGTAACAGAAAAAAAAATTATACCGTTCCGGCCCTCTCAAAAACTCCCTTATTAGTGCTAATAATAATGGAAAAACATGTTTTTAATTGCTATAGAGACATACACACATAAAAATTATAGTATATAAGGATTCCTGTGATATAAAATAAAATCTGGTTTTAATTATGAGTTCTTACTGACAGACGATACACTAGCGGTTAATGGCGGCATGTGCGGAGAAGGGAGGGAAGAGAGTTGGCCCTTACGTAGACATTTGATTCTGTAACGTACCTTACACATACACTATGTAACTTACATAAACTTAGAATTAACTTAGCTTACGTATTTTTTTTTTTTACTTTTTTTGCTTTTTCCGATTTGTATTCTTTACTTTTCTTAACTTTTTTCTCCTGACTACCCTCACTTTCACTTGTCGCAGGCCTTTTAACGAAATACTTATCGAGGGAGATTTATTTCTGTCTCCCTTTCAAAATGTTAGGGAAATGAGTAAGGCACGTGTCGTAAAAAAGCGCTGAAGCACGACTAGTAGACAATTTATCAGTCTATGAACGTGCTCGTATCTCAAAGCAAAAATTTGCTCAAAGGCTTGCTCGTATCTCGGAATACTCGTATGTCGGGACGCTCGTATCTCAGGGTATTACTGTATTTGTAAGACAGTGAATGTTTCCACTAATGAATTCCTCATTTCCACTAATGAATTTTCAAGGACACCTCTGTCATGGACCACCCGAAAACAATCTCAAGAGGATTTATGTCGCCCCCGTCATGGACCACCGGAAAGCAGTCTCAGGAGGACTTTTCTCATTGAATTGCCTATGACGGACTCTTTTCGGGGCCGGGACTCATGGGAGTCTCTATGATGGCGCAACCCTGGATTGAATCTAGAGACGACCCGGTATATTTGATGATAGGACTTTTCTCTATTCTCTTATCAAATTCCTTAATCTTTCATATGAAGCCAAAAAATGACCACTTCCAGTTTGACCCTTTTTCGTTTTTTGCTCATATCTTTTTTTCCCGCACTTTCCTCCACTTAGGATAAGTACCATTCAATAGCTCTTAGGTAGGGCTATAAATCCCAGTAATCAAATTCCTGCCGGCTTTTGCCCCCTTAGGAGGGGAGGGGAAAAACTAGTTTTTCCCATAGGACGCCATGTTAAAATAACTCCACGAGTACGTGGCCGAATCGGTTCGTTTTTTCGGCTATAAGTAGCTGTTGAAAAGGGTATTAATTGCTGTAAATTGTGTAATCCTCCAATGGCTAGAAGTGGGTCAGGGCAAACGCCATTATGTCGTGGGTCTTGTAACTGCTACCTTGAGAGCCTATAAAACAGGCATAAAGATTTAAATTACTTATGCATGAAATGCACATGCAAAAAGTTAATTAACTCGCTCACCATCATTCATACTTCTGGTACGGTTTTGCCTTCTAGGGTATGTCCTTTATCGCCAATATAAACTCTTCAGTCTTCACAGGTCATGTTCACATTTGAATTTCACTTTCATCACCTGCAGGCTACCAGTGCTGACACCAACATTTGACTTCTTTCCTTTCGCCAGTAAGTTTAAATAACACTGAATAGTCTCTCACAATCAACATTGGTACCTGGTAAATTAATTATGAATTGCATGAGAGAATAATGAAACAATTCATTACATTCCAACAAAATAGCAAATTTATTTACTTCCTTATGGAAGTAAGAAAATAACTTGAAATTATTCACAAGAAACTTTTGTTTCATGAAGTAAATACTTCATCTTATTGACATCTTTAAAAAATTGGTGTGACCATGTTTCTAAGTGCCTGATCACTTCAGAATAAAATCTATTTGTTACAGTGTATGCAAATTCTTTTTTAATACTTTCTTCTGTTATAACTTTCATAAATATAATTTTAAAAGAAAATGGAAATAAAGTTTTGTTCTAACCTATCTGTGAACTTTCTCAGTACCGTATTTGAAAATATTGTACAGAAACTTCAGTTGCTGTTATATCTTTCGTTTCAACTTTTGTAATGGTTTCATTAAAAAGCAGAAAATGTGCATGAAGGGAAAACACCACTTTTTGTAGCTTTAAAAAATTGACAATACCTACTGGGGCATTTTCTTCACTAAAAAAATACGCCTTTTTTGCTTCATACTGGCTTATGATTTTTTTTCCACACAAGGAAGCAGAGAAAGACATCTTGTCTTTGAGTGGTGTAAAAGCCCCTCATAGGGATATCCATTAAATTCACAGAAGCTTTTCAAATGTTCTGTTCTTCAGTAAAAATATTGAAAAGGTTGAATATTTTAAAAACCAAGTTCTCAACATTTATGGGCGTTATTATGGGTATTATTTTGAACAAGCTACAGAAATGACATTGTTTAGAATATGAGCTCCACAACCAATAGGCAAAATATATTTTTAACCTGCATTCCAGCTCACTGTTGGCATTTCTTGTTGTTTTCTTTTTTATGCTACCAAAATTTAATAGTGCAGTATTAGCTACAAATCCCACTAGCCCATAATAATTTCAAATTATTAGCCTAAGGGTTATTGTACTAATCAATACATTTTAGATATTTTTTGAGGTTTCATCTGTCAAGCTCTGAATTTTTAAAAGGCATGTATTAATTTGAAATATCTTTGTCTACTTCACAGTACTCAGCTTAAAGAAGTAGAAGTTTGGTTGATTTTGTATTAGAAGCATCACAAGTAAGAACTAGGAAGGACGACTTTTTTAAACAATTATTCAAAATATTTTCTGACCATTCCCCTATCAATTTGTTATCAAAGCTTCAAATTTGGTTCGAGAGCAAACTTGTTTTTGCTGTCAATTTCAACAATTTCCTAGTACACTCCATAGTTCTAAAGAAGTGGTTATGTTTTAAGTTGTGGTAGGACCATAAAAATTCTAATAGAATTAAGTCTAGTTCTTCTGAAGATTCCTTTCTCCAACTTACATGGCTCAGCAACATATGAATAATGAATGTGTGATTTCGATTTCATGTTGTTCAATATCATATTTACTTTTGTTTTGTATAAAGAATTCTTTTGCTACACGGAGCAGAAACCTTTGTAAACATCATAACTTCGCGATTATTTAATACAGGGATAACTATCTTCGAATGCTTGGCTATGCTGACTCTTTTCATGGGACATTGTCTGAATTTTTAAATAACATATATAAACAAACACTCAATTCCAGCTGTTAACAACTAGAGCCATTAGGCCTACTTAAGGAGTCTAAACTTTTGGGCAGAATAGACAAAATAAATTTGTTCAGAATTAGCCTACTTTGAAATTACCCTTGCATGACATATCAGTAAGAAGATATGATTCTATTAGACATATGGTGTATGTAGTGGCGCACCCAGGATTAAGGTTTCGGGGGAGGAACTAAGGATGTTGTAAAGTCTATTCAGATGTAAGCATATTGAAAAATAAATTGTTTCAAAGATCGTTCCAAAATAATAAGACACAGACACGTCATGCTTTAATAAAGCTTTTCTTCTTGTTCTTTCTTTACTTTTACAGTGGTATCTATAAATGAAATCTATAAATGCCAAGTAGGTGAGGGGGACCATTAAAAATTAGAATATCTGTAACAGTCCCGGAAAATATCTTGGATTTTGAAAATTCAAGGTTTTATTTATTTATTTTTTAAATTGCCTTTTAAAAACAAACAAACTGAAATTGACGACAAATGGATTGAGATATCAATCATTTTTTAACCAACCACGTTCCTTTTAAATCATTAAAGAAAATTGTACTTTGGAGGTCAAACGCAGATACAAAATGCATTTTTTCCCGATAATCACTGCAGACCTCAAAACAAAAAAAAAAAGTATGTGTTTCACGACCAAAAAATATTAAAAGCAATGATATTTGGGAAAAAAAATAACTTCAGCAGGAAAATACAATTAAAATATGAATAGCATTTTTATATTTATATATATATATATATATTTTTTGCAATTTCTTAAGTACGAATTATTTATATATTTTATTTATATTATTTTTTATACTGTTGTTTGTTCTTCGGTTGTTTAGTTACTAATTGTGATAATTTTTATCTACAATAAAAACATGCTACATATAGCCTATACATGAGTATATGTAAACGAATACACACATAGGCCTACATATAAACTCAATTAATTTCGAAGAAGCCGTTATTGAAGTCGATATTGCATCAAAAAGCTACTCTATTAAATACGTGCCGAATTGTAAGAAAATTCATTTATAAATCTTTGTATAGTTTTTACCGAAGTTGTATTGTAAAATCAGTGAACACTATGAATAATAATAAGAATTTAGTATAGGCCTATATGTATACAAACTTGTACAAAAATCTACTTTGATCGAAACTTCCCTAACACGGACGGCTACCATATTGATTTTATTTAATTTTTTTATTTTGGAGATTAATATTTCTATAAACTTACATCACGTCTTTCAGAAATTAGATCGCTTTGTTACCTTCCTCCTAACTCGTTCACTTAGTCAATTATTAGTTACTGTAAATACTTTCTATAACTTACGTATGTTCGTTTAGAAATAATCGAACGAGACCATGAGTCCTATTCGCCTTTGTTAACTTCTCGGGAAATGACCATAGCGACGGTGGCGGCGAAATTAGCCTATAATATGGAATATAGTTTTAATTTTTCATATCATTATCCTGTTATTCATTTGTAAAGTATTAAGATAAAGTACGTGAAGTTTCCCTTTGAAATCTAATAGTTTATTTACGGCAGGCTTATTATAAGGTGACCAGATTTTTAACAATTTGTCCCGCGTCCCGCGGTGTTTTAAAAAAGTTTTTTTTTTTGGTTGTTGAACTGGAAATACCTTTTTTTTTTTCTTCTTTCCAGTTTCTCCACCCCCACCCCCCCGGTCAATGGTGTCCCGCTTTGCCAATGTAAAAATCTGGTCACCTTACTTATTTTTCTTATTTATTAACTCAATAAATTTTGTTTTTTCGAGTCCTTAGTTTTTCGTAATTTTAAGACAAATCATGTTTAACACCACCATTTCAAGCATTCAGATGTCCACGTGATTTGATAATTGGATAATAAGATTATCAATAAATAAAGAGAACAAGAACTAATCCAATAATTCCTGGTTAATATTAATATTTGGATAGAATACATACTTATTTATACAAAAAAAAATAAACATGTAAGAAATTATTTTGTTTAAACTTGATGAAAGTTTTAAAATTACCACATACTATATAATAATTAATTATAAGTGAACTTGATCGATTATGTATGATAATTATTAATGAATATGATTGTATTTATAAGTTAATGAACATACATAGTTCCAAACAAATTGTTATGGAAGAACAGTATGTTGTTCCTATTTGACAACATAAATGCCGGTGCTCTGACAATATCTGTGAGAGAGTAAAACTTTCAACTTTAAAAATATCTAATAACATTTGTTGCCTATTATTGTGAAAGCGATTCCACATTATAAAACCGATTGTGCACAAAGTTGTATTGTTCTAGTTCATTCTATTAGTGGCACATGCGCCAAAGATGTGGTTGCTTAGCAACATTCACGCGATTAGTTTAAACCTGGAACGCGGGCTGCTTTGCATTCGGCTGAAGTTGTTATTGCTTGCATCATTTAAGGACAATACATCTGATATTTGATTCTACGTGCCAAGCAGCAGGTGATGTAGCAATTTTTGTAATTCATAAGCGTTTACTGTCACTTTTATTTGTTTTAGTTTCATGCCAAATAAGAATTTTACCAAAAAAAAATCCCTGAAGATTCCCGCTAGTTAGCATAAATTAAAATTCTCGTCAAATGCCTAAGTTTCGATAGCCTAACTCAAGAATTCTAATTCAAAGTTTTCGAATCCTGTTTGACGAAAAAAGTGTCTTATTTAGCCAAATATTCCAGTTATTTTTTCAGTAGCGATCAGCTAAATTTTGTTTTAAAAAGTTTTCGTTCAATTTTAATTCAAATAGAAGCTAAATGAGATTAGAAGACAGATCAGGCTTATTGCAAACAAAATTTGTGCCTAATGCATTCTTAATGAATTTGAAAGCTTAATAACTTAAGCTTAATAAATCTGAAAGCTTTATCTTTAAGAGTAAAATATAAAATTATTTTATTTTCAGCGTTTTCTTAATTCTTTAGCTTGATTTATTTAAAATTGTTTTTCGATGTTTTTTAATATAAATTTTCAGATTAGTTTACGCGTTAACGTCAGTATTTTGATAAAAAAATGATGAATAATTTTTAAGTAATTGTTTTTCTTTCCAAATAATTCATTTTGTTTGAAAATCAAGGCATTTTTTTAGGACTATTAAGAATGTCAATACCAAAAAAGAATAATATTCTGTGACGTTTGTTTTAGAACTTACTACGTATAAATTAGTGAAATTCCTAATACTTTATTGGAAATGTTTACGGAATTAAACTTTCAAATTCCTCTTTTCTTTTTTTTTTTTTTTCTTTTTTTTTTTTAAGAATTAACATCGTATATATTTAGTTCAGTATATCAACGATTTTTTTAAAAATTATAATTTGTTTATAACTTTTAATTATAGTTACTATTCAGAAGAAATTGTAAAGTTTCAAACCAGATATTTAATAGCTTTACAATTCTTATTGCTTAGGTTTAAATAATATAATACTTAAATAACTATAAGGAACAATTATGTTTTTCTTTTAAATTATAATAATAGATTTATAAATTCTTTAAGCTTTAATTATAACATTCTGAAAATAGAATACCCCGCCCGAACTAATTCGATTTTTGATATGACAGCGATTAAGAAAGAAAATTTGAGCTTTTTATTAAACTGGATAAATTACGTTAAATTTTTTTTATAATGGAGTAGCATAATTTGTGCTTCTATCGTTTTCATTCAATTCGATTGTAAATTCGATGATAAATTTCAAAGTAACGAACGTTATTGCCAAGTTTGACGGAAATTTAAAAAAATAATTTTCATTGTAGAATTATTTTATATAGAGGAAAGAAAATAAGGTTTCTGATATTTTTTCTTTTATTTTAGTTTGTAATCTTTTTTTCATCATGGGTATGGTAAATTTATCTGTTGTTGATTTGCAACTACTTTATATCGGTTGTAATTATTATTGGGGCTGTGAAGAACATAACCAACCAATAACTTGAAGTGGACAGTACTTTACTTGCAAGCTTGGAGCTTTTTGTTAGCAATTCTCTGTGTATGAAATGGGAGGGATGCATTTTCTAGAGGTTAAGAGTATTTCCTCCAATCTAGTTTTGATATCTTGCAGTCAAATAAGAGTTTAAGAGTCTGTTGTGGGATAAAGATGACATAAATGCAGTGCTAGTCCCATCATTTATAACCTTTTTATTTAAAAGATCAGAATCATTGAGCAGAGGCTCTGCTATGGGTTTCAGCAAACGAACAAATTAATGATTTCTTTTTTGTTTTTATTAAAAAGTGAAGAAATTTCTCAATGTTTTAATAATCTGATTTCTTTTTTAAATATTCACGTTTTTTATTATTCTATTTATAAAATATAACGTGTAATAAATGTGTATATATTATACACACACATATACCGAAGAGCTATTACATTACGAGCACTGACCTAATATGATGTAAGATCTCCTTTAGCCCACAAAACAGTAGCCATTCAGCAAGCCATTGATTCAGTGAGATGGCAATAGGTATCCTGGGGTATCTTGTGCCATAATCTCAACAGCAGGTCATCCATTTCCCTTACATTTCGGGGTGGTGGTGATTTAGCGCGAATCTCCTTTTCCAAATCGAACCACAAATGATTGATTGGGTTCATGTCAAGTCATTTGGAGGTCATGGTATTCAATGAAATTCATCATCATGTTCCTCGAAGCACTCCTTGACGATCCTGGCAGTGTGGCATGATGCATTATCCTGTTGGTAATGAACATCCCCAGCAGGGAATGCAGTTGACATGAATCGATGAACTTGGTTCGCAATGATGTTCAGATACCTGATAGCTGTTAAGATATTGTTGTATTAGGATAATGGACTCTCCCATGAAAACATCGCCCACAGCATCACATCTTCTATGGCTGTTTGTTTCCACCCAACAGTGCATCCAGGTGCCATAGCCTCTGATGGCAATTGGTGTATGCACGCTCGGCATCTATGTGATGCACTAGGAATCTGGATTCGTTGGCCCAGGCAACTTTCTTCCAATCATCCAAGGTCCAATGTCGATCTTTTGCCCATTTCATACACTGTCATCAATGGAGTGCAGTTAGCACTGGGACCAGATGGGGTCTTCGACTATGCAGCCCATAAGCAGAAGTGTTCGATGAACTGCCTGCTGTAAAACATTGCTGTAAAACATTGCCATTGTTATCACTGCTATAGCTGTGAATGATTTGTCGGACTGCGGCCCAGAGGTTGCTAAGAACAATGCACGACAATCTCAGTTAGCCTATGGCATCAGTGAGCTGGGGTCAACACCCAAGCTGCATGACGGTTTGTTTGCCCATCCTTGCACCACTTTTGATACATGCTCACGATAGTGGTACATGAGCAGCCCACAAGCAGCACCCTTTCAGAGATACTGGTTTGTAGGTGCCATGCCATCACAATTTGTTCTTTATCAAACTCTGATAAATCTGCAGCTTTTCCCATTCTGACACCGAACACACTACTTACTGAAAGCCGGCTCTGCAGTTGTCTACATACTGCTCTGTGCCCATTGACACATGTAAATGTTCATTCTACAGGCGTGCTCATTTATCTAGGCTGGGGGTAGATAATATAATGGCTCTTCAGTGTAAGTATATATTCAGGCTGTTATGGAAGTCATGGCAACTATTTTTTTCTGCCAAACATGCGCAACACTGCAATTCTAGAATAAACGTTTGAAAGCCTGTTTGATGATTTTCTGACTGGCACCACTGATGTGGTCTGGGTCAGTTGAGAAATGCCATGGAGGCAAGTGGAAAATGCATATTTGGAAATCATCTTTTAATAAAGCAATGCAGTGTAGCCAAGGAAGAAAAAGGAACACAGGAATACTCAATATACATTGCTAACATGCTCCAAGTAATCTCCAAGATTGTCCACTGTACGTTGCCAGCTTTTGGGAAGGCAGAGTATACCATTGGCTGCATGTGGGTCATTAAAGTGTAGGACCTTTTGCCAAAGCTCTGTCAAAATTTCATCTTTGTTGACAAGCGTTTCCCATGCAACTGAAGTTTGAGTTTTGGAATCAAATCAAAGTTGCATGGATTAAGGTCTGGCGAATATGGAGGGTGTTCCCACCCTCATTGACATAACAAAGCCTGTGCAGGAGCTGACATGTAGTGCAGTGAAGAATGTTGGCACTGTGCAGGAGCTGACGTGGTGTTATCGTGAAGAATGATGGCACTGTGCAGCAGTTCCCAAACGCTGGCTACATACGGTGGACAATCTTGATGATTAGTTTGGTGGTGTTAGCAATGTGTATTTAAGTATTTCTGTGTTCCTTTTTCTTCCTTTGCTACACTGCATTGCATTATTAAAAGATGATTTCCAAATATGTATTTTCCACTTGCTCCCATGACGTTTCTCCACTGACCCAGACCACATCAGTGGTGCCAAATAGAAGAACATCAAACAGGCTTTCAAACATAAATTCTAGAATTGCAGTGTTGACGCATGTTTGGCAGATAAAAAATAGATGCCATGACTTCCATTACAGCTTTGATATGTATATAGGGCGATTCAAAATTCCCTGGAGAAACTTTAAAGGTAGGTCAGGAATACAAAAACAAACTGTATTCATAGTGGAATGTATGTCAGCAAATGCTATCCGAATATGCTAGAAGGTGCACTAAGATTCAAAAATAAAAGATGTCAAGTAAGTAACAAAGAAGGTATTTTAGCCCCATGTTTGTAATATGACAGTAAGGTGTACACTTACAGGTTCACAGTAGGTGCTCAAAGTTCCTGCCACCAACAGTAACACGCTTCACAACGTTGATGCATGGATTGCCGAACATGTGCAAAAATGCAAGGCCGTTCGTAGACACATCCAACTGCCACAGTGATTATTGTGACTAGGTCAGCATCAGAGGCAATGGGGGTCTCACAAAGGTACAAAATCAACGTCCCAAATGACGATGGCTCACACTGCCGAACTAATGTGCTGTCAAACATGTGCCTTCTAGCACATCCACTATGAATACAGTTTGTTTTTGTATTCCTGACCTATCTTTAAGGTTTGTACAGAGAATTCTGAATCACCCTGTGTGTGTGTGTGTGTGTATATATATCACTTAAATTAAAAATTACACATCTATTATCTTAGTGTTACAAGTATTAAGCCTCCACTTATATTAAGCTCTCATTGGCCCCGTACCTGTTCCATAACCGAACAGCAGTATTATGACATATTGGTGAATTTCGGAATACCAGAGCTTCAACAACGCGAGTGCCATCTGCAAACCATATTCATGCAAGACAGGGCACTACCTCAATCACCCTTTGTATTCAAAATTTGTTAAGGCAGCACTTTACAAATGAACGGGTTATCAGTCGTTGTTTCCAGACAACTTAGCTTCCCCGATCACCCAACCTCACCCAGTATGACTTCTGGTTATGGTTTTTTTTTTGAAGAACCAGGTGTATTGTGAAAGATGTCAAACTTTGTCTGATCTGAACGACAGCATTAGACATGTTCCAGCAGACGTATTGTGTTCTGCGGTAGAAAATGCTGTTTTGCAAATGGAAAACGTTGATGACTAGGGTGGACACACATTGAAGTACAGCGTCATGTACTGGCCATTTTTTGTATTTTTTTTCCTCAATAAATGGCGAGAGCATCGTTTGAAGTACCTGTTGTCCAATTTTCTTTCCTTTTGGAGCCTCTACGTACAGGAACTTTATTTTTAACAATCCTGTCCTTATATATATAAATGAATGTAAAATAAATGTGAATAAAAGCAAGAACAAACCTAAGAAAGAAATGTGAGATGATTCTTTGTCAATAACAAACAAGATGTATGTGTGTAAGGATTGATGGAATAAGGATAAAAGATATATGGAAATTTTCTTCTTAAATAGACACTGTTCAAAGTAGTTTCATAAAGGATTAATTCATCATTTTGTCTCTTGCAGAAAGGTGCTTGGAATATCTTTGAAGCTTAAAAAGGAAATGACCTGTGGCATTGAGGATTAACTATAAGGTAAAAGATATATATATTTCATAAAAGTAAGTTTAAGTAATTAAATATATTACTTAATTTTTCATATTACATACGTTATTTCATTTACAAGTCTAAAGCTTTACAAGATTCTCAGTAAATGAATTAGAATTTACAAGTGCTCATTTGTGCTCAATCAGTTTATCCTTACTTTTTTGGTGATGAAAATTGTAATAAGATGTTCTTCAGTTTGTCTAGTTTATCTAAACATTTAATAAAATAAAATTAGTGACTCATGTAACATTTCAGCTATTATTTTTTTCATTAATAAATCCAGTAAAAAAAAATTCTTCTATTATTCATCAGATTTCTTTGTTTTTTGTTGGTTTTTTTTTTCCTGAAAAGAATGGAAAGTTCAAAACTTTTTTGAGTTGCCTCTCATATTTTCTTTCCATTTACTAGCAAATTCCATATTACTTTCTGAACTGAAACATTGAAACTTGAAGCCATACAAAGCAAAGTACAAAACACATGATGAGCCATAAAAAAAATCCCTTTCAAGTTTTGAAACTCTGCTGAATATGAAAGGTTAAATAAAAGTATAGCTTAATTTAACTGGATTGAATGTGTTAAACTTCAAAAATGATTCTGAATAGTCCTATTGTCTGGTGAATCAATCAGTTTTGTGGAAAAAGTAACGAGATATCGCACAATTCTTCCTACAGTCATTAAAAGCTATCAGAAATCTTTCCACTGAAAAATTCAGTTGCAATAGTTTCACTTCCACTTTTTTACAGCAAATTGCTGATATTTATTTATTTATGTAAATGAACTACTTAACTTTTTTTCGATGTGCCCACAGTTTATGGAAAAACAGTTCTTTTTTCTGATCCAGCTTCAAGTTATTGCTAATGAAGTTTTCTTAATTAGTGTTCCATTGTTGTGCAAGTATTCAGCAATTGTGTGACAAAGTTGGCTGCCATCTTAAAAGCATTAATGTTTAGAAATGTGACTTTTAAACTTCATCATTACAGTAGACAATCCTACATTACACATTGCATCCTGAAGCTTGACTATAACTCTTCATTGTGTTTTTCCAATTTGTCTCTTCTAAAGTTTTCAGTAAAATCTTAATCTTATGACCTCTTTTCCAAATCGTCACCTTGATTCCACTCTCCTACTGAATCTATAATATTGAGATTTAAAAAACTGAATTTAGAAACAAAATATCATCTGTCAATCTTTTCTCAATCGTATCATGTCACCAATAGATCTTTCCAGATGTCCTATGCTCAGCAGACAGGTACTAAGCATCTCTGATAGCAACAAAGAGATATCATCTTGATACCAGCTAATCAGCATCAGTCAAACTACTGAACAGGCCATACAGGTCCTGGGGTGCGAGAGAAGTTTAGGCTCCCAGCGATTCTCATAGTTGAGGTTGGATGATCAGCCCAACACTTGCCCGCATTTAACCCCCAGTAAGAAACCTGGTACCTATTTGACAGAGGGCTGGTTGAACCCTAGGATCCATTTGGAGGAGAAATAACTGTAGAAAAATTCCCGACCACTGCCAGGAATTGAACCCGGCTCCTCCAGTTAAGCAGTCTAGCTCCCAAATCAAGGGGAGTACTGGACTCAATCCGCATCAGTCCCATTTACAAATACTGAGCAGGACCTTATTCCTCAATCATAGCATAACCAAGTGATATTTACTTATCAAATAAACCAAGATCTCTCACTATAGAAATATCAAGCTAGAATAAAATTAAGGAAACTTGCCTTATTATAGCAGATCAGTTTCATCAAAACCTACAAAGAGCCCACTTACACAAATTGCCTAGCATTGAACTCGCTATACCTTACAATCATTATCTGTAACTTTTCTGACAAAGTTTCCAGTTGATTCTTTCCACTGTTTTGCATTTAATCTAAAATAATAAATCTAGAAGTAAAGAGCCAGGCAAATTTGATCATCACTAATCTTCACTCAGCACTGATCATCTTATGTGACTCATCCTAGCTTAATCATCATGATTTTTTTTTTTTTTAATAATATAGTACTGCATATCCAGTAGGTTGTAGGTTACTACAAATTGTTCAAATGAATTTTGCTGATTATCCTCGACTTATCTTATGACACCCTTATGACAAAGGGATGTACTCATTCTTATCCTCTTCACTTCTACTCAGAAATATTTTTGATTCCATTAGGAGGATTCACCAGCCCTTCTTTTTTCATAAACAACGAGCATTCTTTCAGCAGGGCTGTACCTAGGGTTTTTGGAACCAGGTGCAAGATATTTCTGCAATATTCCCAGCCCCAACAAAGTTGTGTGAACCATATAAGATCTTGATAGGGAACCATAGATAGGTGTCATCATGACTGAGGACAGTTAGCTTGTGGTTGCTTCTTCTTTGTGACTGAACATTCCAGAGCAGATTCTGTATTTTGGTAGATGGGTTTTTTGATCAACTGATTTGTATGTGAACACTGATTAGAAAACATGAAGCGTTTATCAAGATGCAATAATCATTATCATCAAATACATTTTTGACAGCAGATTCTTCAGTATTCAGATAATTTTATCTTCACTGTTTATCTCTTCAGCAATTATATGCAGTAAGAACACTGATTATGCTGATAACTTGCCATTTGCGATCAATTCCTGAGTAGGCGTAATTACAGGAAGGCTATGTGTATGGTAGGCAGACTGATGAGCTTGTTTGATAATATTAGATGCTTCTCTCAGAATGGCAACTTAATTCAAGTTGTTCTGATCAGTTTTTCAAGTATTAAGCCTTCAGTGATAGATCTTGCTGCACTGCTGCTGAATATTAACATTCTACACAAGATTGTTTTTAATTCTAGAAACTATCCACATAGATCTCAGACAAGAGCTACAGATTTATCTAAGCTGCTTCCCTTTTTCCCTCAGTACAGAGAACTGTTCAGTAACCCGAAGTTACCAAGGCTACTAGATGATTCTTATTACACTGATATGGGAAGCTTAACTTTTTGATTTTAGATTTTGATCCTAAATGTCAAAAGTAAATCTAGTAACAACAATGATTTGGGACAGTCCAATTCTACTTCACAGCGACATGATGAGCAAATAAAATTCTATTCTTTCTATAAAAATGTCTCCCTCATCCATTCTGCATTAACACAAACTTCTTGTTATTAAGAGTAGATGCATTCTGAAAGTAGAGCTTTCTTCTTCTTTGGCTCCTATACTTGATTCTGCTGGGGTGATTCTAAAGGTATGATGTTCATATCATTGATACAAATGTATCATATGAACATCAGAGAAGCAGAGTTACTTCTGTAAAAATGTACAGGTCTACTTGGAGTAAACTGTGTGTTCTCCAGTAAAATGACTGCTGTTGATAGTCCCTTTCATTTTTGGAAGTGGTGAAACAAAAAAAATTAAAATTTCCTTCGAGTTGGTTTAATGGCAAATTGAGACTTAGGAGTTCAGTTTGCCTGCCAATTAACCTGTGAGTCGGTCACAGTTGAATATTAAAAGGCAATCAAAATGCTGAAAAACTAGACATCTTCAATATCTCTCTACTATAGTAAATCAAGCTTTTAAAGCTTGTTTTTAGTACTACGAATCTTGGAGTATCACCTCTTATCAATATTATAAGGAATTCTAATGTTTTGTATTTGAAATACACAGTGCAGTAAGATTGGTGACCTGATTGTGGAATGACATTTTCCTTTCTCTGTTTCTGCTGTCAAATTAGAGCTGAGCCTTCACACCAAGTTCTCACAATGTTAGTATAGGTTCTAAAAAGCCTTGTACAACCTGATTTATGGGTCTTGTGAATTACTTGGCTGTATTAATATCAACATCCCCTTACTGCCACTTGTTTCGAAAGGGGGAGGGGGTTGTTAGGGGTTAGAATCTACCCACTGCATCCAAAAATGGAAGAAATGTAGGATTTTGGACCTGTTTTTTTTGGTGGAAAGTTCATCTGTAACCCCCCCCCTCCCAGCAGAGAAAGGACACAATGTTTTTTTGGTTGAACTACTATGACCATCCTAACCCTTTCCATTTCAAAATCTTGGGTACGGCTATGCTCACTGCATACATTTTATCATTTTCCTTGAGACCTTTAGAATTACAAGTACGTATAGTACATAATGTAAAATTTTGAATAATCTAGCCTTTTTGACTAAAGTGAAGTTTAAGAGTAGGGGAAAAATGACACTAGGAAAATAAAAAGCATTCTTGAAGAGCTAGTAAAACTTCTTAATAATTGGGCAAACTGTGCAGAAAATTCAAATGGATGGCTTAAGAATGAAATTAAAATTAGATAACAGTGCAAATATACAACTTTGAATGAACTTAATTCTTATTTTACTATAATTCTGGAGACTGACATAATTTTATTGAAGCATATAATTGTTCTGTTCAAGAAATGTTTTAATCAGAAATGTTTTAAGGGTGTGAAAACAACTCTGCCAAATTAAAAATTTTCAGTCTCAAAAAATACTTTTTTTTCCTATTACTACAAATAATTCTTTATTGAACAGATTGGGTGCTGGATAAAGGATTGTCTTTCTAACCATGCTAGGAAACATGTTGATATTATATCAGTTAATAATCATTTATTGTATATGGAAACAGCATTGAATTTCTGAATAAGTGCAATTCTGTTATGTTGAAATGCATATAAGATAGTAAAAGTAATTTAAGCAATATGAATTAGAAATTCTAGAAAATATTAATAGTTTTGAAGGTATTATTATATTACGTTGGAGCCATCTGACATAGTTGAAAAATTTGGATTGTGGTCTTGCCAAAACTTGCCTTTACACTTGAATGGGTTTGAATCCTAGAATTGGTTTGGGATTACTTTCTTCTGTGCTTGTCTAAGAAGTAGAGTATCTGCTATGGTATAATTAGGGTAATGATTAATTGGTTAAAATAGTCTACACTATGTTGTCCTTTGATTACGATGAAGCACACAATGGCCTGAGAGGTGGATGAAAAAAAAAGTGTTTTCATATAAACAAGTGAGACAGATAAAAAAAAAAATCATGTACTTTAGAAATACTTTCAAAATATATAAACAGCAAGGTCCACTCTGAAACTGTGCTCATTTTTTCTGATACATAAATAACTGCTTTGATAGTAGTGTAGTAATTTGTGAGATTTTTATGAATTCAGGTATGAATTAATAGATTAGCAATTATATAAGAAAATTGATCATAAAAAATAACATTATTAAAAGTACTTCTAAGGTTACTTTCTCTCATAATTAAATGATGAAATACCGTACTGTCCGGTGTATATGACGACTTTTTAAACCAGGAAAATCTTCTCAAAAGTCGGGGGTCGTCTTATACGTCGGGTGCTGAAACTTCAGAGCCGGACTGGAGAATCTGCGGTCGCCGCAAATGGTGGGGGGAGCTCAAAAACGGCCGCGGCCTCATCCCTGCCGTATGCGGCAACCGTATGAAAGCAGCAAGGATGGCGCTGTACAAGTACGGTAGAAGAAAATCCACTCACCAGGATTCGTGGAAAGAAGTGACTTAACGCGGTCCCGATGTGAAGGGCGAAGCAAGCTGCAGGCGTCCAGGCGCCCGGGGTATGGAAAAAAGAGGTAGAGCGGGGACAGAATAAACAAGGCTGCAGTTAAGAAATACAATGATTTTAGTGAAATTCTAAAAAAAAGTAGCATTAAAATAATGCACCAGAATAAACAAAGCTACAGTTACTTGGAGACAGGGAGAGCTGACCAATCCAAGCAGGCAATGTATACAACAACGAGCCAATCGCCGGTAAGGTACATTGCTTTTAAAGGAAAAGTTTAATCCACTTGCACTGTTTTATGTTTACGTGCTTGATGACAAACAGCATTATGTTTATAAGTGACAGTTTTCCTGCTAAATATCGTCATGTCATAAGCATTTGAATTAAAATTACCGTATTGAAATCAAATCTGATGTTTTTTTAATTTTTATTTGATGTGCGTTGGAAGAGGGGTAGTCTTATATGGCAAATATATCCCAAACACTATATTTTAATTGGAAAAATTGGGGGTCGTCTTATACGCCGGACAATACGGTATATAAATTTCTATAATCTTTCAAATACTACATAGCAAATGTATCATATTTCTGCTATGTTAGTTATGGTGTGTAATATAACTATATTTTGATTTTGTACATAATTGTAAACATGTTGTGGTTTTAAAAAAAGCTTTTTTCTTGTCTTAAAAGTTTTCAGAGGGAAAGATCTGTATCAATGTGATAAAGATTAGGCTTTAGCAAAATAATGAATAAAACGTTAAAACAATGAAATTGCACTTCTTTGAAGGTTCACCTTCCAATTGCCTTAAAATCACTGATTTATGTTTATTTTATTTTTTCCTTATTTATTCATTATTTCTGCAACTTTTAACCGTAGGATCAACCATGGAGAACGAACAGCCAGTAGACATAGGAATTGCATTAGTTTCACCAGAAGATGGATTACAGAATCCTAATCAAACATCACCAGAAACTGGGTGTAGCACAAAGCGACCACTAGCAGAAGATAATCAGTTGGATCTTAATGTAGAAACTGCCAAGAAACCTCGTTTGGATGACGGTTTATCTGTTCAAACAGAAGGACCAGTAGTTGTTTTAGAGCTATCTACTATTGATGAAAATGAAAACTTACCAGAGGAGAAAATAGATCAAAGTGCTAAGGATGATAAAATACTCAATCCTGAAAGTGAATATTTTGAATTCATTAAGCCAGCTGAAGACTATTCACATGATCAACAGCCATCTTTGACTGAGAAGGAATGTAACAACAATCCAGTAGAAACTGTCAATCCTGAGAGGTAAACTTATTGAATTTTTAGTTAAAGAATAACTTTGAATAATTTTAGATTGGTACCAGGTTTTTTTTTTAATTAAATTAACAATGTTAAATGATTATTTAATTAACAATCAACAAGTTGATAAAAATTTCAACTTTGCTAATTATTATAAATTGATTGTTGATTAAAAATTTCAACTTTGCATAAGTTGTGTTTGACTAATAAGTTGTCATTCCAATATGAATGATATTTTTAATCTTCTGCCCTGATCATATTCTTATTATTAAGTTGCTTATACTCAACTTTGTTATAGTAAACTCATGGAACCTGCAAAATTAATTTGCTCATATATGTATAATAGATGGTATCTTGTTGGAAACCACCCACACTATGTATAGCTAACTATAGCCTTGCTATATTTAAATATTGATAGTTGGCAAATTAGAACCTTGCTTATTTTAGAAAAGGATTCCTAAAACTACCTCTGACAGATAACTGCAATGACTATATTTCAAAATAAACATGCAGAAGCTAAGCCAAAGCAGCAAGACTGCTTCATGTTACCATGGCATATATGATCTAGATAAATCACTTTTCTATAAGCAGGGAATCCTTAATTACAGGTTGCAAATAGTAAATATACTTCTTAAGAGGTATTTATTCTAATAAACAGCATTGGATTCGTAGGGTTCAAATTAAATCAAAATTTAATTTGAAAATATACCACTTTGGAAAAATTTATAGCACTTCATGGTAATCAGTTATGTTTTAATTTATTATTTACTAAGCCTGAATCCATTTTTCTTATATGATGCAAAGTTTGATTTGTACTTCAAAAGGTGCAGGAGTTGATTTGCAGTATATGAAATATTGTACTTCTCCCATATAGAATGCCAAACTAATTCATCCTGCTTTGACTTGTCATTGCATAAAAATATAAATTTTGAAAAAGCAAAAGAAAATTAACAAAAATTATTGATACTAATTTATCAATTTTTAAATCTTAAGTAATTATTTTGCACTTTAAATTCCAACGACCCTTACTAGTTTTAACAATTAAAAAAAATGTGGTTTGACAGAGTACAGAAAAGCGTTTTATTTTTTAAAAAATGTAATAAACCAGTTTAAACGTAATCTATTAGCATATTGGGTCACTGTTCATATATTACAGTGAAAGAGATGTAGAAAGTTCAAACTCATCTTTACCAGATTTATGGTTGGTATTTCATTGTCCTGAACTTCACCGACAAGGGAGCTATCAGAACTAACATAGCCCAATTTTTGTGAAAATTTCAGGATAGATTATCTAAGGTACAACGTAATTCAATGTCATACCCTCCCAATTAGGTTATATGTGCATTTACAAATATAGTGTTTGGTTTGCAACAGATCATGTTTGTTTCTGTGGTTTCCTATTTAAAACAAAGTTTAGATAAATTTGACTTAAATTCCAGGTGATTCATAAGGCATTAGGGGCAGGGTTGCTTTGTTCTGGGGTGACAAATAAAAATGAACTTTTTTGGAATTATCTGTAAAAATAATGCTAATAGATGAGTTTTGAATATTTTACTGATGAATGTCAACTGAATTTGCATGACAGAATTTTTATTATGAAACTTCTCTTGTATATCACCAGTTTTCTGTTCCTCTACTTTGAAAATGTTAATTTATGTTTAGCAAAAAGCTGGT
This sequence comes from Thereuonema tuberculata, assembly GCA_023159025.1. Taxonomy (NCBI): domain Eukaryota; kingdom Metazoa; phylum Arthropoda; class Chilopoda; order Scutigeromorpha; family Scutigeridae; genus Thereuonema; species Thereuonema tuberculata. The sequence continues at coordinate 117,154,096 of JAFIDM010009631.1, forward strand.
TATTTCACAGAAAATGAAATAAAATTTGACAATGTATTCTTAGAAAGTTTACTGAAGGTGGAAAAGAAGTTGTGACTGATGAATTGCATTTGTTTATTCTGTTCATCTATGTTATGCCCAGATCACTTTATAACTGCATTATAGTAATGATTAGGCATTATAATGTTTATTCTGCTTCTATTTTTTACTTTTTAAATACAATGTGAGTTAAGAAATCGTCTCCTTCACTTAACTTTTTTTAATTTCAAGCAAATTTACTAATTCATCATATTCATCAGTGAAAAAATTGAAATTATCTATCTATTGAACCATGAAATTTCTTTTCGATTCTACTGTTTTTATTTCCTTCCACAACCCATTAAAGTATCTTTATTGGATAACTAGCAGTGTTACAGTGAAACCCCGCCATTCGTCCGCCTCGCTATTCGTACAACTCGTTATTCGTCCAACTTTTTCAAGTAAAATTGAACTCTCCATTTGTACTCTTGCTCACGATTCGGACAGCGTGACCTTGTTACTGACCGCCCCATGCGGTCGCTTCAGTTCAGTCTCGTGCTAGCTTCCGTACGCTATGCATCATCCAACCAAGCTTCATGAAACTTTGTGATATTTTATTGTTATTTTTTGTTATTTTTATTGAAAATAGTGCAGCCATGGGTCCAAAAAAGATTACTGATTCAACTAAGCCTAAAAGGAAAGCAGTGAGAATGGCAATTGAATTGAAAAAAGAACTGGTTGCGAAGATTGAAAGTGGAACTCGTGTCTCTGACCTGGCAACTCAGTATGGCATAGCGAAATCAACCATATCGTCTATACTGAAAAAGAAAGACATAATAATAGAGGCCTATATATTTATTGTTTTCATAGTTTTTATGTATTTTACGCTTCAAGTATTATTACAAAGGTTTAAATAAGCAATCATCTCTGGGTTCTGGAACGGATTAATCCAATTTACATTATATCTTATGTGAAAAAATGATTCGCCATTCGTACAAATCTCCATTCGAACTGCCTCCTGGAACGGATTGTGTACGAATAGCGGGGTTCCACTGTATCTTGATGGTTTCTTTTTAGCTAATTTGCCTACATAAAGATTAATTAAGGTAAAGAATTAGTTTACTTATTTTTTACAGTTGAATTGCTAGTTTTCTCCATTTTCTCCAAAAAAAAAAAAAAGATAACCTGTAAATAACCTAACTGAGAGTAGGATATTCAAAATCAGTGACTTCAACTTAGCTTAACCTGAATTTTTTTTTACAAAAAAGACTTGTTCAATATCACCCTCTTGTGTATAGGTGACAGCAATCCTTCTTTATTGTCAGTGATTTATACTTTTATTAAGCTGCAATTTAATTGAGATAAGATATGAACCATTGACCAGTCAACTGTTTCTTATCCTACTCAATCCAAGATATCAGTGATATCAAATGATCAGTCTCCAGCTTCTGTGAATTAAGACAGTAACATTAACAGGGAAATTCTTCTGACCAGCATCTCTTACAAATCAGTCCTAGTTCAAATTGTTTAAATGCAATTGTAAAATTACAGGTACAATTAAGGACCATATATTTTGTCTCATTGATGAGACTGTATTTTCCCATCCTATGCTGGCCACATATCCTTCACAAATAGATCATTGCTTTATTTTTGTTGCCTTCAGGGTTGTTTCTTTCTTTCAGCATTTCTTCATTGTACCTGGAGACTTGATCCATTAGCCATTATTTCAGTAAGTTTATGCCTCACATTAAACTGACTAGCTCTTCAGTCAGTATCAATTCAATGCAGTTCAACTTTAGTAATGCTCCCTGTGATTTCACACGAGTTTTTTTAAGGTTCAATGTCAAAGACATTGTTTCTTTTCTGCATTTGATTATAACTGGTTAGCTGGCTGCTCATCCTTTCCTATCTATCTTTCCTCAATTTTTAAGGAATTCTGATTCAGTTTCTGATCAAAATGCTACTACCACTTATAAAACCAAGTAAGAATACACAACATCAATCCTACTGTCATTAAACTTTGCAATTTTAAGAATTCTAAGCCAGAGACTTCTGCAGCCACGATTCCACAGAGCCAGTTACCTGCACATTTGTAGATTTGTTCAATAATAATGGTCCCTTTTATCTGTTAATGGACCTTTAAGAACATTTTAAGTTAGAGTTGACAGTTTTGAATGTTTCAGAATGAAATTGGTGCTTCTTTTCACACTCCTTTGCCATCAGTTTTAATTGCTGGTTTCTGAAGAAGGATGGTTCTCACATTTAAAAGTAGATAGTAGCCAGAAGAAAGAAACAATTACAAAGACTTTTTTATCTTGTCAAGCTTTTGATAACATAATCTAGCTTTTTCAGTATTTTACCTTCAGATCTTGAGGCTAAACTTTTGATTCAATGCAACAACTGCACCAGTAATGCATGAACTTCTACAAAATGCAGTAATTTTCAATCTAGCCATGCTTCAACTTACTTTGTCTATCAGTCTTCAAGCTATAATTATGCTAATTACATTGCTCTGTGTCTAGTAAAAACTCCACTTGAGCTTTTCACTATTTTGTTCCGTCTGAATAAAGTACAAGGTAGCAGTCATCATCAAGGCTGGAATATGTTGGATGTTTCAGAATAAATCTCCTGATGATTGCATCCAAATGTTTAAAATCACACCAAATGGTAAAATACCAAATGAATCAGTCTGTTTTTGTGCTGTTTGAGTAGTTTCTAACCTTCCAGTGTGTCTTCTGATTGTACTCTTGTAAGCATAAAACCATAATTGGCTATTCCTATTGAATTAGCAAATAAGAGAACAGAAAATTACAGAAAATACACATTTTGTAGGGTGTTGGATTTATATATTTCTGAATGATAGGATACATGAAATATTTAAGTTGTAAGAGTCAAGTTGCTCTTCCAAACTAGATATTACCTTCATAAGATATACAAATATTTTTTTCGAAAATCTCATTTTGACTAAAGATTATCATAATGATTTTCATTTAGTTTAAAATTATTTTGAATACATTAACAGAAATATTACAATATTTAGTATCATTAGTAATTTAATATCATATTACAAAGTATTAAATATATAAATCTAAAAATAAGTTATTTTTATATTAGTGATAGAGATGCAGTAATTACTGCACCACCCCAGCAGCAGCAGTATTACATAGCCGTTGATGCAAGGACAGTAGCTACACTTCAAGCAGGCACTGAATATACATTAGTACCAGTGGATCAAACAAAACATAACGAAGAAAGAACTCAAACTTTTGAAGAAGAACGGTATGGCCTATTTATAAATAAATTTGTAAAATATATTAAATTTATTAAAAATTAAATTTTTCTCAAAGTGAAAATCAAAAAAAAAAAAAAAAAATCCATTCTGTCAAAATAAATTCTTGACAAATACATATTACTGAATTCTTAGTTATACTGATATTGAAGAGTTTGAGGAGAAGAAGCCTTTCATATCCCACACAGGAAATATCATCTCATTTGGTGAGAGGAAGAGGAGAGAGTAGATTGTGCAAAAGTTGACATGATAGGATACTGGTAAAGACCAAAAAAGGGACAAAAAGAACATCTAGAATGTGATTACTGACAATGAAGGAATCTGAAATTTTGCATTGCAGAACAACAGCTATCTCCAAACACCAGCAGTCATAATGTACAGTAACTGCTTAATGCCTTGGCTTAGCATAGATAAAGGTGGAAGCTTATGAGATAAAAGTTGTGCTCCCAATTACAACTGCATCTAAGCTATGGAAACATAAATGGCTACAACATATTATTTATGTATTTTCTTTGAATTCATTTAATATTGATTTAGTCTGACCAGAATCAGGCTACTGATTAACTTGACCAGAATGTTACTTCTCACATTAACGTAGAATGGTTTAAATTGTATTTCTTGCTGGTGGGAATGGAATCCTTATGGAGTATAATAATTTTTTATTGACTTCAATGGATGGCTAAAATGTTGGGTGAAGATTTTAGGGTTTCAGAATGCCACTGAAATTGAAGGAATTTGAGGAACAAATGTAGAAACACTTTAGCTAATTCATTTAAAAGTTGCAGATCATTTTTAAAGTCTTGGAATTTATTTAGAAATCTGGATGCTGTTGTGATATGTCATCTTTCAAGCATTTTAGATTTCATATTTACTGGATGGACTCATCGGCCATCAGATGTTGTAAGTCATACAAATGGCAGAAAGGAATTGCAGTGGTGAGAGTCTTATATTCAAAGATTAATCTACTTTTTATATATGGCAATTGAGATGGAACAATTATTGCTGAAGATTAAGACATCAAAAAATGCATAGTTTGTTTACTTCCATAGGAAAAGAAATTGTTTAGGAGTGCATGGATTATGATGTCCAATCATATTACCACCAGAGTAGACTGCAAATTTATCTTTTCAAAAGATTGATACTGATTGAACTTACTGATGATTAAGATTAACTTCTTATCCTTGAGGCAGAGTTATTTTTACCTCTCAAAGATGAAGGACATAACTTGTTATTTTTACCTCTCAAAGATGAAGGACATAACTTAATTTACTTTTAAATATTGGCACATTTCCAGGGGAATTTGGCAGTTGGCAAGACTGATTCTGACTTTTCTACTTTCTAATGAAATAGAAAAGAAGAAATATTTCACATCATTGATAAAGTTTGGTTTGGTTCAAAAGAATAAACTTTGGGATTTCTGGAGATGCTAATAATTTGCAGTTTCGTGTTGTTGTTGTTGTTTTGATATTTGTTGTGAGAAATTTAGCTAAGTAACAGATCAGATTGCCACAATTGTTAACATTCAGGTGTTAGAAGACATTTTTTTTATGGATTTTGGAGGGACCATGAAGTTTGGGGATTAGAGCATATGATATAATATAATTCTTAGGGAGATTGGCATATCATAGAAGATTTTTACTTTTTCCTAAGTTAATGCAAAATTTAATGGGGATCTTTGTTAATGAATTGGTAAGAACTTTAAACAAACTCAATCAGTTGATCTCAATCATCTACATTCAGAACTACCATTTTTGTTGCCCTTTTCTGAAGATAGAATGCCATTTTTTTTGTTTGATTAAGAAACAAATTTCAAAGTTGATTATTCCTACATATGTTTGTAGTAGCAGTTTACATGCTATTATGAGCAAGGCTGCTAAAGATGAATATTTCTAGGAAACAGGTTTTGATTTACCAAAAAAAATTAAGAGGTCTTTTGTAGAAGAGATGAGATTTTTTTTTATTCCAAGCTTATCACCATTACCTTTGGTAAGTGAAGAAGATAGAAACATATCAGGCAAGGCAGAAGTAGTACAGGACAATGCATTGAGGGTCACGAAGAATGGATTTAAGAGGGACTGCCAGAGAAATTCTACAACAGGGAATTGGGAAATAGCAATCATTGTCGAGGTCTAAACTTTATTAAACTGCTACCTTACTTTTAATATTTCAGTTCACTCTTAGATATTCGTACTGATAAAGTGGAGGCTATGAGATAACAGTAGAATTCTCCCAATTTAAAAATGTGTTCAGTACAATAAATCATGAATGGTCTGCTTGTTGCACTGTTTATAACCAGTCCTGTTATGTCTGTTTATACCCATTCTTTTCTTTATCAAATTTGATGATTATGCCTTAATGTAGGATTTGAAAAGTTTCTTTTTGCTTTAACCTTCTAAAAATACTTGAATTAAACAAATGAAAGTCAACAAGGAAACTGATTAATTTTTGATTGTTTGAGTAATGTTGTTTTAATGGCCAGAGAATAAAGTCCTAATGCTTCATTCAGAAAACTACCAAAGGCACAAAATTAACTGTTTATCATAATATTTGTTTTGAATAAACAAAATAACTTTTTGACAAAAAAACTAACCTACCTCAAGCAAATGTCCCATTGTAATAAAAGCTAGTACCTGCAGTGTTGATGAATACAAAAAGCTGATTACAATATTACAGCAGAAGTACTCTTTTAATTTAGAAGAGTTATAATATAAAAGTGACTAGTAAAGCCACCTCTTTGACTGCAATGCATGCTAATGTAAGATGGGGCTCTTTATGTTGCCCTGTGACTAATTTTGTCAAGTGTTTTATAACTGCTGCACAAGATTCCTGATATTCTGTAATCATTTCAGATTATATCCTAGCATGTTTCAGACCTACTCAGTAAAATGCAAATCTAGATATCTGGCTGTCCAAGGAAGGGTTTCATTAGTATGGAGGCACTCCTGGGAGAGACAAGCTATATAGATAGGCATTATTTTGCTGGAAAATGGCTTCATGTAGAAAAGGGCATGAAAGGCAGCACAAAATGTTTCAGAATCTTCTAAATATATCACTGTACTGTTAACATTCCTGTTATCACAATGAAGGGTGATTGGTTGTAATAGAAGAAGGCTTTCTACCGTAGTGTTGGCATTGTGGCTCTTCTTAACTGGGTCTGAATGTAAGTGTTGTCCACTCTTCTATATACAAAGACAATGGTTATTTGCTTCTTTCAGACCCATGATTTGTCACTAAAAACAATATGATACCATTCAAGTGTAGCCCATGCTTCTAGGACATGGAGTTCAGATGGAGCCTCAAATTCAAGGTGGTTAATAGACATCTTAAGAGGTGACAAGAATGGAGTCCTGCCTCAGCAACTTCTCTTGCACTGGTATGCAGTGATACAGAATAAAGAGCAGAGGACACTACATCTACTGGAAGATAGAGAACCATTAGAGCAGTTTGGACTTGTCTAACTATACAATCCTCACTTCCCATTTGTTTGCCCGAGATGACCCAAGTCTTTTCATGCCACTTGGGTCAACACTATCTCACTGCTGCATTACTACAGCTAAGATAATAATTGATTTGTTGACATGACCAGTTTATGATGATCAGTGTGCATTAAGTAATGCATATGCTGTAATGGTGTATAAGATTTGCTAAGGAAGAAGTGCTGGATTCATAACTTTCCTCAAATTAGATGAGGAAAACTTATCTTTGCTATTTCATTTCATGGAATTAAGATGGAAGCAGAAGAAGAGAAGGAAAATAAAAGACAAACCTGGTCTAAAAATAAAATCTGAAGTGCACAGGACAATCATGAGCAGGTTCAATGTGAGTTTCTGATGAAATTCATCAGCATGATGTGAAGAGCACTTTGAACTGGAATATACAGAAATTACTTAAATGTGACCCATAACAATGGTGCCAATGCAGTGCTTACCAGAGAAAAAAAAAAGAGCCATTAAACATTTAAATGATGTTCCTTTTTAATTTAGAACAATATAAATAAAAGGGAAATCATTTAATATATTTATTTCTTGTTTTCAAGTTAATATATTGGGTTGTTTCATAATTATTTTCCAATTCTGACACAAATAAAAAATTCAGTAGTAACAGACACAGAAGCACATTTTTTTCAGAAAAATATCTGCCTTTGGCAGCAATACACTGTGCCCAACGTGATTTCAGTATAAAAATGCCACGGTGGCAGAAGCTGGTTTGATAGTGGTCTAAGAAATCACTAATGGAATGAATCACAGCATCCTGGTTAGTGAACCATTTTTCCGTCAAGAAGTTGTCCAAATGGTGAAACATGTGAAAGTCTGAGGGGGCTAAGTCTGATGAATATAGAGGATGAGGGAGGACCTCGTACCCCAACGCTTGCATGCTTCCAAGAGACACATGGTGGTGCTCCATCACGCAGGAGTATTGGACCCAAATGATTGACGAGCAATGGTTGTTTGTTGTGTAATTTCTCATGACATTCATTCAGCTAATGGCAGTACACGGCAATTATCATTAATTGTGATTGTTTGGCCACACGGCAAAAACTCATAATGCACTACAAACTTGGTAGTCTATCACACAGAGAACACAACCTTCTGTGGGTGCAAATCGGGTTTGCACATTTGTTTCGGTGGGTCCTGCTTACTGAGCCACTGCGCCGTTCGCTTTCTATTGTCAATAAGCACCCATTTTTCATCAACTGTAAGGATCCGATGCAGAAAAGGAGTGCTAGCCTCACATGTTTGGAGGGCAATGCATGTTTCCAGATGCTGTATCTGCTGCTGTTCAATTAAATTCGTTTCGAACCCAGACATCCAGTTTTAACCTTGCCCATAGCTTTTCAGGTGTCTGGAAACTGTCTCTGGTGATACGGAAAGTTCAGCACTTAGCTCACATACAGTGGATGTTGTTTTTTCTTCCACTTTCTGTCTTAACTGTACTGTGTCACGAACAACCGGACGATTGGCTCCTGGCTTATGGTCGATGTCAACATCACAGGCACGGAACTTTGAAAACAGTCTACGGAGAGTTCTGTCACTCTTCGTGCTGACACCACATGTTATATTGACATTGGCAACCATTTCAGACTCATTACGTCCAAGTTTGAATTCGAGCAAAATCAGTAATCTCACATCGCGTTGCTCCATGACGTCACAAACTGCTTTGATCTGACTGAAATAACTTTTTCAATACCCATTCACTTTCCAGGGATGTTTGGTAGTTCCTACTATGATGCGTCCTTTTTAACTGGCTCTGCAAGTTACTCTTGCCGGAATCAGCCAGCAATTATGAAACAACCCAATAAATGAAACCACAATAAAAGAAATCACATGAAATTAATAAAGAGGAAAAAAAAAAAAAGCCTGCTTTGAGAAAAAGCATTGGTTCTTTTCACTTAAAAGCTTGTGATTATACTGTATCTTCACTTGTGAAAAATGTAGCAGATCTATTAAATCAATATCAAAAATGTCAAAATAACTGAATTAATGGCTGCCAAATCCTGTGTTTTTTTGTTTTTTTTAAGCATTTGAGATGTACTTTCATCTCACAGAAATCTTTCAAGTTGCAACAAACATAGGGCTATCTACTTATAAGTGCAATTCCAACTTGCAAGACATAAAAATGAACTACTTTAAAGTTTGCAGAACTACAATGGTAAATACTAATTAAAATTGAAAGTTGATAGTTTAGTTGTTTTTCACTTTAATTATCTATAGGAATCACACACACACACACAAAGAAAAGAAAAATATCAGAAGTTGTAAAAAAAAAAGAAATGCACAGGAAGAACTAAGGACACAATAATGATAACTTATATAAAAAATTGTGTAGTAATAAGCATGCTTATTAAATAAGTTCTAATAATATAAATTTATTAAATAATAATTCTAATAATATAATCCCTGACAGTAGAGGATGGGTGACTACTGATACACAAATAAAGGCAACAGAACCAAATCCTCAACTCTTGATGCAATCAATGAAACCTTTGCAAAGTACATCTGTATCTCCTCCGACTCTTCAACAAGTAAGAAATTATTTTTTCTTATTAGTTTCAATAATTAAAAAGTATTTTTTCAAATTAACAATTAACTGTAAAGACTGGTTTTTATCTTCAGCATTTTATATAAATGAATGTAAGTTTTCAAAATAGCTTTACCAGCATTTGGACAGTCATACTTTAGTGATTGTTTAACTGTAGAAAAATTACTCATAAAATAATTATTTTTAATCAATATATATATATTTTTCTTTTCTGAATATGTAATATCTTTCTTTGTAACTATTTAACATAGGATCCAGCCCCAGTGCCAAGTCAAATAGCACCAACTGAATCCTATCAGGCACAATCACATATGTATACATTAGGAATTCCTCAGTGTGATGCCACCAACATAAATAACAAATCTTTAGGACCTCTTCCTCCTCCTATGCTTCCAAATAATCAACCACAAATGATTAGAGGTTGCCAAACTCCAATGGCAGCTGTAAGTATATCAAATTTTGTTTTTTTTGTTTTTTTGTTATACAAAACAAATAGAAATGATTCAGTTGAGGTAACAAAAATAGGACTTATGTTTTCTACTAAGCTTCTTATTAGATAGCTACTAAGCTTCTTCTGTATGATAAAAATCACAGAAATCACAGTTGTGTAATAATAACATTAAGATAGATGGTGCACTTACATAATTTGAACCAGGATAATAGTCACGATGGGTTCTGGATTTCTTGAAAATTACATTTTCATTGGTTGAAAGAAAAAGCAAAATGACAACATGATGTGCAAGTGCTTTGTAATTTTTAATAGGTTTTATGAAGGGAAATGGGGGGGGGGGTACAGTGGGAACTGTTTCTTGGAACTGGGTGATTGTATAGGAGTGAGTGGGATCATTGTTTACAAATGCTTTCTCATGCTTATTACTTCAGAGCAAAATGAATCTGCTAGCTTTGATCAATATTTCCTGGGGAGTATTAGTGGCATGGGATTCAAATGATAAGAGTTTTTTTTTTTATTTTATGAAGTGGTCTAAAGAAAGGGATGGATGATGATGTAGGGATATTAGAAATTTTTAATATGCTCTAGCATGGGGGGGGTAATAGGGAAAGGTAACATATTTAACATTTGGTCTGATAGTTTTTATATTGTGGTGTTTAAATGCAGTGTAGGATAATTGTTCAGTATAATACACAGGGTAGTGGAACTTACACATACAATTTCATGACAACACACTTTGTTGGTTTTCAGAAAAAAAAAAAAAATCATTTCTAGCTCTGTAACACTGCTATGCAATCACCTTCAAATTTCCCCACAATAACCAAATAATAATAACTTTTTACTTTGTGTAGCCTCTTTGTTTTGTAACTAGATGGAATACACACTGTGGCATTGATTTTACAGAGAGACTGTAATTTCATCCCAAGCATCTAGAATATCTAATTTAAGTTCTGCAAGAAGAGTTAAATTAATGATTTCTGTCGTATACCCGACATGCTAATTGAGCCCAAAGGTTCTCGATGCTGGCCAATCCATCGCATCAATTTTCTGATCTTCAAACAACTTCTTAATTGATTTTGAAACATGGCACAAAGTGTTGTCTTCCTGAAAAATCCAAGAGCTGCTACAAATCAATGGCCCAAATGGAATCATATTATTGTATAATAATTCCTGGTACTTTTAAGGGTTAAGTCTTCCATCAATGAATGCAATGTCAGTCTTTCCTCCAGCTACAAATCATTACAAATCCACCACCAAAGTTCCTACTGAACTTAACCTTCTTCTCTTTTTGTAGATCATGTCAATAGTATGCATTCCCATAAGGGCAGTCATGATTGAACTTTTTCGTCCAAAAAAAACTTGGTTCCATCGTTATCCCAGGTCATTACTTTTATAGCTAACTGTAGTTTTCTGGGCTTCAGCAAGTTCTGATTTTTTTTAGCTAATTTCATAGAAACTCTTGCATTGGGATGGTTCTTCAAGCTTCACCAGACTGTTTGATGAGACACATACTTTCCTGAACTTGCTTGAATTTGTCACACAGATTGTTCTTCATTAATGGCAAGGTGGAAATGAGCAATCACATTCGCTTAAAAGAAAACCTAGTAAAAAGGTTTTAACTTTGCCATATTCATCTCTTTTTCTTAGTACATTATATACAGCTTTTTGCAAAAGTCCAATTAGCTTAGAAATTTCTCTGCTGCTTTACCTGTATCATGTCCAGGGCAATTTTCCATATTTCTTTTTCTGACAATGTTTTACCATCTGGCATTTTCAGACGAATAATAAATAGACCTGGTACATATCTCTCAAATTAAGTAACAAATGATCATATGATTTTGATTTCTCTCATTTAAATACTTACCTTCGCTTTTGCAACATTGTGAGCCATTCCATAGCAGTATTACAGGCATGGGAATGACTTTTTTTTCTGAACAATGGCAAGGTGTAGTGCCATGAAATTTTAAGTATAATTTCCACTAACCTATGTATTATTACAACATTACAACATTGGGCATACATGAGGTCAACGAGAGCCACATTCTGGATTTTCATATATATAAAGAGTCACACCATAGTATAAAAAGTATAAAAAATACATATATACAAAAATAGAAACATTCTGGATTTTCATATATATAAAGAGCCACACCATGGTCACAATTTGTGTATTTAAATAAACAAATTCAAATTTAATTGCATTTCTACACAAATCCTAATTGCTGCATAAAGTATAAAATATACATATATACGAAAATAGAAACATTCTGGATTTTCATATATATAAAGAGTCACACCATAGTATAAAAAGTATAAAAAATACATATATACAAAAATAGAAACATTCTGGATTTTCATATATATAAAGAGCCACACCATGGTCACAATTTGTGCATTTAAATATTCAAATTCAAATTTAATTGCATTTCTATACAAATTCAAATTTAATTGCATTTCTACACAAATCCTAATTGCTGCATAAAGTATAAAAAATACATATATACGAAAATAGAAAGGAAAACTCGCAAAAATATAAGTATACTGGGGAAAGAAAATACCTATATTTTTATCAAGAGATATCGGGAGCCGCACTTAACCCAACGAAGAGCCACATGCTGCTCTCGGAGCCGCATTTGCCCATGTGTGTATTATTATCTACAATATATCATAAAAGATCTGTGAAATATTTGATGAAATTCAAAAACAAATTACATGATTCATTACTTAATGAGCAGTGAGCAGATGTTGCCATCCTGTTTATCAGTGTTTTAAAAATAACCGGTTCTTCACACAAGCTACCAGTCAGTCACCTGGAAATGGAATATCTTAAATTACTATTTGACTATTTCATCAGTTGTTATTTGGAATTTTTTGTCATCCCTACATTTCTGATTGCTATTTTGCAGTATTTTCAAATTTGTAAATTACATGGCTGTGAATTTTCAACAGTGAAAAACTTGATAAAAAATATTTCACCATTAAAAACTACAGTTTTATTGTACAAAAAACATAATATGTAAAACACTTAAAATATGTACAGTAAAGCAGAAACCTTTGCTCTACGTTTGCATCCACAAATTCCGAGAAGGCCTATAGGATCACGATGCACAATATATCTGTCAGTAATTTTCGACCTTCGCACTGTAGGGCCTATTGTATTTTCCCTGTTGTTGGCTTGGATTAAAATTGGTTTTTCTGAGGTTCGTAATTAAAAAAATTTTTTGCGGCACTCGCTGATAATCGGGGATCTACTGTATTACAAAATGTTGTAATCTATTATAATACCTATATTCTCTGAATGAAAAAGTTGATATGAGATTTTCGTTGACCCCCTCCCGATTTGGTGAGATTTTGCCGGACCCCCCTCCCCCTTTTGACCTCACGTAATTAATGGACGACCCTTTAAGTAATCAGCTATCATCAGTGGCGGATCTAGCCCAGACCCATGGGGGGGGGGGGGGGGGGAAATGTTAAAGGTTGCCAACCTTTAGGCGGAAATAATCAAAATGCTGCATTTCTTCCTTGAATAATAAACTAGTATTTTTGTTTTTATTTATTTAAGGGGGTATAGTACTTTTTTGGCAAAATTACATATTACTATGTTTCTTAGAGACTGCATTTTTAAAAATGCGGCTGAGCCCATGGGGGGGGGGGGGGGGAAAAGGCCGTTTGCCCCCCCCCCCCCCCCGGATCCGCCAGTGGCTGTCATAACCTTCTTAATGTTTTTGTGCTGAATCCAAATGAATCTCTTTTCAAATCTATCTTTTTGAACCTGAAAATAAAGTGACATAATTGGATCTGGGTAGTAATGCCCCAATGTTAATGCATATTTTAAATTTAAAATGGGAAGATTGGATCAGTTAAATATAACTAATAAAAAAGATTTGCTGGACTTAACATCATTTATCCTTCAGCTTTTTCTCTGCTCTTGTAAACTTCAACTTTTTTCTGAAGAAGCCAATATGTTCCAGTGAATCTCATCAAAGTGCTTCCATAAATATGGAACATGTGTATGTGTGTTCCATTTATTCTTCTAAAGACTGCCACTTTAGCTCCTGAATACCAGGATGACCTATTCCTAGATAAGATTTAGTCATTTCTTTTTTTTCCTCTTATGGGGTTGTCAGTACCTCCTGGGTAAGTACAGTAGATCAGCTACACTAAAATTTCAGTGATGAAATGAAAGCTTGCAAGCTGTATTGGCATGAACTAATTCCTGGCACTAAAATATAGAAGGGGCTGACGAACACACTACACTCAGTATACCATTGATCATAACCACCTTACTGGAGATAAATGTAATGTGAAATATTGTCTTAGGCGTCACCTGTAAAAAGCCTGAAAATATTGATTTCGAAATTTCAGATACTGCTTTATTCTAGTTTCTTATCTTAAATACAATTGCTTTTACAAGCATTGGTATAATTTTGTTGTAGAAAACGTCTACATATAGGTGTAACATTTATTTTATTTGAGGAATTTAAATATATGCACTACGCTATTGATTTATATTAATGTTTAAAAAAATTATTTAACAAAAATATATTTTCTTAAATTCTGTATTTAAGGTATAAGGAATACATCTAACTATAAGATGATCATGTTTGTTGATATTTTGTTCCTCCATTCATTTTGTACAAAATTTATTATAATATATTAATTATTAATATACATTAATATATAACATGTTATTTTAATACTACTACAAATATTTGGAGAAGCAACAAGATTAAAATATTTTCTATGACAAGCAGGTTAGAGTATCACCTTGGAAATTTAATGCAAAATAATAAAGACAATTGAAAATGCATAATAATTTTCTATTCTGAATCTTAACATCTTTATGGAAGCATTGTCTTGCAAGATAGTTCCAAAAATCAAATTTAGAATATTGTTACCAGGCGTTTTGTCCGCTCCCCCTTCAACGAAGTCGACTCGGTCCACCCTACCTTCCTCTATCGAGTCGACCGTTCCGGAGCCTAGAGCGAGGCAATCAACGCCCATAAAACCAGGCGCAGAGCGCCTGAACAGCAGAACGTCATGGGGCATCCGCCCTAAAGGAAGGACTCCAATTAGGAGCGGAGCGTTCAAGGACAGGTCTTGGGCAGGAGCCCAGGTAGAAAGTCTCTACCCGAAGATAGAGGGTCTCCGGCCAGGAGATAGAACGTAGCCATAGAAGTTTTGCTGGGCAGCTGCCCAGAGTGAAGTCTGTTAAAGCCGAGCCAAGTGCACTCGTTAGTACGAAGACTGTGAGGAAACGACACCAAGACGACATCACCCATTCCCGGTAGAAACCTGAGAAGACCGCTAGTAGTTGCGTTAAGAAGGC
>JAFIDM010009631.1:117169210-117181842 GCA_023159025.1 Thereuonema tuberculata
CGAAGCCGAGATTGCAGTACCCGTCCCCGGTAGAACCCTGAGACGACCGCCAATCGTTAGGAAGGCATCGTAGAAGTTAACCGAAGCCGTGTTTGCAGCATCCGTTCCCGGTAGAATCCTGAAACGAACACTTGCCGTTAGAAGACTTGTAATTGACCACTGATCTTAAATAATGAATTCTCTTTGGTTTTTAATTACCTGGCTCCCGTCGCATTCTGTTCCCCTCCGCCACCGAACCAGCCCAAACGGTCGGTAGCAATATC
The DNA here is from genome assembly GCA_023159025.1 of Thereuonema tuberculata. NCBI lineage: Eukaryota > Metazoa > Arthropoda > Chilopoda > Scutigeromorpha > Scutigeridae > Thereuonema > Thereuonema tuberculata. The sequence continues at coordinate 117,169,474 of JAFIDM010009631.1, forward strand.
CTCGAAAATTGGAAAATTGAGAGATTATTGATCCCAAACTATATATTTTTTAAATTACATCTCAAGTACTTTTATCTCAGAAAGGAGTAACTGAACAATGATATACAAACTGTGATGTATTCTTGTAAGTCATATATTTCAAGGACAATCCCCTTTGAGATATTGTGAACGAAAGCATGCATTTCTTATAAGCACCATGGGCTATTACTAATAGTTAGATCATGAACACATTTGAGTTTGTAGGTTATTGGTTTGATTTTGTGACAAAACATTAATGGACTTAACTCATAGGAGGTACAACCTGCAGAATTTTCTTCAGCTCATTATTGCTTCATCAGGCACCTATTGTTCATAAGTATATATTGATATATGGCGTAGGTATTGTTTCTTCCTGTGGAAAAGAAACAATCCCCCCCCCCACACACACCTATTGAGTATTTCTTTGGGAAGTTGTACTGCTTGTTTTCTCAGGTTTATTAAATTTGTTATTCAGAGTGCTACTGCTCTGAATGGAAATCTTACTAGAATGCTTTCTTAAGGATAGTGGGCTAAAAGTCTTATTAGATAGTTTTTGCTATCTATTTTGAAGGTAAAATCATAAATACTACTGTTTATGAAAATTGCAACACCATGAAAGACGGATGGTGTTAACTTGAAACTTTTTGAAATGCGCATATGGTTTTGGAGCAGCGCCCTCTAAACTTTCCGGCCTTGGGTATAAATAGGTAGCTCAAACGAGATGTTGCAATTAGTGAAGAGCCAACATTGGGTTAAAAGGGTGATTTTTTATCTCCCACTATTCCCTATCATTGAAGAAGGTAGAATTATAAATACCCTGGACTTTCAGTGGGGAATGATTGTTGGGATGAGAGAAGCTGGATTTTCTTACCACTCAAGCAGGACGAAATGCCAGTACATTGATGCAAATATGGCATCAATTAGAGATGAGAGACTGATGCATTATAATCCAGGAACTGGATTGCAAAATTGCATGACTGCACAGGATGACAAGATACCTCTGAGTCAAGGAAGTAGACGATAACACAGACATCCATGGAGTTACATCCATGGACAGTGGAGCACTATCACAGGTCATGCTTTATTCTTTGTGATTAAGAATAACAGATTTGTAACAGAGGATTTATCACTCCCGGCCCATTCCTGTGAATTCCTTTGATCTTCAAAGAGTTCAATTTGTGATCTTGCCTGTTACGAATTCAGGTGTAGGCGAGCACAGTTTGTGCAGCTAAGAGAGTTTGAGAGAGATTGATTGTGTGTCTGCAGGAGGCCGGGAGTTGTTCAGAAAAATTGCTCAACACTGATGTGAAGTACTAACATGTCCGCTGTGCATCACTGTTGGTGCCAGTGTTCCAAGGAAGGTATAGATGCTCGTCAGTCTAGTTCCGGACAGCGACACATGGATACTTGCCAAACTGCTGCATCATATGAGCAGCCATCGAGGATTGCACAGCGACCGCAGCACAGATTAGGACCAGTGTCACACCTAGGTGTTAGCTAAGACCATCTGCAACTGTTTGCTGGAAGCTGGGCTACGATCATGGGTGCCACCACCAGACTTCCCCTCATGCCTCACCACCATGCAGGCCGCCTCCAGTGGTGTCTTGAAAGAAGCACCTGAAGGGATGAATGGCACAGCATCGTATTTAGTGATGAGAGCAGGTTCTGCCTCAATGCATGCGGTGTCAATCAGGTGAGCAGTACTTGCCACAGTGTATACGGCGACACACAGGACCAGTGCCTGGCATCATAGTGTGGGGAGCTATAGCCTACAATGACCATTCACCTCTGGTTGTCTTTCAGGCAACATTGAGTAGTACAGCGGTCATCCAACCCGTTCTTTTGTCACTCCTGCAACATCAGGGAGATGTGCTCTTCCAACAGGAAAATGCATGCCCACATACAAGGCGTTCGTCAACTCCCCTGGCCAGTATGATCACCAGACCTGTCCTCCATTGAGCATGTGTGCGACTCAATTGGATGGCGTCTGGCCCAGTTTGCAATACCACGGGGAATGTATGTGGACCTCCATCCCCTAGGATGATATGGGGACCTCTATGATGGTCTCCATGTGAGAGTGCAGGCTTGCATTGCTGCTGGAGGAGGGTACACAGGGTACAGTCTTTTGACACACACTGTAGCCTCTGTATGTAGGCATATTACCCTGTGCACATGATCATATACAGTGTACAACCTGTAGAATATGTGAATAAAATTTCATTCTCTAAGGAGAAGTAAAAAGAAAAATTATCCACACAATTTTATAATAAGATTGAAATAATATTTTTTTTACTTCAATAAGTTGAGTGTTTCATGAAGAATTCTGTTATTTTTTTCTTGTAGCATCAGATGAAGTTTGAGGCATCTCAACACTTTCATACTCCTATTACTCATTCCAACTATCAGATGATGCCAACACCTCACCCACATATGATGTACAATATGGCTTCTACGCCTCACCATCCCCCTAATCCTGGGCCTTACCCTTATCCTAGCCACAGGCTGCATTTGCCTCCTCCTCCTCCTCCTCCCCCTAATCCAGGATGGCATTCTTCTCCTTATTCACAAGTAAGCATTTTATTAATGAAATTATTTATATTTTATTTTAAAAATAATAAGTATAATTTTTGTTAATGTCTGTTGTTTTTAATCCTAGATTTCTCCTCTTGATTGTTAATTTATTAGTCTTTTTTTATACAGGGTTATTCTAAAAGATGGACCCAATTTAATTAATTTGTATTTAATGAAGTATAAATTGGACATGAACAATCTACATACTAATAAATCAATCCCTTCCTCAGCGTTGGATTGGTCACATGGGAAATCAAGACCTGGCTTTACATTTCTGGCTACTGAGATCTCCGGATCTCATGCCATGTGACTTTTTCTTGTGGGGCTATGTTAAGGAGGCTGTTTACGTCGCATCTCTACCAACAACTCTGGCCCAGCTGCGGAACCGTGTCATGCTGTGGTGAACTCAGTAACACACAAGACATGCTTATTCGCGTGTGGGACGAGTTTGGCTACCGCTTAGATGTTTGCCATTCAGTAGAGGAGGGACACATTGAAGATTTACAACCTATGTTAAAAAACTATGAAACTTCCTCCTTTTTTTAGTATGTAGATTGTTCATGTCCAATTTATACTTCATTAAATACAAATTACTGTCAGACCTCGATATAAGGTCACCCCTTGGGACCTTGCGAAAGTGACCTTATAAGCGGGATGACCTTATAACCGATTCATACACATTTGTCAATAAATAAGCATTATATAAATACAGTATAATTCTTTGTAAAATTTAATACGTACAAGAATATCTGTTTATTACATTATAATTTTTTAATTTAGTTGAACCAATTAAAATTAGGAATCGGAAAGAAATTATTTTTAAAAATTTTAATTTGGAATAAAGTTTTTATAAATAGTACTAGTATGCTCAAGCAAAGTACTGATGTACAACTGACCTTACTTAAAATAATCCATAATACAGGACTATCGTGATTTTGGTTTCATCTTTTGTACAATGTTTTCTAAGTTTTGTAGTTTCTGAAAATGTTCTTCAGCTCCCTCATGACTTGTAAAAATATATCTTATGACATTTAATGCTCTGAGCGCTTCTGCTTGTGTCACCGCTTCACTTTCAATATCACTGTCATTATCCTCACTTTCTGCTGCATTGGAATCTAAAACTTGCGAAACAATTTCGGAAATCGAAGCTTGAGAAGTGGTAGCAATTTCATCATCAATTTTCACATATTCACTTTCCCCTTCTATAGCACAGCCGCATTTCTGATATCTTGTATTAACACAGCTAAAGGAATATTGTCTTCTTCATCTTTATCTGTTATTTCATCCACACTATTTGAAGAAAATTGAAAACCAGCATGTCGAAAGCAATTTGAAATGCATGTGTTTGACACCAAGCTCCAACTTTTATGAATATAAAAAATTGCATCTAGCACAGACACATGAAATTTTTTTTTCTCATCAATTGCTGAAATCAAATCTTTCAGAAGGAGCTTTCTGTAGTTCATTTTCAGATTTTGAATGACTCCCTGATCCAAAGGTTGCAAAACACTGGTAACATTTGGGGGTAAGAAAACAAGCTCAATTGATTTCAACTGAGGTATGTTGATCTGAGCAGGGCAATTGTCTGCAATGAAAACAACTTTTCTTTTATTTTTCAAAAAGTATATCGAAACGCCGTATAGTTTTCTCAAATATGTTAGCATTCATCCATGCTTTTTTGTTTGCATCATAATCCAAAGTATTTTTAAAGCAACGTGGCTTTCGAAATTTTCTGATAACTAGTTTTTCAGTTTTCCGATAACTCAGTTTTTCAGAGCCATCCATATTAGCTACTAAAAAATTGTCAGTCTTTCTTTATTTTTTTCCCCCCCTATACATTTTTCTTTCTTGAAAGTAAGAGTTTTGTCGAGAAAGACCCGGAAAAAAAGTCCACATTCATCAACATTGAATATATCGCAATGTTCATACTGCTTCAAAATGTCATCTAACACGGATTTCTTCCAATCACTTAAAACACTATCATCCACATCACTGGCTTCACCGCAAACTGTTTTAAAATTTAAGTCATGTCTTAATTTAAATCTCTGTATCCATCCATTGCTCGCCATAAATCGTTCTCTCCTAATTCGGTGGCTATTTGTAGAGCTTTTTCTTTCATTACTAAGCATGATATAGGCACATCATGTGCTCTAGCAAATTTTATCCATTGGAGAAGGCCTTCTTCAACTTTCTCATACGGTGATAAACGCTTCCTTTTTCTCTTTCCATTACATGTTTCTGCAACAGTATGCGAGGACAGAATATTGTTGAGAGTCGTTTGTGGTATCCCACGCTCTTTGGCAAAACATGCTTTTGATACATTAGAGTTTTCAAAATCTTCGAAGATTTTCTTTTTGTCGACATCATAACACAAGCACAGAAATGGTTGGAATGAGATCCTTTCCTTCGACTTCCTGATGAACAATGATGGTCACGTGACGCGATGGGAACGGAGAAATATCCTTCCCACTCGTCCAGGCGTGGGAAAGCTGTCCCTTCCGTCAGAAGGACAAATGACGCCGATAAAAGATCGTACCCACGGAAAAATTCTTGGAATTGAATCAGTGTGGCACTGAAATCACATACAAAAGTGACCTTATATGCGATTATGGTATTTAAGACCTGACCATATATCCGATATTTCATATCATAGAATTCCTATTCAATGAGCCGGGACTTAAGAAAAGTGACCTTATATGCGGGTGACCTTATATCGAGGTCTGACTGTAATTAAATTGGGTCCATCTTTTAGAATAACCCTGAATATCTGTTCTTTGAAAGCCTATCTCGAAGAATGTTACAGCACAATTTTTTGAAGTATCTTATTATAATAAAAACATTGTTTGAATATAAATGTAAGTCCTATATTCTTTACAGTGATTTTAAAGTGATATACAACAGAGTTCAAAGTTTTATGAATCTTGGGAGCTGAATTTGATTTTCTTCTTGTAATCAGTGATACAGTTGAATCGCGATAATCCGACATTTGACAGTCTGACACGCTCGGTAGTCCGCCGCCGCGTCGGATGACGTCACAGCGCTTGCTGCAGACATCTCCCGTCTGCCCCGTGACTCACAACAGTTTCAGTTTCAGTTTAATTGTTCAGTTTTAATTAAATATGTACTCAATATGTAACAATATACGTACTGTAGTACATACAGTACTGTGTATACATAACCTACATTTTCTTGCCTTAGAAGTCAAAATTCAGTTTTAAAAAAATCAACATTTGGTAATCCGACACCCCCTCGATCCTGTAATGTCGGATTATCGCGATTCAACTGTATATTTAAAAAGTATGACCCTTCTCCTTCATGTGGAAAAAGATGAAAAAAATTGGGATGGGGAAAAAGGGTTAAAAAATAACCTGACCCCCTCACCCATACATAGGGGTCAGCATATCATTTAAACTGCTGTTTTTTAAATAAAATTCCTCGAAATATTTGGATTTCTTTTTTAGTACTTAAAAAATTTGACTTGAGTTTATACTTTAATAATATCTTGAAATTAATGTCATTTTAAAATGTAAATAATAATTTGTAGATGAATTTAATAAAGATCAAGCCAGTTAATCTCTCCTGGTATGGCATCCCAATCCACATGCACACGCTTTAATAATAAATTCAAAAGATGTGTTTAAAATTAGTTCAGCATTACATAAAAATAAGCTCATTTATTGGAAATATTACATTACAACATCCAGATATTTGTAATTAAATTTAAGTAAGGCCTTTCAAGATGCAATATGTATAATAACCAAGATGCAGTGATAAATGCTGCAGTTTAGATAGAGAAAATTTAAAGAGAAGGTACATTGACCACATAAAAGGGAAAGAAATAATTAATAAAAAATAAAAAATACCAAAACTTCAATACTTATAAATGAATTTACCATTTCAAAAAATTATGAATCAGCAATACATTGTAAATTTTTAATGTTCAAACAATATTACAAATGACTAAAATACTGTTCGTTTTTGTTTACGAGAACCTTCAGCGCTTTTGCACATGCATCAGGTCTCCTTCGATTTCATCAAAATAGGGGTGAGGAAAAATAAAGAGGGGATGCTTACTTTTTATCAGTGTTAGTTTACTAGTAGCTGCGTTCTATTTATGCTTTTCGGGAAAGAATTATGGAAAATTATTGTTGTTTTTTTTTGGGGGGGGAGGGGCTGAAAATTCCAGATCCAGTCAGCAGGTCTTAGGAAAGTGCCCATCTCAGCGTATCACCCCTCTGCGGAGTAAAATCGTCCGTGAGTGGCAGTTCTAGCTTTCAAAAACGAACAGTACCTTTCTGTAGCTCCTTTTAAACAATATATGTTTATATGGACTGCTCAGAAGCCAATCAGATTAAGTCATTTTGTTTTAAATTGAAATTTTTTCTGTAAGTCATACTCTAATGTTTATACTTTCGGTTGACAAAGTGCCCAAATCACTCCTCCAAGTTTATAGTTATGTTATCTTTCAATAAAAAATTCATTCTTCAAATTTACATGCGTTGATATTTTTTGGTACGTAATTTTAAAAAACCTATTTCATTTTTTGGTTTAATGACTTAATCTGATTGGCTTCTGAGCAGTCCATATATATTTGATTTTACAAATTATAATTTAGTTACTGCAATCAGTAACTAATGTAGATTATTAAGTCTTTAAATGATGTATTCTTTCATTTATCTAAGTTGAGAAGTTAATGTGAAGAAACTAAATTTTAACAGTACTTTTTTAAAAAAATTATTTAAAAAATGCAATTTTAATTTTAAACTATCACCAAAGGTTACCTAGAAGAATGTTTCACCATAGCCCTTAAGTAGTTCATTGCATGTTTAAGTATTCATTACTACACAATAAAAAATTGTTTTAGAAGAGTGGTTTTAAGTTGTGGCCTACTAACTTGCTGGTTTCAAATTCAATTGTTTTCTGTATTTGTTTTGTATCCTTTTCCCTTTCAGCTGTCTATGGACTTTGTTTATTCCTAAAGTCTGTACAAATAAGTCTAGAGATTGCAGTACTAGTGGCATACATCCATGGTTCTTCCACTAAAAAAAATAAATAAATAATGAATAAAAAAAAAATAAAAAGATTTTTCGTAATGTCAATAAAAATAGAAAAGCACTATTTTGTTTGTTAATATCTACTATCAGTCAGTAATATCTACCTTGATTTACCCAATTTCGTAAATTACAAAAATAAACTAGTTTCCCTTCGTAGGTTCCATTTGATAAAATATCATCTACATGAAGACTTTACATAAGTTCCTGGTTTTATTTGATTCATTCAATCATTCAGTTAATTTTTGAAATGGTAAAAATACAAAAAACAAATATTATAGTAAGCCTATTTAGTAATAACAGATGGGAATGAAAATAATTATTTTTTTAATTAATATATGAAATCTTTCTTTGCAGTTGTTGAAATTTTTGATATAAACATTCATTTATTATTATAATAAACATAAATTCAAATACAAATTAAATAGAAGAGATACATCAATATAAAAATATAAAGTTTTGTGGAAGATTATACAAAACAAGATAGGGATAGTGATTAGTAAACCAAAACAGTGCTTCGCAATGGCTTCTGAGTCACCTTTACTTTACAATAGACTGCGCCAGGGTGGTCTAGAAAAAGCTTGCGTGAGTCTGTTTGCAACCCCATGCTATCTTAACCATCCCTATTTATATGGAATAATCATCATTCTTAACTCAAATCTTATTAATAAACTGAATTCCTAATAATGATTTAAAAAAAAAAAAAAATTCCCCATGAGGGGATTGAACACACAACCTTCGTGTTATTAGCACGTTGCTTCGTGTTGCGAAGCATTGTAGGATATGTGTCCACAGACAGACAAACCAGGGATATAAAGCATCTTTCAGAAGCCTAAAAAGGAAAATCTCTTTAGTTACAGACATTATGTAAACCCAGTAATTCAATTTGGTAAAGTCTTTAAAGTTTGTATTTATAGTTAAAAAAATAAATATCCTAGTGACATTTATTCAGATGAGCAATTAATTTTTTTTTTAAGAGCTCTTTGCTTACAGAATAACTAAAAATGTTATCAAATATGCAGCTACTACATAAACTACAAAATTTTTGTAAGCTTTTTAAATATAGTTTAATACTTATTTTAAAAGAAGCTGATTTTTAATGACTTAAATAAAGCAAACAGACTTAAATAAAACTCTCTATTTTTACTTGTTTGGAAATAATAAATTTCTAATGACGCCCATTAAAATATCCTTTTCGTATTACAGAATTACACGCAGCACACCAATCAGAATTATCTGGCTCCTCAGCCACCTTCTTCAATTTCAAATGTATCTTTAAACAGTAGCGGTGAAGAAACAGAAAATGTGTCTCCCGATTATCCAAGGTACATTTCTCTTCCTTTCTTTCCTAGTTAGATTGTTTGAATAAAGGAGTTAATATTTTACAATAAGTCATAACATATTTGGAAATGGTATGAACCTATTCTTACTAAATATGTGAAAATCAGAAAGGTTTTCCAATACCCAAAGGATTTATTTTTATTTATTTTTAGTAACTGAATATTCAGTTATCCCAAATTAAGAAAGTTGGCAGAAGTCATTCATATTTCATATTTACATTTGAAGATAAATACAGAGCATCAAAAATAAGAAAGATAAATAAGTAAAATTTGAAAAAACAACAATTTTTTATTAGGTGAAGGATTAAAGGATATATGATGAATTTGATTTTATTAGCTAGAATTTGATTTTATTAGCTAGAGCAATCTATATGAACTATATATGACTGTTGTGACTATGAAGATATGGTGCCATGATTGAAGTCTACAGCAAGTAGAAGCAATGCATCAAAAATTTGCCCCAACTGCTTAAGAAAATCAGTTATCTTTGGATCTTATTAGCAGATAATTCCACTTGGGAAAAAAAACCTAATCTGATATGAGGATTTTCTGATTTGTGAACAAGCACTGCATGGACCTTTGAACTGATCTATTCATCAGAATAAATGACTGTTTGGTGAGGAATAATTGTTCAGTTATTAAAATTTAAGACTTTAAGACTTACAAAAACTTTTTTTTTTTCCCAGAGTCCCAGTCCCTCATAATGCTCCAAATGCTGAGGGTGGCATATACCCAGTAACTACTATTCAGCGTGGACCTAGTAATATGCCTCAAATTTTGGGGCCTCTGGATAACATGCAGTATTTTCCAATTCCATACACTGGTCGAGAAAATCACAATGAAAAAGAGAGGAAACGAAGGTATTTTGCTTCTTATATAATACGCATGCAGTTAACATTGCTTCTAAATTAACTGATCAATTTAAAAGATTTGTATTTTAAAAAAAGTATCTTTCTTCTTTAATAATATCAGCTACTTTTAACCAATGTATTTAACTTGCAAGATTAAAATTATTAATTTTAAGGTGACCATTTTTTTCTAAAATGAAAAGGAGGACGCAAATAATTTGAAAAAAAAATGTTATCAGGGGTATAAACCTATTTGTTCAACAAAAAAAAAAAAAAAAGGTTTTAAACTTCACATATCAAAAAGGAGGACATTTTACTCCTCAAACATCAAAAAGGAGGACATTTTACTCCTCAAACATCAAAAAGGAGGACAGAATATACAAAAGGAGGACGCTTCAAAAAGGAGGACGGTTGGTCACCTTATTAATTTTAAGTTGTGTTGTACATAGAATATAATTTCTATTAAAATTCTATAAGCAATAGCAGATTGTAAAATTGAAACAGATTAAATTAAGTAAAATCTTTTTTTTTTTAAGACATTAATTATGTTCTTTACTGAGGAGGAAAAAACAAAAACACAGAAATTAAGTTCAAAAATTTGTTACCGTGATGTAATTTATATTCCACTACTGTAGTATAAGAGTATTGTGTATACTGCTCAATGTGACCTCCATCATAATGTTCCAGAAATTGCATTCGATGAACAGTAGGTTCATAGCAGAACACAACTCTATTAATAAAGATGTTTTTTTTTTGTTTTTTTTTCCTTCACATAGTGTTATTCTGTATTTCACTGCTGTGACATTAGGTACATAACAATCATAAACTATTCTTTAAAACACACATCTTTTCTTTTTAAAGATATTCCTACAATAAAAAGTCACATGGGTTAAGATGATGTGAAGAAAAGGTGGTCATGGTGTTGGAAAGAATAACTAATTTTGTGTTAACTTCAGTGAACCAGTGTAATAGTAATTACTGTACTGTACAAATTGCTCCATCTTGCATAAAATGACTGAATCAAGACACACTTGCTGCTGCAGTTAAAGGATATAAAAATTGTTGAACATGTCTCAATATCACTTGGCAGTAGCTGAGATGTGATAGGTTGTGTTTGACGATTTTCTTCAGAGAAAAAAAAATCAAAGATAAAAATTGCTATAAATCTGCACCATGCAGTGACTTTTGAAGATTGTGTATGGCATTTGTTAACTGTATTGACATACATTTAGAATCTGATGTATTATTCACCAATTGTTAGATGACAGCAGTTGCAACATTTTCAGCCTGCTGCAAAGATTTTAGTGCCCTCTTTGCAATTACACTCCAAAAATTTGTTTTTTCTTTTCAATAAATTAAATAAATGAAATCATTCTTCTGAAGAGCACAATATATCAGTGAACCTGTGTAAACTCTTTATGCTGACTAAGAGCAGCAGCAGCAGCATTTGTGCTATCTTGATAATAGAGCTTTTCAAGTATAGCACATTCAGGTATATTTAAAGCTATCAAGTTTTCATTACCCAACTAACGAGGATTGCTACCCATGTCCCATATTTACTAAAAAAAAAAAATTATATGTCCCGTTTCATGAATCGATAATCCTATATAATCAATGAAGTTTAAGAATGAAAAAAAAAAAAAGAATTTTTCAGATCTTTCAAGATTTTTTAAGGTTATTTTTTAGTAATTTTAATCTATTAATTAATTTAGTTTTTCATTCTTAGCATAAATCATATTACTAGCTTTTTAAAATAAAATGAAATAAAAGCCTGCAAAACTAATCTAAAAACTGAAAATTTTAAAGAACCTTGCCTTTGATAGTTAATTGAATGGATTTCCCTTAAAGGGTGTAAAAAAAGCAGCTCAAATCTATCCCATATTTTTTTAAAATAGCACTGAAATTTTGCTTATTTCATCAAAGGTTAGATGATAATCCTACTACTGACACTAATGCTAAGGAGGCTAGAGGTCTTTCTTTATACCAAGAAGTTGTCTACACATATATTGTGGCATATGCAAACAATGTCACATGCTGCATCAAATCACACCCTGGTGGCAATTTTTTTGAATTTTTTTCCCCTCAGAAATTCAGTCTTCATGTTCGCATGAATATTCCTACCAATTTCATTTGCACTGCAGCCAATAGCAAGCACTGTGGCATTGAATAGGATTCTTAATTGTGCATACCCAGCATATAATTCAAATTTTGGATTTAAGGAAATTGTTAGGTCGTGTCCCATTAAATTAGATGTGTAGTTCATATTAAACAATATTTAAATGTTGATTAATGCCATTCATACAGAAAAATGCCCACAGAAATGTAGAAAAATAACCTGATGAAGTGATTATTTAAATAATGTGTTTAATTTAATCATGCTGCTGAGTCAGTGGCGTATATAGAATATATTTTCGGGGGGGGGGGGCAAGATTAATGTAAGGTTAAATAATTTTAAGTAGACACCCCATGGAAACCTATCTGTTCAACCAAAAAAAAAAACGTTGGCAGGACATACCTTCATTATTTCGGGGGGGGGGGGGG
>JAFIDM010009631.1:117181942-117196044 GCA_023159025.1 Thereuonema tuberculata
CCCCCCCCCCCCCCCCCCCCCCTTATATACGCCCCTGTGCTGAGTGGTACTTGACCTACAGTAATGATATCAGATTTTCATGAGGGTAACTATGAAAAAAAAGTAATAATAATTTTGCTAGATGAAATCCAAGCTAGGAAAATAATATATAATCATAATTCCAAGGGAGGAAAAGGCGCAGCAACTATTGAAAAGAAGAAAAAAATGCTTCCTTCTAATAATAATTATGTACCTGTTAAGTGTCCTTCCAAATTCTGCTACTATACCAGTGACAGAAAGTGGCTTTTGTGCCTGTTCATAAAATTGTGAAGCTTATGCTAATGTAATTTGCAAATTAATGGGAAACAATGATACTGTAATTGCTAAATGTTTTGATAAAAATTTCTACTGTAACACACATTCTGTATCACATATCCTGTAACACACATCCTGTAAAACACATTTTTTTATACCATTTATTTATTCTTTGCTTTATGAAATAAAAATACTAAAAAAAATAAATGATCTATTTTGGACTCATTAGTTTTTAATTCAGCATTTAATATGTATTACACTTATATTCTAGGAGCCGAATCAAAAATGCATGCTCGCTGTTACGAGACCTGGTACCTGGTCTTAGTGAGAAAACTGATAAGGCAACAGTGTTTGAATATACTGTCCAGTATCTCTTGCATCTGAAGAGACACATTGGGAAGCAGTTTGATAAGGTACTTACTATTTTTTTTTTTTTTTGCATTTCATTTTTAAAGTAGGTGTACAAGATTAAAAAATAAGTACAATGTAAAGTAAGAAAAAAGCACATTTATTTTGTTTATTTCTTAAAAAAGAAGAGACAAATTTAAATATTTCAAAAAACCTATAGAAATTCCTGAAATGAATTAGAATGTAAAAGAAATCACAAAAGTGTGAAATCTGAATGTATATTCCTCATTTAAGGAACACCAGAGCAAAGATGTTTCAAGATTTTTATCTTGGTTAAAATTCTGTTCTAACTTCCTTGTTCAGTTGCCCATGTTAACTAACTCCTTAAAAGAATTAAACAAAAAACAACCAACAATTTTTTTTGAATATTCTTATCTCAAATAGCTTTCCAACAACATCATTATTTTCATCTGGGTTTTGTATTTACAAAAGTGATCTCTCTAAATCTGGGGTCGGCAACCTTTTGTTGTAAGAGGGCCAAATATTTTATGTGGGGATTACTGGGGGCCGCACTTGGGCCAAAAAGGGCCAAAATCTTATTTTAACAACCAAAAAAAAAGGAAAATCTTATTTTAACAACCAAAAAAAAGGAAAATCTTAAGACGCCCCGCGGGCCGCACCAAAACGCTTCATGGGCCGCGGGTTGCCGACCCCTGCTCTAAATCATTACGTTACAAAGTTGAGTATCTCAGTCAAAACCTAATTATCAGGGGAACAAAGGCATTGCTGTTCAAGTTATCTATTTTACTTGATAAGATAGTCATTTTGTCAAATCCTTGTAATAAACATACAACTAATAAAACTGCAGCATATTGAAATTGGTATCATATTGTCAAGAAAACAATGAAATGACAGCTTAGGAGGAGCAGCATGCTGAGATTGTGATTAAAGTTAGGCATTATAATGGATGATGAATAAGAAGATAGAATCTAAGAGAATGGATGATTGAACAATGTTGTTTTTTCTTAGAGCAAAATTTCTCAGCTTTTTTCGATTGGTGACTTCTGTAGATTATTATTATTTAAACATAACCATCTCTCTATTTCTTAGTTTTAAAGACAGTGAGATTACTTGCTTTAAAAATCAGAAAGTGAATTAAGATTAGTCTTCTACAAGCTTTAACTCACTAATGGTCATCATCCAACTGCTTATAGCAATTGATTGATTTTCTTCAAAATATTTTATTTTAAAGTATAGTTAACATTGTATTGATTATCTTTGAAAAATAACTATATTAATCTTTGTCCATTCAGGCAGGAATAAACATGTTAGAATAACGATGAGCATCTTTGAATGAAGGTGAGGCTCTCCCAAGTTACACAATGCATTGTCTACAGCGAATTAAACTGGAATTTTGCTCAGACAAGTTCATTGTAAACTGAAGGATGTTTTGTTCTATCAATGCATTACATGTCTCCTTTCAGTAGACCTCTGCCCTTTTATTCATCACAAAATTTTGTAATTGGATTTGTTTTCAATGTCAGCCCTGATTGTTAGTTAGATTCTATCTGAATTAAGGGAACACAGGCAGCAAACGTTTTGTTTCATTACTTTTGATAAAAGTTGAGTTTCAGAACATTTTTCAAAATTACGTCTGGAAGTTTTAATTTCCAATGTCTTCTTAATTTTTTTATCCAATCTGAGTTTTGTGAACTTAGCAGAATTATATAATATTTGGAACACCTTTGGAATAAATTCAAAGGTAATGTAATGTGTGTCCAACACACCAATACAGGGTTTCAAAACAAAGAAAAATACTCCCCAAAATTGTTAATGAGAGGGTTAGTCAGTATATCTGGAAGTATGTATGCAAGAAAACAATAGTTCTCTTGAGGAAAAAAAATTCAGAATTCAAAACTTTTTTTTTCTTTTTCGAGGCATACCATGAAAAAACACGTCTTGTCTTTTTTTTATTTAATATAGTTGTGCAGAATTATTCTTAATAGAATAAGAAATGAGGCTTTAAAAAGTTTTAAATCTTATTACCAATCTATGACTATTCAATATCCCTTGAAAGTTTATGATAAAATAATTGTAATTCCCGATATTCAACCAACAATTCAAAATTGTAAGACAATAAAAGAAGGAACCAATTCAGCTAAAATTAGAAATATTTTATTTTTAAGCCAATCTGTTTGTTTGTTAATGATATACAGAAATACCTTGAGACATGAGCATAATCCGTTCCAGGACCAAGCTCGTAAATCGAGGTGCTCGTATCTCAAATCATTTTTTCCCATAAGAAATAACAGAAAAAAAATTAATCCGTTCCGGCCCTCTCAAAAACTTCCTTATTAGTGCTAATAATAATGGAAAAACATGTTTTTAATTGCTATAGAGACATAAACACACACAAAAATTATAATATATAAGGATTCCTGTGATATAAAATAAAATGTGGTTTTTAATCATGAGTTCTTACTGATAGACGATACAGCAGCAGATAATGGCGGCGTGTGTGCAGGAGGAGGGAGGGTAGAGATTTGGCCCGTACGTAGACATTTTATTCTGTACCGTACCTTACATGTACACTGTGTAACTTATATAAACTTAGAATTAACTTAGCTTACGTATTTCTTTTTACTTTTTTTTTTTGCTTTTTTTCGATTTGTATTCTTTACTTTTCTTCACTTTTTTCTCCTGACTACCCTCACTTTCACTTGTCGCAGGCCTTTTAATGAAATACTTATTGAGGGAGATTTATTTCTGTCTCCCTTTCAAAATGTTTCGGAAATGAGTAAGGCACGTGTCGTCAAAAAGCGCCGAAGCACGACCAGTAGACAATTTATCAGGGTGCTTCATTTCAATGAAATCAGAAACCTTCTGCCACATAGCCATCACTTCCTTAATTTCACTTGTAGAAATTTTTTCCTCTGGTTCGGTGTGCTTGTATCTCAAATCTTTACTCGTATCTCGAAATACTCATATGTCGGGACGCTCATATCTCAAGGTATTACTGTACCATAAATCAAACACCGAGTTTTCCATTTTCGCATTAAAAAAGAGATTTAATAGATGCCAACAATAATAGTTCTAAGTAAAAATAAACTGATACAAATTTAATTAGATGTTAAAATACAGGACCAAACACACAAATACAAGAGATAAATAATAAATATAGAACTTCATTACATGTTACGAAGGTAAGTCACCTTCTTCTTCAGATGACACAAAAAGATTATAGAAGGAAAAACATAGGCTTAGCTAATAACGTACAAATATTAACAATACAAATGTATAACTAATCACTAATGTGTTGAGATTCTGATAGCTAACAATGTAACAAAACTATCTAGGTTGTATTGTAAAGCATTTGATTGATATGTTGGTATTGTAGCATTTTTTTGCTTTGATTAATAGTAATTCATGAAATTTTCTTAAGTAACTATCTTTTTCAACACCATAAATAATGGGATTATCAACTAATAATTTATGACCAGTATCTCGGTGGTGTAGGCAGTTAAATACTGTAAGTTATTTTGCCTAATGGCCCTATGTTCTTTCATGCATGAAATCTATCAGAATCTCACACATTAGTGATTTGTTATACATTTGTATTGTTAATATTTGTACGTTATTAGTTGAGCCTATGTTTTTCCTTCTATTATCTTTTTGTATCATCTGAAGAAGAAGGTGACATACCTTCGTAACATATAATGGTTATTTATTATTTATGTCTTGTATTTGGTCCTTTATTTTAATATTTCTACACACAGTATGGATAAAGTTTAAGTAGATGTTCTTTGATTCCCCTAACTGTAACAAAGCTCAATGCTTCATATTACAAAACTAAAAGAAGTAAAGAAAATTGAGCCATAAGACTAAATAGAACGATTCTTTTTTGTCTGCAGGCTTAGACTTCATTCAGATAGTGAATCTACCATTTAACATATAAGTTTTATTCCCATTATTAAGTTAGGCCTTAGTCAAAAGTGAAACCATTTAAGAAAATACTTCTATTGTATGTTGATTAGTCCCCTTCTTAGAGCTCTCTAAAATTCTGTTAATGTTTTTGCTATTTTAATTTACTTGTATATTTTTGTCAAAATTTGTGGCTATAAATTCTATATGAATCATTATTAGTTTACTTTTTTGTCAGTTTACTTGTTTGTATTAATAATATATTTTCTATTTCTATTAGGAATTCATGGAAAAATACACTCCATACTGAATTTGCTGAATTTTTCTATTAACAAATGGAAGAAGTTGTTTGAGTAGAAGAAAATAATATTAACCCCAGTTTTTACAATTAAGTTTTTTTTTTTTTTTTTTTTAAACAATTTAAGCATTTAAATAACCTTTAACATAGAATTAAAATATAACTAAAAATAATCTTCTTTTTAATTTAGTTAAACTTTCGTATTCTGCTTAGAAGTTCAGTCTATTTCAATTTATAATTTTTAAAATTAAATAGTTATTTGTAAAATAATTCATTTACTGTCTCCCTAAATAAAATTTTACATATGAAGTAATTTCATTAAAGGGTAACAGGATCTGATTTTCATTTTAAGCTAGTGACCATAAACTTAACTGACTTTAAGCCCCTCCACCCACCTGTATTTATTATTAATTTTAGTTAAAAAAAAAAAAAAAAATCAAAATTAATTAGCCTTATTTAGTATGTTTTTTGCAAGAAAAGTATGTTTAGTAAGTGTATTATTTTAAAAATATATTGAAGGATAAAATGAGAGACCAATAAGTATTGCAATAAATATCAATGTCTTATAAACATTAACTGAAACAAAAGAATAAAGTATTTTTATTTTAGATTCATTAATGCTAGATTTGATATACCGGTATTTAAATTTATTCAGAATATGTGTATATATATATATATATATTGATATTGACCAAAACCTTGTTTAACAGTTCAGAGTTGCTTCCTTTTATGTACACACTTCAATTATATCTTTTGTGTATCTTAACATTCCATAAAAAGTGAATTTGATATTCTAGTTATTTTTGTTTTTCTATGACATTTATGACTGATTTACAAGTAAATAAGCACAGTTTTATCTATAATAATAATATTCATCTATAAAGCCTACAATTAATGCTCCCTTATTAAAGAAGAAATATGATAATAAGAATATATCACTTTTTATGGAATGCTAAGATACATTTGTTTTTATGTGAAAAAGTAACAATTTTTTTTTTTTTATATTGAAAAAAAAAAAAAAATGCTATTTTAGACAGCTCTTAATTTTCTTATTTTTAAATTTATTCAGACTAATTACAAATATTGCTGTAAAGTTGTGCTCTTTTAAGTTAAGCTTTAAAAATGTCAATTAAGTAGTAATAGTAGCAGAAATAGTGGTTATTATTATTTTTTTAATTAAATTCATGATGTAAGCTTTTTCACTGATGAGCAATTCCTCCATTTTTGTTTTTAATTCCACATTGATGTAATAACTTCATTGTTATTGTGACATTCTTCCTTATGGAGAAAAAAAATTTGAAGCAGCAAAAAAATTGTAAAACTTGTATTTAAATTAAAAAAATTTAATTTAAGTAATCAAGATATCCAGATTGTAAAATTTTAAGAACTTAGTCATTGTATTTCAAATAAATAACTGGCAAAAGATTCCAAAATTTGCTATTTTAACAACAGTTGGTCTTATTTCTTCTTTTGATTACATTGCATAAATTAAAATTTCTTCAATTAGTTCTCCCTCACATAATTATTCTGTGATTGATTTTTTTTTAAACACTATTTAAAATAAAAATTCTGTTTGCAGTTTCAAATAAACATTTTGGTGCAAAAAGATTGGATTTTATTTAATACAGGAATATTACTTAATAATTGAAGATATTGAAATTTAAATGTAGTGGGGGCAAGGAACATTTTGACTAAATTACATTTTAACTTTAAAAAGTTTCTGGATGGCTTTTTTTTTTTTTTATTTCAGTATTAGGTTTTATAACCAAACAGTTTTATTTACATGAGATTAAAATTTGATACCAATGATCACTTCTTTATTCGTATACCAATTCATTCACATTACAAGCTAATAATCCCTGGCTTTCTCATTGTTCAACAATTACTGAAATCTCCCAGGTATCTTGTTGTATTTTAATTATTGCTAATGTTTCCTAATTTTTTGTACAGCATATATGTTACTTCAGGAGACCAAAAAGTGGCATTTTATCTATCTGCAACATTAAATATACAAATTCCTCTGCTATTCATGATAATGGAACTTTTAACAATGAACTAGATTACACAGGCCTTAGAGCATAACTGTTGATAAGTCTACTATGGCAACGTTTTTTTTAGGGTCACAACTCCATTATTTTCAACAAGGTGTGCAATAAATTTTCATTAGATTCCTATGCTTTGGGACTTGATTATCTATCTATTTAAATATGTGGCAAGTTTATAAGCTATCTTAGTGTTTGTAACCAAAAAAAAAAAAAAAATATTTTTTTTAAGGTATAGATCTTAAACCTAAATGAAATCTATAGCCTATTTTGGTCATACCAATTTGGAATGCACTAATTTCACAGGGAGATCATATATCCTGTACATCAAGGATTTTGATGCCCTTTTGGGAGATGAAATGTTTGGGGGCCAACCCTTGATGGATTTCCAGACATTTGACATTGTTCTCATTGGATTTCCTGTAATAGCTTAAATGCTATAAATGTGATTGTTCCATTATGATAGTTAGATGATAACAGGCTGGCTTTCTGTGGTCAATATCCTGGAATCAAATCTGCTGTATGCTTTTCTTTTTTTCATTCTTTATCACTGATTTTTTTTTCTTCTTTTTCTATTTGCTTATATTAATATACATTAATTTTTCATTATTGCTCTTTTTGGCTTACATTAGTAATGTGACTTGAAATTTTAAATATTATCCTCTTTAATTAGATAATGTAAAATGTTACTTTACTTTTATGACATATAAATGATAAAATCATTTAATTTCTTCTTTTTATTTCTTCCTTCGTATTTGTTCTTCATCTTTGTTTTCCTTTTTATGTTAATATTTTTTTTATTACATACATTATTAATATTACCCAGAAAAAAAAATACAATTAGGAATATATCAATGATAATCCTTTTAATTTTTTTGAATATAAGCAACAAACAAAAAAGCATTAACATAATGAAAATGAAAAACAGGATGAAGAAAAAAGATGATGAAAGAATAAGTATAAAAAAGTAAATTATATTTGGTCATTTGTATAAATAAAGTGACATTTTATTTTATCTTCTAATTAAAAGGAATATTTAATAATTTCTAGTTGCATTACTAAAGCAACTAGAAAGAACAAAAATATCTGAGCTATCTGATACCAATAACCGAACTATTGCATTTTTAGCATTTTACAGGAAATGCAATGAAAGCGTCAAATTTCTTAAAATCTGTTTGAGGGTTGGCCCCCAAACCTATATACATTTTTGATTAGTACAAAAATGTCACTATGGATGAATGTGACACCATATATTGGAGAATTATACTTCAAAACTTTTCTTTTCTTTGATAAATAAGATGTGAGATGATACAAGTATCCATTCATTACACTCTTATCTATTAAATTGCAGCAACACCTATTATGCTATTTGATTGTTTTCACAGTATCAACAATTATTGCAATAAGCGGTCCTTTTTCTCAAACTGAACACTGCTCCTAGGTTTCTGCTCTTACACCTACACTGAAGTACTAAAGTTAGGCTACAAAAATATAAAATAAGATTTCTAGAAAAAAATTCAAAATTAATTTAAATGCAACTCCATGAGCTTGAATATTAATATGTTAAGCAAACACACACAAATGAAAAGGTTTCAGCTTCTCAAAATATTCAGGTGGTTAAATTGTAAAATAATGACCTAGCAAAATTCATAGGGTAATCTTAGTAAGATATGATAACTTGGGATAGCAAAGCAGGTCTTAACAACAGGTCTTCATATTGGTCACAAAAATGTCAAACAATTTTGAAGGTTTTAATGACCATTTATGCAAGATGGCAGTGTTAAGCTCAAAAGTTCTGAGAGGACGAGTAATAGCAGCAGTTGATATTCCTAGAAAGCTGAATGAACACTTCAGAATTACTGGCTCTGCAGTCTTGACTTTTGTCAGCATTTTGAGGATTGATCTAGTTCCACGCCCTTCTAGTATTCTCCATCTAGGTGTCTGGTATGAGCCAATGTTTTGTTTTTTTTTTTTTTTTTTTTTTTTTTTTATGTGTTGATGGGGGTGGAGGATGCAGTCCTTGTACTTTGAATTTTGTTAAAATTTTGAAGGGGGGAGGGAGAAAGTTCAAAGATTTCTCATCCCTAAACTAGCTAGATATTGGATTTTTGTTCTCTGGAAAGATCTTGTCAATATTTTAAATGCATCAAGTTAACTTTCCAAATGTTGCAGTAGTTCCCAAGAGGGCTCTTTTTTTTTTTTTGCAAGATGCCTTGGAGCTTATATATCAGATTTATTTTTTACCAGCTACTTCTCGTGTTTTTCATATCATTAATTCTAATAAGGGATCGTCCATTAATCACATGAGGCTCGAAAGGGGGGGGGGTGTTTCGGAAAAAATCACGAAGTATCACAAGGGGGGAGGGGGGTGTAGCGAGATATCATGTGTATTCATTTTTGACAAGTTTAGAGTTTTTTTTTTTTGGTTGAATAGATAGGTTTAGAGGTTTTTTTTTACCAAAAAAATACACGTGATTTTGGATGGTGGGGGGGGGGTAGATTAAAACCTCACCACGTATCACCAGGGGGAAGGGGGAGTTAAAAAGTTCCTAAAAAACCTCACATGATTAATGGACGACCCCTAACTGCAGTGTGATGTAACAATCAAAAGAAACCAATTTTGTCATCTGTTTAATGTATTTTCGACATTTTCTACAAGACCACTGGTTACAACTACTTTTGCCATTAACCAAGTTATAGGTATATAATCAAAAGCTGAATTTGTTTTCTTTGCCTTAGAACTTTTTCCTGCAAAACAAATGTTACAACTTGGCAGTATTCACCAACCATATTCATTAACTCCATTTTTAATACGTTTTACATATTGAAGATGATTTTCATCAAGAAAACTTAACGATTATCATGCTTAAGAGAAATACGACATGCCTTTTTATGACTATGTTGTTCTTGTGTGGTCACTATTCTTGTATTGTGTAAGAGCCTTACTGTCTTTTGTATCAGCCTGAATTTTGTTGTAATGTTAAGTTTTGCTTAACTATTCCTGAAAGCAAAAAGTTTTCTTTTGTATGTGCTTTCCACTGAAATTTACATTTCTACTTCAATTATTAAACACTTTTTTAAATAGGCCATCCACGTGTACAGATTGATCGATACAGATGTTTGAAGAAGAGATATATTGAGATGGATGTTAGATGAAGTAGAGTTCGGTTGATGTAGATATTCTGTCACTCATAGCAACATAGCTGATTCTGTCGCTCAGCATCTGCTCTATGCCATTCTTAAAAATCTCTTCTTCTGTTTCTATCTCTCTCTGTTCCTGATGTCGTTCAGCGTCTGATCTTTGTCTCTGTTCTCTCTCTTCTACAGTCTCTGTCTCTGCCTGATGTCGTTTGGCATCTAACCTCTGTCTCTCTTGTGTCTTTTCCATTGTCTCCTTAGCTTTTGACCGTCTTTTACGTTTGGCTTCATTCTTTCGATCCAAATCTGTCTGTTGTGGTCTCTTCAATCATTTCCTCTCAATATCATTCACTCTTCTTTCTCCTGCCTTCCTCTTTCTCTCATTGTCCATTTCAATACTATTTGATGATAAAACGATGGTAAGAAGATAGATTCCAATGTAAGCGGTTATGATTTGTTGAATAGTTGAGCAAAAAGTGATATTTTATTCTTTTTTGAATGAACTCATTATTTGACAGCGCGCGCCATTGTAGATGGAGAGAACGCAACATTTTGAATTTTAACAATGCTCTTTTTGAATTTGTCGACTTCTCCAACAATGAAAAATGAAAAACCGTTTTCCATTGTTGCACTAACATTGTGAATCTTGGAAGTTACAACAATTGCGCCGGGCAGACAGAGAAATAAAAGATTTTAATAATATAGATTGACATTATGTGTAAGGATTTTCAATCTCAATAACATTATTATACTGATATTCAAGAGATACTCCTGCAATATTTTTTTTATATATATTTTATCATTAATATCAAAGCAGATGATTGGCTTCATACATAGCGATGTCCACTATTTTCGCTTCATGATGTTTTATTTTATTCCTATATTCCGCGAAGACGATCTAATTCGTTCTGAAGTTCTCAATTATAGTCAAACTTATCTCCGACTCTTCACCATCACAAAAATTTAAAAAACACACTACTGGTTTGTCGATATTGTCTATATTTTTCTTATGTTATACATCACGGTTGCAGTTGTCAAACTCCCGTCCCAGAATGGGAGTAAAAACAATTATTAGATATAACAGAGTATACCTATTTACCTGTACATTTTTTTCATGTAGCAATTATTTCCGCCCTCTGTCACTAATTGTATATTTTTCACTATAACAAATGAGCAACACTAGGGGGCAACGGAGCTTGAGTCTCATTATTTATTTCATAACGGGGTATATTGTGAAATAAATGACATATAAAGTTTACTTTTACATTCAAACACATGATTTGGGTGTTTGAAACTTTTAATAATTTTTGAAGATTCTTTAGATTTTTTTTTTTTTAATTTTTTTTTTTTTTTTAATGATATTTAAATATTTTAAAACGGAAGATACTTTGAACAAATTACAGAAACTATACTCTTTTTCTTATTATTAATTCTTCAAAAGTATATTTAGAAATTAGAATTATTTTTATAGTGATATTGAAAATTTTTATACCAAAAATTCAGGAAAATTAAAATTCCGAAAACTATTATTTTAATTCGTTGTCGGGTTTTAAGAAATGCTTGCACATGCGCATTGCTTCTTCAGCAGCACGCCATTTGCTTCGTACTGTTGACGATGGTTGTTTATTGTGTCGTAATTTTGATCATCTGAAGATCCTAATGTAATTGTGTTGTACGTTAATTTTCGCCTAGTTTTCTTGGTATAAATTATAGAAATGGGTACCATGTTGATCACTACCCATGATGTTATGACTCCGACTCAGCTGAAAAGGTTGAGTGATCATAAATACACCTGTTCCAGTGCTAGTTTGTTGGATCCAATCATGCAACCTTACTGGAATTGGTTGGTAGCAAAATTACCTCTTTGGTTAGCACCAAATTTGATTACAATCACTGGTCTTTTAATTAACATCGTAACATCACTAATTGTTGTTTTCTACAGTCCTGATGCCCGCCAAGAGGTACGTTTTTCCATAAACCCCCCCCCAAAAAAATCCCTTGAAATTTTTATTAATTTGTAGTTATGCAATGCTTGCTTTTGTAATTATTTAGTAAATAGTTAACAGATTTACCGGAAATCGAGTTTATTTTGACGGAAGAGTTTATTGTAATAATCCAACGCTCGTTTCTAAATAGCTTATTTCCAATTATTCCTGAATTTTCCGTTATTAAAAGCCATATATTGTATCTTATCTTTTCAGTTGGATTTTTTAATTAAAAGATTTCGTAATGACCTTTTAATCGTATCTTAGCAGCATTTTATTATTCTTTTATATCTAATGGGCGTTGAAATTTTCAGTTGCAAACGTTTCGTCGTAGATTATTTTTGACACTGCAAAATCGTGAACTCTCTTGCTGAAGTTTAAGAAAGACACTGATGGACTTCGGTTTCAAAGTAATAAACCAATATTAACATCTTCACTTGATATTTAAGAGGGTGGTCTATAGGTTGTTTATACGTTCGTGATTCAAGGTTATGTGTTTAAAAATTAGCCTTAATTCAGTAGAAGACGAAATATTGATTTTTAATGTAATTTTAAAATCTATAAAATGTTTCTGCTTTGCGCTTGCCATTAACATAGAAGATTTGTAAATAAGATATATTTTAGTGATGTGTTGGGTTGAAATATCCTAATCTTATCAGCAAATGGAAAGATTTTATTACCATAGAAATTATTTGCCATCTTACTAGCTTCTGATAAGATAAGGCATAGTTGAACTTAAGTAACCAGTAAATTATATAACATATTTAAAAAAAAAACAATTAATTAATTTTTATTTCAGTATCGTAACTAAGTTATTATATCGTGTTAATACGAAGGGTTTCGTTTCATATTCTTTTCATATTTTCATATGGAAAGGTTCATATTCACGGCTTCTTTTTTTCTTTTATGAATCGCGTTTCCAATTGATTCGTTATTGAAATTAAAAGATGTGTTAAAGTTGATGCATATTCAGTAGTTTTAGAAGTTAATTTTAACGCGCAAATAGTGTTTTACGATACAAAGTTATAATTATTTATTTTGTTTTGTAATTCTCGGCTTCAGTGTTAAAGATTTCCGTTTCCATAGGTATTTAATATAAATATATATATATATATATATAAATAAATAAATTAATTAATTCAAATATTAACTGTTTATTGTGGAACTTTTGCGTATATGTTAGAGTTAGATGAATTTGAAGCTTTAAATAAATGTCGCCATTTTTAACTTTTTAAGGTAACATTAAAGAAAAGATTTACCGTTTCATGTGAAATCGTTTATTTCTGTTGAAATATGCTAATTCCTTCCACCCTTGCCCTTAATAAAAGAAACTTAGCTAAATAATATGGTAGATCTTCAGTGTTATGGTTTCAATTTTTCATCATTAAAATTTTATTTTAACAAATTAGTTTCTTGGAAGATTGCTTCATGGTTGTAAATTTCTTTCTTTTTATAAAGTAAATTTGCTCTAAATAGATTTACGGAAAAGCGAATTAAGATTGAGGTCATTTAAGTTTTTATTTAACTTTACAGCAAAATTGTAATAATTAAAAATCATAAAAGTTCCAAGGGACTGTTTTTTTTTTTTTTTTCCTTTTCTTTTCTATTGCATGCAATTAACAATTAGTCTATATCTTTAAAAGAAAATCCAGTTGAGGTTATTGATGTTTCAATATTCCAGTTTCAAGAACTTAATTGTAATGTACACACACAAACACAATTGAATTCCTGTATAAAAATTGCAAAGAAAGCCTAGTTGAAACATTGTATATGATACAGATTGCATAGTTATAGAGCATGTTTGTTGATAAGCTTAAGGCCTAGTTTGCAACAAATATTGCAAAAGTATGTTGAAAAATGTCAACAACATGTCGATGTGAACAAAAGCCTACAGTTTCCTATAAATACAACCAAACCTGTAAATATTGGCAAGCAAATTTATCTTTTCTGTTCAGGCTGGGAGGTGGTTGAATTCAGGTTATTATTTGTGGGCATACAATGTAATCAGCAAACACTTTCCAAACAGTTTTGTACATTTAAGTAGTTTTTATACATCTACATATATTTGTTAAGTTT
>JAFIDM010009631.1:117207554-117220202 GCA_023159025.1 Thereuonema tuberculata
ATTACAATGTGTTTATTAGAAAGAATGGATATTTGTTGCAGTGTTGGTGTTTTAAGGATCCTAGAAGCATGATATAGATGGAATTGAAGAGAAAAAAAAAATGTTGAACAATTATTTTATAGAATGAATATTATATTGATACTAATTACCGTTGAAGAAACTTTAGTAATTTATTTCAGATGGAAAGCTTTATAAACCTTTTATTCTCCCTGGAAAAAAGAATTCTAATGTTCCGATGCTGCCGCTTCGGCAAAGATAATTACCCTAAAATGGAGAGAAACAATAACGTTTTTAGAAACATGCAGAATTGAGATTCTATAAAAATGCAATGTCAACCAAACGCTTCTCAATAAATGAAATAGAATGGAAACTCAAAGTTTTTGAGCATAAACACAGAAAATCGCCTTTCTTTAAGAAATAGTTTCATTTGTTTGTGAGATTCTATAAAAATGTAGTGTTAATAGTAATTTTAGTAAGATGTAGATATCCTCTTTTTATATTTATAATCATATAGTCAATGGACCACGAATTCTGCATAAATTAATCAAATTAATTTTAGCTGTAAATGTTGCCGCAAAAAAAGTTTTTTTGAAAGTGGAATAAGTCCATTTCGAGTAATCATAAGTAAAACAACTTTCTAATTGATTTGTCAAATTACTGTATTGCTTGGAAATTAAGTTCATTATGCAACACTGACGAAGATTAAGCTCTTCTTTGGATTAAGCTCCAATGCGAGCATGCGCATTGCAAGTTCGCTATCTTATCATTCGCAATGATGTGGTTAAGCATTGTTCAATCAGCTGACAACAAAATAAATGTTATTGACCACAAATTTCTATTGTCTTGTCATTCATTTCTTCCAAACAACAGAGATTTTGGAGTCGTGGAAATAGCATTAAAGAAAAAGGATCAATTATGTACTGCTCATGACTATTATAATACAATAGAGTTACCCCCAAAAAATACAGTAGAGCGTCGATAATCCGGACATCAAAAATCCGGAGCGTCGATAATCCGGATTCAATTCCGGTGAAAAAAAAAGTTCAAAAATCATTTGCAGATTTTTTTAAGTGCTCTGACAATGTATAAACATGTATATTCTTTCATTAAAATACATTATAAGTTCATATTAATTAATGGTTTTTATTTATCTGCTGCAATTATTTAACCATTAAAGTGAATTATTAACGGTTTTAGCAAGTTTTCTTCTTGTTATGAACTCAAAACTACTTTTTTTGGTTCTTTTCGAATATCTGGACGTTCTGATAATCCGGACAGGGTCCGGTCACAATTAATCCGGATTATCGACGCTCTACTGTAGTTTCATTTTGTATGAAATGAAACGAGAAGATTATGTCTCAACCAAATCTCTAGAAGAGACAATATCAAACAGGAAAAAAAATACGGATGGAAAAATTATACAATGGCTGAAAATATGCTGGATGAGGTTTAAAAGGGATGAACCGCACAATTTTTTTTACAAAACAAGTATGAATGAAAATGCACCATTTAAAATATTATTTTTATTTGGAAAACAAGGAAGGCCCAAACATCTCAGCAAGATTACTATGTTGCCATTGTATAAAACGTCAAGACCTGTAACAAAAGAGAAATACAGCGATATGATGAGTTTACTATCTTGCATACCACCTATTTACCATGAATACTTTATGTTAACTGTAAAGGTAAAATAAATTAAAAAATATGTATATTTTTGTATTTTTAGTTATCTTGACGAAGTAATTATATTTTACACTTGTTTATGTTTTTTAAATTATTATTTTTTACATTAAAAACTTCAGTTCAGTAAAGCCAATGTGGACTTAATTTTCCTCTTGTTTTCATTTCTTACAATATATTATTATTGAAAGTGGAATAAGTCCATTTGGAGTTAAATAATCGTTTATTTTTTTTTAACAATTGTAATAATCATTATTACATTGTAAAATTTAACAAAATTACAGTGTAAAAAACAACACCAAAATTGATTAACCTTTGCCAGTATTTTTAAATTCATTCAAACGCTAACCCTCTAATATCTCGATATACGAAAAAATGGACTTATTCCACTTTCAAAAATAACGGTTCATTTAATCATGTAATGTGCGAGGTATCTGTAGTGACAAATTAATAGTTAATCAGTCACAAAACATACATTGATTACATTAAGAAAGAATGTAAGCTAGAAAATTTGATGTTAACAAGAAAAGCCATATCATCAATTTACCACACATTTTCACAAAATCTAAAATTTGCTATTTTTCGTTCATATTTGTAATTTTTCATGGTCTGTTTACTGGTTAAATGCATAGTATACTGCAAACTTAGACAAGCTGAGCATACATAAAGACTACAATTCAAATTTTTGTTGAAGTAAAATGCACTATTTAATTAAATTGAACATTTTAACATTAACTTTATGCATTTTTGTTGATGGTATCTATTTTTTTGTTTGATGATTATCACGAAGGACTTTCAGGAGTTGATTACTTTAGATAATACTACATGACAGTCTGTTTTGCTTTTGTTTTTAATTACACAGTGAAAGTTTGAATTTGTTTCCTCCAATCGCAAGGTTGCTTCTCTATCCTGATAAAGGAAAGGTAACAGTCTCTAACTAAAGAATCTGTATTGACTAGTTATTGCAAACTTCAAAGTGATAATTCTTCAGTCTTTTCATAATCACAAGCATTTTTATTGGAGTTAGCTCTTGTACAATTTTCAGACTGAGAAATGAAGAAAAATCTAATGGGCACCCATTTTCTTCTTCCTGAAGCTGGCCAAGAAAGCATATACAATGTTGAAATCTTAAGTATAAAAGTGTTTCTCCATCATGTATCTGATATAAGGTGCTTGAATTTTTTTATCAAAAGGAAATCCCTGTTGTGTCTTCAGTTCGTTGATGTTTAAATTTTATTCTTATTAGGATTTGCATAATATATAGGCACCATCTATTTGCCGACACTGACAGTATCCAATAGTGACCAGTTAATTAATTTTCTACTCCATGAAATGTTTAAATATTAAACACAATATCAAGTATTACAATTTGATTGTTTATTTTTTTTTTTTTGTCTATATTATAAAACATGTTTTTTTTTTTTATTTTATTTATGTCTAAATAACCCAGCTCTTATGAATTAATAAAACTCATTATTTAATACACTATTTGTCATTGATAGTAAAGTTCATTATATGTATTTAGATTCCATTAATAATTAAATTAAATTTAAATGTTTAAGTTAAAAAAGAAGTGTATTTTTTTCTATAATGACTGAACTTTTAAAGTTCATAATTTCTGTTCAGACTAATTTGAAAAATCAAATTCATATTGTGTATTTACGGTGCTGTGATAAAGCATTTTAACATTAAAGAATAATAATAATTGTAATATATACATAAATGCTTACAAATGTCAATAAAGAATGCACAAGTTTCCATTTCATAATAACTTAAAGCTAAGACCAATTCTCCCGAATTTGGTTATGAATCTGTCAATTCTGTAAAGATACTCTATTCTTCTCAACTTTTCTCTATTCTGTTGTGAATGGAGGTTTTAAGCATCTCTCTCACTTGTTAATTCTATTTACAATACTGAACTACTATGTTTGTGGAAGCTGTCACGTATATTTACACCAGCAGACAGATAATGTAACCATACCATTTCTGTTGATGAATTGAGTCTAAATAAGAATTTGTTGCCGCAACACTCACTGAAGGAAGCCAAAATTTGTCAGTTTGAGGCTTTAGTATTTGTCCTTAATTTCAGTACCTTCTTAGAATGAAGAATCTGTATGCAAAACAGCAAAACTAGCAATGAGAATGACAAAGTACAGTCATATCAAAACCAAGATATAAATTTTGTGTGATCATTTGTCCCAAAGTTTCTGTGTGGGGGTACTCTGAAATATTATATAACAAATGCATATTCATTGAGCGAATAGCATGATTTGATTCAGTAAAAATGATGCATTGAGTGTATCTATGAAAGCAGACTGCGTTTCAACAAAATTGAATAAGAATAATACAACTGAAATAATAACAGATTCACTTTTAATGGAAAGGCCAATGTGATAATAAAATATGCTGCAAAGAGCAACATTAGTAACTGTTTCTATCTGTATATTTTCTTTGTGTAAGAACTCCATTTAACACTTCTGGGAAATGAAGTATGCATAATACAGACTTTGTAAGATTACATGTACTACAAAATTGAGGGGAAACAAATATTTCAGATTACCAGTAACTCATCTTTAATTGGCACTTGTGTTATTGCACATGGATGTAAGTTTCAATAGCTGCTTTATTCATTTCATGTTCACAATATCCTATAAATCCACTGGTAACAATCAAAGTAGGTAGTTCTGCCAATGTTTGTTTGTTTTTTAGTCTGAAATTCTGATGCAGAATGACAGAAGTACAATGCTAATTTCAGAAAAGTGAAATTAAGGGAACTTCAGAGATTGATGGTGGCCTTCAGCACTTTCATTCCACTTCATCGGGACTCGGTTCACTGCAGACTTCCAGCATGAACTTCTAGGATTTTTTTTTCCCTTTCAGGTTTATCTTAAAAAGTCTTGTGTGCAAGTATGATTACTTAAGAATCCCAGCCATTCAAGTTGCATTCATTAAGAAATCTTGCAATATGTGAGCATTTGACGTAAAATATTTTACCTTGGTTTGTTTTTGTGAGTTCTTATTTTAGAATTTTGATATAGCCTGTACATAATACAGATCTGCCTATACATTTAAATTCTTTACGATAGAAAAGTGAGGCTTCACAAATCAGTGTGCATGTATATATATGTCTGATACCAAAAAGATCTAGCCATTCAAATGGTATGTCTATTCAAGGATTAGGCACAATCCAGCTTTTATATTTGAAATCTTTTCAAATGTGTGCTTGTCAAAAAGTCAGTGAGAGGAGATAGCAAAAATTCCCATAGAAAGCACTGGAAGCTAAGCAGTGGATTTCTATTCTATTTCTGTTAATATCTCATTACCTTAAACAATCAATATTAAGTTCTTAATTCATTCTGCTAGGTTTGGTAAAATGAATCTGATTTAGACAATTTAAGTAAATAATGCGAATTTAATTCATTTTTTTCAGAAAATAGAAAATTTATACTATTTGTTTAGTACACATTATAATTTGAATATAGGTGTAGACTTTTCATTTTTGTCATTTTTTGCAACTTAAGAAGAAAAAAAAAAAAAAATTTTAAGGAAAGTAGGCTTTAAATTTATTCAAAAGTCTTGTTGCTATCTATTGATCATTTCTTGAATTACAGGTATTATGCAACTTGGCCAGTCCTTTTTTTTTTTTCTCCATAGCTTTGAAACTACTAGCCCACAATCATGCTCAGAATGTGGAAATATTAGCTATTAATTGTAGAGATGTCCTTGACAACTTTTACTTTCTGCTGTATTTTATTGCTTATTAGAATTCTTGATGGTAAAACCTTTGGTTTGGTTCATACACTTTTATAATGGTTCATTTTAGTTTACTGATTCCTGATTTTTCATTCCAGGCAGTTAAGGAAAGTTTGCATTAAGTTGAGAAAATTCTCTACTTACAATGACTGCTTGCTTTTAAGTATGCATTACAATAAGAAATATATTTTCTTTTAGTCTTCTTATTTAACATAAAATTATATTGAAAATGCCCTTTTGTTTATTTTTAGGCTCCTTGGTGGTCTTTTCTATTATGTGCTCTTGGCCTCTTCATTTACCAGTCCTTGGATGCAATTGATGGCAAACAAGCACGGAGGACAGGAACAAGTACTCCTTTAGGAGAATTATTTGATCATGGCTGTGATTCTATTTCCACAGGTATTCATTAAGATGATTCAGTTATGTTATACTTTTGACTTGCAAGAATGGCAGAATTGAATATAGCTACTCTACTAACAGTTTTATTTTTTTTTGTCTTACTAGCTGAATTTCCTTGCTTTGCCTGGGTGCATATTGGAAAGCAAAGAATTGTTAATGTTTTGTTTAAGTCACAAAAGTATAGACCATGTTCTTTTTATAAGAAATGTTGTTTGGATTTTTTATGTTTTTAAACAATTTCCAAAAAGAATGAGTTTATAAATTTCATGCGTACCTATATATGAATCTATGTTCGTATTTGTGTGTATGTGGCAGGTATTTTATAAAAATTCAAATATTACTAAGAAAATCAAAGTAAGAGAATCGTACCTTTTTATTGGTATTCAATTGTTTTTATTTTATGTTATTAAATTCTGAGTTCTCAGTGGTTAACTTTTAACTGATAAATAGAACTAATAAAGGTTAGAAAATAAGCAGATAGATAGCATGCATATAGCAGAAACTCTGAAAAAGACACAAATTAAATAGGTATTGCAAATACATGTCTTTGTTCATCAGCGGAATAAATAATTAACTAACAATTGTTTATTTAGAATGTATGAAATTACATAAAGCAAAAAATTATAAACTTTGAATAGAAAAATATTCCAAGAATTGTTGTGAAAAACATAGAACTTCAAAAAAACATCCGTTCGTATGAGAATGCATCCACAACCATCATGCCATTACTGTTTAAATCCCATCCCTCTTGACTGATATCCATATTCATAAAAAAAAAATCATCTTATCCCTGTTTCCTAGGCGATATAAAGATGATGTAGGGAAAAAAAAAAAAAATTTAATCCTCTACAAAACCCCTTTAACCACATCAAAAATAATTAAATGGTTCAAAAGTTAGAAGTGAAAATTTGTTAATAGTAAAGCTCAGTAATAGAAAGATGCAGTGAAATTGTTTCAGTTAGGTTTGAAAAGTGCTTTTGTCTAATTTGTGGAATTCCCGTGAGGTTTTTTATTTTTATTTTTTAACTGCATGAGTACTTAAGTTAGTAAAGTGATGCAATGTGGTCGTAAGAAACCTTGCTACATCTATTGAATTGAGAAAACTGCTTTGAAATTGGTTTAGTAGTTTTTAAGTTTTAAGGTCACAAAAATTTTTGCACTTTATAATCTCATATAGTTTTCCAGATCTGTCTGTGTGCAACGCACTTTCTCTGTGCTTGAAAAATAATTTTAATTTCCTGTCAAAATAGATATAATTTATACAATGAAGCGTTCGCTACAGAATCCAACCTTCTGATCCGAAGTCAGATGTCTTATCCGTTAGGCATCGGGGACTACATTTAAATTGTTAAATATCTCTTATCACTCCCTCTATGTGTGTGATGCAATGAGAGAAGGGCCAGAAAAAAAAAAATTACTGTGTACTTGTTTTAGGGTTTCCGGCATTTTTGGCCTTTGCAGGCAGTTGCGGTAAATTTGATAACTCACCTAAGAAAAATGATAGAAAGCTGTGGTAAAAAACATTATATTCAGCACATTTTGAGCTACATTTTATGTCCTGTACTTTTATACCATATCTCTAATGCAAATGACTGAAATTTAGAATCAAAACTGATATTCGCTTTTGAACAAAAATCAAAGTTACGGTTTTTTTTTTTTTTTATTAGCAGGAAGGAATGAAGTAGAAAAGCTATAAATTTTTAGAGAAAAGATATACATCCAAAGGTTTAGCAAAAAATATTTCAGCTCTGTTACTGGCTTCCTAATTTAGTTATAGCTCCTGAAAAATGCTCGTTTTTCATTTTTTTAAAAGTTTGAGCCCCAATAACTCTGGTGGGGGACTTAATAAAAATTTGATATTTACAGTATAAAGAGAACTTTATAAGAGATACCTGTGAAAAAAATTTTGAGTTTGATATTTGAGTTAGATACGTGCGACAGTATCACTTAGTTGCAAACTAAGATGTACAATCTTTTTGATACATGATCTTCAAATTGTTCTGATTTTGATGTCATATAACATCTAATAATATTTTAACATGTAATAATATATTTTAACATATTTTAACATTTATACCCCCACCAGAGATATTGGGGCTCAAACTTTGAAAAAAATGAAAAACGAGCATTTTTCAACAGCTGTAACTAAATTAGGAAGCCAGTAACAGAGCTGAAATATTTTTTGCTAAACCTTTGGATGTATATCTTTTCTCTAAAAAAATTATAGTTTTTCTACTTCATTCTTTCCTGCTAAAAAAAAAACCCGTAACTTTGATTTTTGTTCAAAAGCGAATATCAATTTTGATTCTAAATTTCATCCATTTGCATTAGAAATATGGTAAAAAAGTATTGGACATAAAATGTAGCTCAAAATGTGCTGAAAATAATGTTTATTACCACGGCTTTCCATCATTTTTCTTAGGTGAGTTATCAAATTTACCGCAACTGTCTGCAAAGGCCAAAAATGCCAGAAACCCTAAAACTAAAATGGACGCCATTTTTCAATACAAATGACTTCAACGCCATTTTGTATTTTGAAGTCAAATACAAAAAAAAATAATGCCTGTATTGAAGTGGATATAGGGTAACAACAGAAAAAAAAAAAAAAAAAAAAAAATGGTCGAGCAACCAGTGCTAGACCGTTTGGTATGAATTGACCCTATTTATAATTAAAGAAGATAATTTGTGTTAATAGTAATCATGAAAAGATGCAATGTCATTTTTTTTTTGGTTTTGGTTTGAAAATCACTTCTGTCTAATTCTTGCAAACCCTGTAAGATTTTTGATGTCTTTTTTTTAACTGCTTAATTACCTAAGGTAGTACAGTGATGCTATTTGGTCATAAACAATCTCTGCTACACCTGCTACCGAATCATGAAAACCTCATTCAGGTGGCTTTAGTAATTTTTAAGTTTTAGGGGAACAAATGGTTTTGTGCTTGTGCTTTATATCACACAGAGATTAGGAATGATGGAAGCAATAATTACAATTATAGTTTTTATTGCGTAGTTGTTTGTTGCCCAACAAAGTATTATAATAGTCAGTAGCCATCTAGAAATATCTTCTGTATGTTAAAATTTATAAAATTAAGGATGAGGCGTAATTATTAAATACCAAATTGTTTGCAAAGAAATTGCTTACATTTATTTCAAATTAATTGATGACAAACTATTATTTGTAAATTTATTATTATTATTTTCCAGTGTTTGTGGCCGTTTCTGTTTGTGTAGCAGTTCAGCTGGGCACCTTCCCAGCATGGATGTTTTTCCAGTGTTTTGCAGCAATTGCTTTATTTTATTGCGCCCACTGGCAAACATATGTTTCAGGAACACTGAGATTTGGAAAGTAAGTTTAATCTAGTATAAGATAATCTGCTGTTAATATGGTAAAAAAATAAAAAATAAAATAAAGTACAGAAGCATTGAGCATAAAATCAGAAATGTAAAAGTTAATAAGGAAAGAATATTGCATTATGATAGTGATATTGAATTCTAAAAAGAAATTTCATTTTTTTAGAACTTAACTGATTTATTGTCTTTTATTAAATTTATCAAAAACAAATAATTCGCAATTTTGATTTTTTTTCTTTCTTTCTACCATTATCTATCTACAACCTTGATTCATCCTATTTACATCAAATTGTATTTACTGGTAATAAAAAGATATATTTTAGTGTTCATTTTCTGTTTCATTACTATGGTATTTGTCTTTAATATATTATTTTACATCGGTCTTGTTTAGAGTTGATGTAACAGAAGCTCAGTTTGGAGTTATTCTTGTTCATCTAATGTCTGCAATTTTTGGACCAAGTGTATGGACTACAAGGGTGAATATATTTTTTAATTAATTTTTAAAGGTTTATTAACTTGAAACAGCTTGAAGCTTCAGATAGTATTTTGATTAAGCCTAATATTTTTAAAATTTTCATTTTATAGAACATTGGGCATTTAATGTCTCTAAAGGTATTAACTTTATTTTATGTTACAATTACATAAAATTATGGGTAGGAAATTATGTTTTTAATTAAATTGATCTGATAATAATCAGTATTCAGTGTAAAAATCGATTATCTTAAGTTTTTTATCTTTGAAGGTTATGATAAGTAATGTAATAATCAGTAAGAATAAGCATTTCAGTAGGATTGATAAATGAGAAGATATAAATGATATCTTTGTGCACTTCCTTGAAAGCTGATATATACTATTGCAGAATAATTATCATAATATGTAAAAGAGTTTTGTTGAGATTTACTTTATTTTCAGGTGGAAAGATGTATGAGTTATTCCAGGTTTTTTTGTAAAGCAACAGTCAAAAGATATAAAGATATAAAGTCTCAGATGGCCAAGCCTCTTAAAATGGGCTACTTCTATGTTAATTCTAAAATTAATCCCAAACTAATATACTGATAAAATCTTTCAGTTGAGATAAGAAATCCTATGGGTTAGTTTGGTTTCTTAACTAATAAGTAAAAATTGACATGAAACTAAATGTCACAAAGAACTTCGCTCTAAAGAAGTTCTAATGGACAAGCAAAATACCTGGTTGTAAAGTCTATTGTCATTAAATTTTTGTGATATATTACAAATGAAGTTGTTCTCTTATTCATATAATGGAAATTATCCATGTTGTAGACAACAAGTCATTTTATTAGCTTTAAGTTCTGACTGAATGTAAAGGATTTATTTATTTTATAAAAATACCCAAATGTTGAAGATGCTTTCATGTTGATAAAGTGCAGATGGAAATGTATGATGAAAATTTACAAGTAGGCATGTTGCAAATCATTTGAGTTAGTCAAGTCCTAAGAAGAAGAATTAATTTGACATCCAAAATTCTTTAGTCTGTTGTGAAGGTATTCTATTTCCTACAGTTGAAGGACAATACTAAACACAGAGAAGGAGGAACAGTTGTATTGTCGTGCAGTTTCCTGAAATAACCTATGGAAGTTGTAATAATGTAAGTGATTTTTAATAGGATTAAACCTGGTATTTTCACAGAGAGAATGATTATTAATAAAAACAAAAACATAGAAGTTCACTGTTATTTTTGATCAGTGGATTGAATATGACTTATTTGAAATTTGTTTGCAATTTCCAGCTGTGGTTGCATACTGGAAAATTGAACATCTTAATTTTTTAATCTTCTGACCTACCTAGAAGATGTTTTAATAACATATTCCCCATGTTATTTACTGAGGCTATTAAATACTACGGAGGGTTGATTCACGTTTATTCGGCCAATTTTGATCGCATCATAGACTTAGCAGAGCCTTTTTCTCCACCACCGGTTGTGTTCAATGCGGTTCCCCTGCAATCTGGCAATGGCTCTACATTGCAGTTTCCACTGTAATTCTTGACTAACTTCTCTTCATCCATTTTCTTGAGAATTTAATTTAGCACAGACAAGGAACTCAAGGCCCTTTTAATGATCATGGTGCATTCTTTTCATTAATAATGGAAGTAATGCATCAGAACAAAATATGCTGTTGGGATTTTTCTTGTGTTATTGTATAGCTTAGTGATGTCATATTCACTTTGATAGAAACTGTCAAAATGAAATTTGACGTACAGAATGTAAATTTTTATTTGTTCTAAAATATAAAATTTAAAGGAGAATACCCACGACATATGGGCGTTTGCCCCCACCCACTTCTAGCCATGGGGGGATTACAAAATTTAGAGCAATTAATACCCTTATCAATAGATATTTATAGCCGAAAAAACGAACCGATTCGACCACGTACTCTATGAGTTATTTTAACATGGGGTCCTATGGGAAAAACTCGTTTTTCCCCTCCCCTCACAAGGAGACAAAAAACGGCAGAAATTTTATTACTGGGATTTATAGCCCTACCCAAGAGCTATCGAATGATACCTATCTTAAGTGGAGGAAAGTGCGGGAAAATAAAGATTTGAGTAAAGAACGAAGAAGGGTCAAACCGGAAGTGGCCGTTTTTTGGCTTCTAGGCTTACGCTAACCCACTTCTAGCCTTGCGGGGATTACAAAAGAACAGCAATTAATACCCTTATCAATAGCTACTTATATCTCAAAAAACGAACCGATTTGACCACATACACTAGGAGATATTTTAACATGGGGCCCTATAGGAAAAACTGGTTTTTCCCCTCCCCTCCTAAGGAGGCAAAATCCGACCAGAATTTGATTACTGGGATTTATAGCCCTACCTAAGAGCAATCGAATGACACCTATCTTAAGTGAAGGAAAGTGCGGGAAAAAAAGATATGACCAAAAACGAAGAAGGGTCAAACCGGAAGTGGCCATTGCTTGCCTTCATAGGAAGGATTAACCTGTTAGCTGTGCATCCCTAAGAAAAACTCTGGCTAAATATCTATAACTAAGCAGCTAGAGCACGTCGAAAACGACGAATCAATAATAAAATAATAATTATATTTATTATTATATTAGGAAAGGGTTCTCTTGTGGGTAGGTCAAAGGAAAGGGGGCTTGGTCACAATAATTAAATAGTCACAAAAGTATCACTGCACAGATATCTTCACAGTGTTGAAGTATTCACTGATCTGAAATAAAACTGAAAAAACAAACGATTAATAACATCAATAGGTTGCATTGTTGGCGTTCGTAATGTTATTATCTGATAGCGTCAGGACGCTGCGTTCGCGTCAGTTTCCACAGTCGTTATCTCA
Organism: Thereuonema tuberculata; assembly: GCA_023159025.1. NCBI lineage: Eukaryota > Metazoa > Arthropoda > Chilopoda > Scutigeromorpha > Scutigeridae > Thereuonema > Thereuonema tuberculata. Next base: position 117,220,052 of record JAFIDM010009631.1, read on the forward strand.
TTGGACGAACAATTAGTGCATATACGAGCTTCCGTTAGCTGTTTTGTATAATCCTTATATTGTTCTTGTCTTAGATTAATATACATCTATCCCTCTATCTTTGAACTTGTTTTTATTTTTGTATCTTGAATCGGGGGGGGGGGGGGGGGGG
>JAFIDM010009631.1:117220302-117237940 GCA_023159025.1 Thereuonema tuberculata
TGTTTTTATATTGCTATATTTTTTTTTTTTTCACTTTAAAAAGAGACAAAAGAGAATAGAGAAAAGTCCTATATCAAATATACCGGGTTGCCTCTAGATGCACAGCTAACAGGTTAATCCTTCATATGAAGGCAAACAATGGCCACTTCCGGTTTGACCCTTCTTCGTTTTTGGTCATATCTTTTTTTCCCGCACTTTCCTTCACTTAAGATAGGTGTCATTCGATTGCTCTTAGGTAGGGCTATAAATCCCAGTAATCAAATTCTGGTCGGATTTTGCCTCCTTAGGAGGGGAGGGGAAAAACCAATTTTTCCTATAGGGCCCCATGTTAAAATATCTCCTAGTGTATTTGGTCAAATCGGTTCGTTTTTTCAGATATAAGTAGCTATTGATAAGGGTATTAATTGCTGTACTTTTGTAATCCCCGCAAGGCTAGAAGTGGGTTAGCGCAAGCCTAGAAGCCAAAAAACGGCCACTTCCGGTTTGACCCTTCTTCGTTTTTTACTCAAATCTTTATTTTCCCGCACTTTCCTCCACTTAAAATAGGTGTCATTCGATAGCTCTTGGGTAGGGCTATAAATCCCAGTAATAAAATTTCTGCCGTTTTTTGTCTCCTTGTGAGGGGAGGGGAAAAACCAGTTTTTCCCATAGGAACCCATGTTAAAATACCTCCTAGAGTACGTGGTCGAATCGGTTCGTTTTTTCGGCTATAAATATCTATTGATAAGGGTATTAATTGCTGTAAATTTTGTAATCCCCCCATGGCTAGAAGTGGGTGGGGGCAAGCCTATGGGCCATGGGTATTCTCCTTTGTAATTGTCTTTTTGAGTGAAATTGATTGAAATGCAATTAATATAATTAATTTATATTTGTGCATAATGAAGTGAATGACCTAAATTTGTGTTTATTTTAGTTTTGGTAACTGCTTAGTTCAAAATTCTTATATGTACAGAATTGATTAACATGTCTGTGTTATTTATATGTGGTTTATCAATAATGCTGTAGGAAATTAGTGAAGTTAATTAAATAAGTAGTGAATAATTATAATTACCGACTGTTTTGCTTGTAAGAGAGAATATGTGAATACATTTATATCATACATGTTTTAATGCAAACAATCTTTAATTGATCCATTTCTTAAATAATAGAATTTAATGGATAGTTTATCAGTTATTTGTATGTTATATACCACATATTTTAGATTCCTTTGGTGCAGCTGCAGATCAAACTGCTCCCATTTATACTGGGCGGCATTGCTGGCACTATAGCCTTAGTATCATATTTCCATACAATTTTCACAGGAGGAATAGGCAAGAATGGATCCACAGTAGCTGTAAGTCATTTAAGCTAAGTGTCTGAAGGAGCTAATGTTATTGATTTATTACAGCTCTAGTTAATAATAGTAAATAATTAGTAGTTTAATTTGTAAATAAATTATTAAAACAAAATTTTTGAACATTATCTTTTTTTTTTTTTTTCTTTTATAAATTACAGAAGGTAGGTAAGGACTTAAATTTGTGCTGTGATAACTAAATAATACTAGCTTCTTAAAAAAAGGGGTGAAAAAAAGGGATTAAACATTTCATAATTTGAATACTAACTTTTTCTTTTTTTATTTTATGTTTCCCATTAACCTTTTAATTCCTTTGTTTGTTTGCTTTCTATGTTAAAAATCTTTATGTTGGATATTTTTATTTGTAAATTGTTTATTTATTTATTTTTTTGTAAATAATTCTTATGTTTATGATCTTGTGCACTTCCTTTCAACTGTTTTAATACCTTTGTAAATTATGATTTTATTCACAACTTGCTGCACATATTAATGCTTTTTACCTTCTTTTATATTATTCTTCTAATTTATTTTTCTGTTTTCGTACTTTGTTATTATGAAATATTGGCTACGGTATCAAATATCCTTATGATATTTATTTACCTTACTATTACTGCATTGTGGCCATGTTGCTTCCAACCCATTTCTCTACTCCTGCCCTTTCCCCTCCAAACTGCAATTGACAGATACCAATTCCGAACATGGAACTGAAGCTGATACCAGTAATTGTGGCTGTCATTATGTCAGCCATCCTCTGCTATGGCAACTTCTCAGTCATCTTTACTGGTGGTGTTGGAAAAAATGGTTCCACAGTTGCTGTAAGTTTTTCTTGCTTCTATCTTCAAGTTAGAATACTTTATATTTGCATTATGGTCAATAAAACATATAACTACTTCTGCTTAATAAAATTAATTAGAGGCTTTCTTTTCAAAACTATCTCCAAAAAGCACATTTTTATTAGATTGCATATCGGCATTAAACTGAGGTATCCATTAAATAGATCAGTTTTGCTAAAGTCATTGAAATTCTCTTTGAGTTTCAAGCTAATAAATATCATTTAAATAACATTTTTACTCCATGTAACATTCAAAATTTTTGCCAGAAGGGAGAGAAAGAGAGGGGAAAAAAAAAAAAAGAAGATTTTTGAGATAGTTTTGCAATTAAAACCTACAGATGTCAAAGAGCTTATAAATTAACTGAAGCTTATAAATATAGACCTTGATTTTTTTTTTCTATTTTTTTTTTCCCAGACATATATTTGATCTGAGCTCTTATAACTTTTTGTTATAAAATAAAATAGTAATGGAAAATTCTCCGTCACGAAGTAAATAAATAAAATTTTTAATTTTTATAGAACTAAGATTGTTTTAATTAAAGGGGGGGGGGAATTATGTTATTGATAGTAAAAATTGTAGCACTTATCATTTTTATTTATTTATTTATTATCCTTTACCTAATGTCGGATCATTTCAAAATCAAGATCAATGATCTGGCATGTCCAAAAAAAAATTGATTGCAGCTATGCTGAAATTTTACAAATTGATGTTTCAAATGACAGGCCTGTTGTGAGTAATGAAAATGGAAAACAAATATGCGTTTCTTTATTCCTTGATATTCTCATCCCTGCAGATAAATGGTATTTATATCAGTCTACCAATAAAAACATTGTCATTGAATAAAAGACACTCAGTATAGTGTCTCAGATATTCATTGCCTACTTCCATTGGACAGACACTTGTTGGTTGTCACTCAAATTGATGTTTTGAACACTACTTTATCATTATCACAGTTATTTACAACCACTGGCAGATCCAGGATTTTTCAAAGGGGGGGGGGGGTAACTTTTCTGAAGGGCTGACTATATCTGTGAGTCTGAAGCGCACGCTAGCTTTTATTATCAATTGAAATAGTCATCAGGGCAATTTTAATGTCGATCAGGCAGCAGTCTTTATAAACCCCATTTTATCCAATCTATTTCACAGCTTAAGGGAGAGGCTATAGCCCTCACTAGCCCCCCCCCCCCTCCCCGATCCGCCTATGTTTACGACAGTTTTGTCATGATTGTACCTTCGTTTTCAGAAAGAGGTCAAAATTATGCAAGCTTCTATCAAAATATATAGGATGGTTCCTATTGTTTTGCCTTTTTACTTAACTGAAAAACATTGGACTTGCAACTGCAAATTAAACTGATTCTAAATATCAGTAAAAATATGTTTGCAAATAAATTGGTTTTGTAACCCAGTCTGTTTTTTAAACATTTTTGTTATTTTTTGACTTTTCTTAAAACTTTATATCTAGGAAATATCTCCAACCTTCTATAGTGCCATCTACAAGACTTCCAAATCCTATCAGTTGTGAATGCTGATCTAGCTTTGTCTTGACATGATTATATACTGTAACTTATTATTTTCTTTGATTGTACCAGAAACAGGCTTTTTTATTTTGAATAGTAAACAATAGTAGTAGCACATTTAAGTGACAGTTATTTTTTACCATTGGATGTTGGTCACAAAATTTAAAAAAAAAAAAAAAAAATCATCTAAACAGTGCATATATTTTCCCACACTTAGAAATTTTAATCTGGCAAAAGGATATATCAGGAGTACAAATGAAAAACCGCAGTTTTATTTTCAAAATTTGAGCCTTTATTGTGGGAAAATAGTTACATAATTACACTGGTCTACAAAAAAAAAAAAAAACTTTTTTTCTTTCACAAGGTCTAAATAAACGGAATCTAACTATCTTTTCCATGCTGAGTTTAAATATGTTCTCAGATTTTTTCCATCAGGCAGGGTTTTTTTGTGACACATGTTTAAAGTTTTAAAAGAATTAGTACTCACAAAACACTAAATAATAAATATACGCCTAATTTTGGCTTACCTAAAAAGTTGTACATAATGATTTTCGGCTATATTTTGCCTTCGGGATGTCTCTCTTCTTGGTCCAGCAGTAGTCAGCCAACATACTGGGACTCCATTTGCTTTGGTACCTCTATTCCGTAGTAGAAATCTGCTGATGAAAACGCTCACAATGCTCATCAGAGACAGACCCAAGATTTTCAGGGAAGAAGTCTAGGTTGGATCATCTGGCTGGTGTTGATGTCCAAGAGTCTCCATTACTGAACAAACATTATTATAAAAAAACTACATGGCCTTCTTTAGAGAAGTAGTCACTTATTCTCCTCCCAGCGAAAGAACGACCGTGGACACCAGATGGCGCAATAGTAGAATTTGAATCGATTGTATAAGTCAGTGTTTATGGCGGGAAAGTGAACATTTCGGGGAAGTTCGAAGATTACGGATAAAACGATATTCCTTTTATTGAACTATTCTGATTTCTCATAAAACATTATTTCAGAAATGTATTTATTTTCATTCATTTGATTGAATATAGAATGTAATTCTTAAAAAAAATAATGGTAACTAAAAATTAAAATATAACTATAGTAAATTACCAATTGTTTGTTTCCTTTTGAATAGGAATTTAATTGAGCATGCAACAGTCTTTCTATCGATGGCAGTTCTCCTTTCAAATACATACTGTGAATCGTCCTTCATATGGCTTCCAGAGCGAAACAATCTAGATCTGTGACCGTAGATATCCTTGGGCGTTTCTTACTGGGTCTGTCGCCGGGAAATGGATGCCTGAATTCGGCTGCATTCTTCGCTTCTCGGCGAATAGCTTTCACTGACGTTAATCCAATTCCTGTAGCAGCTGATGTACGCTCATTAACCTTTTCAAAAGAAATTAATGCTCCTTTCGCTGATTTCTCCTTTTCGAAATATGAAGTAAAGTTAGCAATAATTCGTTTTGTTTGGCTTCTGATAGGTTTGCCTCGCTTGAGAGTCGCCATTGTGAATAGTTTCTCTCGACAAACTTCAGTCCTGGAATGATTAAGAGATCATGGGTGTAGTTCAAGGTCAGAGTCATTCTTTCGCTGGGCGGGGAATAAATCACTATTGCGACTACGATAAACACATATCTGTGCATCTTTTTGGAGTAGATTCCAACCTGAGCCTGGAACTTAAAAGCTCAGCCGACTGTTTAGACAAATTTAAATCCCATATAAGATCATTAAGATCTTCTTGAGATAAAAAGTGAGGTTCTGATGAACTACTTGCTTCAAATGTAGGGTCACTTCCCTCCTTTCTTTCGTCTTCAGTCAGAGTCACAGTTATCTGACTCTGACACTTAAGGTCGTGAAATCTGGACACTTTGGTACAGGATACTCTTCACTACGTGGCACAGGTCTCATTGCAGATGCCAAATTGGGATACTTAACTGTATATTTGTTTTGGATGTAATTCCTATAATATTAGTTAAGCAGAAATAACAGTCGGTTGAATGGTCCTTATGTTCCCTCCATATCATAGGGACTGAAAACGGCATATGATGAGTATCATTTTTCCATCCAGTGAGAAGCCTAACCATAATGCACAGCATACATTTGGGGCCCAGTCTTTATCGAAATCACCAGCTTTACACCCAAAATAAAGCTCATAATATTTTTTCACAAGTAGTGTGAAATTTCGCCTCTGAGATTTGAAATTCAGTTCTCCACTGACATAGCAGAAATTGTTTGGTTGATTAAACACTTTCTTGGCATATTGAAACGTTTATAAAACTCATAAAACTTACTAATAAAAACAATATACAGCAGAAAACCACTACATGTGTTGCCAGGCTCACTACAATTTCAATACTGGCTACTGGCCATCTGCTTACTAAAACAATGCAATATTTGAACATATTTGAACATGAATAAACCTGTACAGAGTTACAACATGTTTCATCATGAATAAGTCTGCATGGGGCCAAATTATTCTGAATAAAATTACCACTTCTCTAATTTACAAGAATTATAATAAAAAAAATTAATATACAGAAGTGTAATATACATAAATGACCCTCACCAAAAAACTATGCCTGATGGAAAAATTCTGATTACATATTTGAATTCAGTATACAAAAGTACACTAGAATCACTATTTAGTTTTCTTTTGAAAAAAATCATGTTGACCAGTGTTATTCTTCAAAATATTGTCCATCGCTAGCCACAACTTTTTCCCATCTTTCTGGCAGCGTATGGATTCCACGTCGAAAAAACTGCTCGTCTTTTGAGTCAATATACGAATTGACCCAATTTTTGACTTCTTCGCAAGAACTGAAGTGCTGCTTAGCCAGGCCGTGCGTCATTGATCGGAATAGGTGGTAGTCAGAAGGGGCGATGTCTGGAGAATACGGCGGGTGGGATAGGACGTCCCATTTCAGTGTTTTCAGATATGTTTTCACAACTTGAGCAATATGTAGCCGAGCATTGTTGTGCTTCTGTGTCTCTGTTCATAATCCGGCCGTTTTTCCTTCAATACTTGGCTCAAACGCATTAGTTGTGTCCGGTAGCGAACTCCTTGATGTTTTCACCCGGTTGCAGCAGCTCATAATACACCATGCCGAGCTAGTCCCAAAAATGCATAGCATGATTTTTGAGCCATGGATGTTTGGCTTGGCCTTCGTTGTTGATGCTTGGACGCGGTATCCCCACGATTTTTTTCGCTTTGGATTATCGAATTGGATCCACTTCTCACCAGTAACAATGCGATGCAAAAAAAACCTTCCTTTTTTGTCGTCGGAGCAGCTGTTCGCACGTGAAAAAACGCTGTTCGATGTTTCTTGGCTTCAACTCGTATGGCACCCAATTTCCTTCCTTTTGCATCATTCCCAAGGTTTGCAAAAAATGTGAAATGACTTGTTGAGTCACGCCCAACGAATCTGCAAGTGCTTGTTGCATTTGACATGAATCTTTGTCCAGTAAAGCCTCCAATTCTGCGTCTTCAAACTTTTTCACAGGTCGAGAGACGCTCGTTGTCTTCCACGCCGAAATCACCCATTTTGTAGTGTTGAAACCATTCGCAACACGTTCTTTCACTAATAGCAGCCTAACCATAAGGTTTTACAATCATTTGATGCGCCTCAGCCGCAGATATTTTTTGAATTGAAGGCAAAAAGTAAAACTTCCCACATATGACGCTTATTTGGCTCAAACTTTGACATATCTGCGCACAAAAAAGTATATGATGCCGATAAAAATTCGCAAATCTATTAATGAGGAGTTGTTGACAGATGCCTAACCTTACCATGTGACGTTTCTGATCCGCCATTTCTGACCAGCATTTATTGCTAGCGGCATCTATTGGGAAACGGCGGTTTTCCATTTGTACTCCTGATAAGATTCCAGTAAACCATCTCACTAATTCAGTCTGAGAGCCCATGCCATTTGCTTTAATTTAAAACTTTCTTTTTTTTTTTCCTCACTAGTAAAATTTGCTATTTGTGGGCAACACTTTTTGTCTTATTATGTTGGTGATGTACTTTCATAGTCTCTTCCCTTTCTGCTTGCAGTTAAAGAGTGAAGACTGACATTGTTGGGCAGACCAAAACATTGACTCATTTATGAGTGATGCAGTGTTTTGACTGAATTAAATGATCATTATGGTTTGAAGTAAAGTGAGGATTTGATATATTTGCACAGTGGTAGGCTACACATTAAAAAAATAAAATAATAAATAGGTGTAATAGTAACAGTGTTTTGTTAGTTTTTACAAAAAGAATGATTACTGAACAGTTTTTTTGAAGTATTAAAAACCAAATGCATTTTGTTTTCCATAAATCCCCAAAGTTATTACTTTAAAAGAAAGAAAAACTGATTAAGATTGCTTACATTGCTCAATTCTTGGAATTCCAGGTGCTGAATAGCTTGCAGATAAGATTTCTCAAGCAGAGAATTAATGTCTTCTGAGAAACAAAGAAAAACAAAACAGAAATTTATTTATGTACGCTGTTTAGTCTGATGTTAGAGAATACAACAGAGAAATATTGTTGCATAAATTTTAAGTTTCATAAACAGATAATCTTAAAACATATAATAACTCCTTTTTAATCACTGCTTCTTCTATAACCAATAACTACAATATTTTGATCAGTCATACTGCTGACCTACTTCAGGTATATTAATCTAGCATAAATTCATTAATGTTTTCATATTTAAGTCACTATGATAACATTACATTAATATCATTCTTACTTATTATGATAACATTACATTAATATCATTCTTACAGTTATTATGATAACAATACAAACATTACATTCAAATTATTAGGATGATATGAATGTAATGTTATCATAGTGACTGTTTAAATTTGAAAACATTAACAAAGTACAAATTTTGTTTCTCTCTCCATAACCTTATTAAAAATGAGTGAAAAATTTCAATAGTATCTAATAAATAAATGTTACTCAATAATACACTGATGTCATTAAATTAAGGGATCTTGCAAAATGAATAGTACTGGTTGTCCGGTCGGGACCAAACTTGGTAAGGGGGGGGGGGTTAAGGTCTTCCCAATACCATCCAAACACAAAAAGTAAAGGTGGCAGCACTGCCTCTAACAGAAGAAATAAAAATGTCCTGAAACATCAGTGAGATAGAAGCATCTGGAGTAATATCCAGGTGTTTGTGGAAGTCATAAAGAGCATTCAATAGGCTGTATGGTCCCCCCCCCACCCACACACACCACACAGCTACGCAAGCAATTCAACGTGCTGGCATACCAGAGTATCAAGCAAACTTTGGGGGATTGCATCCCACTCTTCAACCAATGCTGTCCTCAGCTCGGGTAGCGTTTGTGATGGTGGAATGCATGTTCGATTGGATTCAGGTGCAGGGAACGTGCAGGCCACTCCAAACAATGGATGTCCTCATGTTGGAGGTATTCATCCAACAGGCAAGCCCAATGCGGATGGGCATTGTCCATGAACAGAAACTGGACCAGCAGCACCCCTGATAAGTTGCACATATTGGTGAAGGACATTGTCCCAGTACAACTGGGCAGTTACGGATCCTCTGTCGAAGATGTGCGCAGTGGTGTACGAGAGCCCAGCATAATGCCTGCCCACACTATCACCACCACCCCTGTACCGGTTGTGTTCAATGTTGGCAAGATTGGTCCTGGTTTCTTGCTCCCTCCAGACACGGATCCATCGTGAATCACAGTCTAAACTGTACCGGGACTCATCAGAAAACTTGACATGGCTCCATTGTGCCTGTGTCTATGTTGCATGCTCATTGCACCACATCAAGCTTCTCTTCAGTGAGCTTGGCTCAAGGGGATGCACTTCATGGGTCTCCTGGCATACAGACCAACTGCATGGAGTCACCTGTACATTGTTTGTCTGGATACAGTGGCCTGTGTTTTGCTGCTGCCAGCTCCCTGGCAAGGTGGCATGTCGTGCTTTGGGGGTTCTATCTGGCCTTTAGCGACAGATAGTGGTCTTCCCGAGGTGTGGTGACATGCGGACGTCCTCTGCTATAGTGTTGGGCAATATTTCCATCCTGCTGGAAATGTCTCCATAAGCAAGAGATGATGCTGGTTGACACGTTCAGCACTTGTGACTGGCCTGCCTCAAGACATCCTATCACTCTGCTTCTTGTTTGCAGGCCAAATAGACAAGATGGGCCATGGCTAACAATTGACATACAGTACTATACAATCAGTGACCAAAACTGTCACACAATTCATCCTGTGTTGTGACCCACACTGCCACTACACAGGTGGCATTTCTGAACTTTATTTATTCAGACAGAACGGGTTCTACCATTTTTATTTTTTGTGTGGGGATGGTATTGGGAAGATCTTCTGCACCCACCTACAAAGTTTGATCCCGACCGGACAACCAGAACAGTTCATTCTGCAAGATCCCTTAATTTAAGGACATCAATGTAGATTGTTTTATGTAATGCATTAAAATCACTTAACATTTCTAACAAAGTCCTTATCCTATCAGTATATTTTGCTTGTATTGCTTACTCTCATCACAAGTATAATCTTTCAAATCTTGATTTTAAGTAATTAACGTTAGTGGTAAATTAAACAGAAAAGAATACATGTTTTGTTGATCATAACTGCCAACTAAGTCGAGAAGGAGCAAAAATTAGATTAATTATGTTACTAAAGATGATTTCCATTTCTCATGAATTCTTAATAAAAAGATTCAAAATTTAATGCTGATAAATTGAGACATTCTGTAAAGGAATTTAAATTTTATAATACATTATCCATTTGATTGCCATAATTCACACACAAATTACCATTAAATCTCAAGATATTCTCAAATATTCATTTTGCATTAAGTCTAATCAGCCATTTCTTATTAGCTTTCTCTGTCTTAGATTAAGTATTTTATTTGAAACTGTGTTTTTCCCAGATCATTGATCTGTTATCTTAGTGAATATTCCATTCCAACACAGCAACATCTGTTCATCTGAGCATAAATTTTCCACAGTGATCAGTATACTTGTTTGCCACTATGTTAGGCAATTTGTATTACTATTTCTTTTCTTTTTCCTTTTTTTTTTCTCCTGTATTCTTGGCTCCTAATTATTCTACTCTGTTTCAACAGTGAATTGCTTGAATTCCACTTTTCCACATAGCATTTGCTTCATGTTTTGTTAGGTCTGTAATAGGGATGGACGGGACGGGATTTTTTTTTCCCTCCCGAAAATCGGGACGGGATTGTCCTTCCTTCAGTAAATGGGAAATAGTTGTTCGGGTTTTGAAACTTGATATGGACGACAATAATAATAACAAACAAAAACATTTTTATGTCTGTCTCTAGTCGAAATCATGAAGGCCGTCGTCTGTTGTTTATTGGTTTTGACGGTCGATCACTAGCGCCATGACGAAAACACTTTGTTGTTGATGTAATATTGGGAGGTAGAAGGAAAATAAATAGTCCAGAGTATTTCTCAATGATTTATTGTTGTCTTCAGTTGCCAGGATTAATAATCCCAGCATTATTAAGCCTTTTGTTGAATTTAAATAAATCGCGAAATCCTGCCCCGAAGAAATCCCGCAGTAAAGCAAATCCCGCCCGATAAACGGGATTACAATTTTCCCGAAAATTTCCCGAAATATCGGGTCCCGTCTATCCCTAATCTGTAATTCTGTAGTTCTGGCAAAGCTTACTTGACTATACAGAAACAGTTATGAAAGCCGAATCACAACTTCCGACATTTCACCTTTTGTTTTGAAGTATCCCTCCACTGTCAGCTGATTTTCTTATCCAATGTAAGCATCATGAAATATGATTATCGCAATCCGATGTTGCTGTATTATATGTTAAGAATTTTTAAAATTGTTGAAGAATCAATGTATGAAACTATCGTTAATTATAATTTGGGAAGTATTAAAAAAATAGTATAATGAAATAGTATAAATAAAAGTATAATGAAAATTAGGAAATAATATGGAAATTAAAAATAAAGTTGATTTAAAATATACTTACTGTATTTCTGAATTTGTTCAGCAAACTTTAAAGTTCCATTTAACTGCACTTTGTTTAAAAGTCATTTGAAAGCGTTATTAATGAAGTAAAGAAATGTTATTTCATTTTCAGAGCAAAATGATTCTCTTTCATACAGAATTGTTGACCCAGAAAAGGGCTATGTGTGAGTAGTTTCAAAGCGGCATCTCATCATTGAACTTTCCCGTCGATTTGACTTTGCTTTTCATTGGAATTATGTATTTGCCTACCAATTGCACATCCTCAAATCTTATTTGCAAGCTGGGCCTATCATAATGGTGTATGTTATTGAATCATCAAACCATGTTTGGTTGAACCTTTTGGCCCAGATTCCTTCTGTCGAAATGTTTTATTTTTATCAATGATCAGTTTATCTTAATGCCAGTTCCTCTTCTCTTCCTGAACATTCTATATCTCCTATTTTCTATTTCTTCTGTGCTATTTGCCTTTTATGAATGACTTATTAAAGAATCAAGGCTAATTTTAATTGACAAATTGAGTGTTATGTTAATGATTCATTCACCTTTTTCCATCTCTCCAATCCCTCTTTTTCTCTTATTACTTAATCAGTAAATGAATTATGGAAGTTACATGGCTAATGTGGCATAAAAAATTTAATTCTTTGACAATTTATGTCTCATAATTTATAAAACTAAAAATTATTTAGTTTTGTTAATAATTTGTAAAAAAATTATTAATACCACAGTAATTTTGGCCCTTTTTTTTATTTAATTTTAACAGATTTTTAACTATTTCATAAAAAAAAAAAAACCCTGCTCACATTATAACTCTTTTATTTGCATTTGTTATTTTATTAACTGATTGAAAAGGCTTAATGTCTATTAGTTGTGACAGGAGAGAGAGTGCAAAGGAATGAAAAGCACTTATTGGATATGGATAAGCAGAGTAAAAATGGTTCAGTAGTTTATCTCTAATGACAGTGTCTTGCAAAGTTTGTTGAGCTGTTGAATATATTTTTACTCTGCATTTCATTTCTTTATTCTCTTATTAATTATACTTTTATTTTATTACATTAATGCATGCTTTTATATGCAAGCTACTGATGAAGGAACCACTAATATATAAATGTGTTGTGCAATTTTGCTGAAATTATATTTAACAAGTTATTTTAATTCTTAAATACTGGTAATTTCTGCAAATCCTCCATACACATGAAATTTTGCCTTCATTTAAAAACTTAATTTTAATATTTTTTCCCCCTTCCATTTGTTGCTTACATTGCTTTTTCACTAACTACCAGTTGCTTTGATGCTGCTTTGCTTTGTTTGTATTTATTCTTTGTTGATCTTATGGTTGTCTTAAACCTTTCTTTGTATTACAATTTTTTTAACTGCTAATTGAAAATTTTAACATGTAAGTAAGTGGAAATCCAAAAATGAAAATACACGGGGAAATTTATACTTGATAAATAGTGACTTGTAGAATCCAGCAGTTTTGGAAAATATTTTAATTGATATGGTTAAAGAAAAAGAAAAGGGGGTTCATCATAAAGAACAAATGTAACTAAAATATTGAGCATTTAGTATAATGCTGTAAATTGGATCACAAGTAACTGATTAATGATTTAAGTTTCTGTAATTAAGAACAAATCAGAATTACTGTGACAAAATGGGGGGGAAACATTATTGAAATATAATTTGTAGTTGGTTCTGAAGAATGTTGAATAGTATTGAAACTATTTTTGAAAGACTGTTTTATATTTCTTTACAAACCATGTAATATTCTAAAGCATCACAATGTTTCCTTCTACATGCGCATGTCACAGTTGTCACATTTACTCTAAGGAAGCGCTTAGTATGACTCCCATTTTGTGTTTTGATTTTTGGACTACAAAGCCAAAACTAACGTTTATCCTAATCTCTTAAGTTAGTCATCTTTATCCCCTCTAGGAATGCCCACCACATAGGTATATTTCCATAAAAATATCTACACACCTAGGAGGAAAAAAATAACTGTTTTTATGAAAACTGAAAGAGAAGAGCTATTTGTTTTTCTGGTATTTTAATTGTCCATCATTTCCCGGACAATCAGAATTGTAATTCACAAATTTCATCAGAGGCATTTCTTGATTTATTTATGTCCTTTTATTGTTTTGGAGAAACTGTTGGGTTTGACAGTGTTGCAGCTTGTGTTGCTACATCAAGCTATCTACTCCCCCATTTTTACTCACTGCTTGATAGAAGACCATTCAACTCAATTAATATGAAACTAAACATGCATTCAGATGCATGTTTAGTTTCATATTTATTGTTGAACAAGTCATTAATAACACAGGCCTGTAACCAAAAAAGTGTTTAGAAACCAATAGCTGATCATGATAGATTTTTGGATGCTGATTTCAGGAAAAATAGTCAAAAAATCCATCCCGTACCATTTTTTCACAAATTGAAAATCTTGATTTTCATAGCCACCAATCCATTGTGTTATAATCTACTAAGGAAGGGGATAAGCATTTAGTGTCATAAGTCGTCATTACTGCCGAAAAACTGGAGATTTTTAGGGCAGTCTCTAATGCAAAAAAAAAAAAAAAAAAAAAAATTTTCAAGTAATATGTCCAAAAAAAGGCTTGTTTGGATAGATTTTACTTCAAAAGTGCTCTTATTTGTCGAGAGCCTATGTTAAAAATCACCTTGATTCACCAGTCATTATCAAGAGGAGAATTCCAGGAACATCAAGTATGACCAGAAATGAGTCAGTTGTGACTCACTCCCTTTCATTCCTCTCCCCTATTCCAGGCTGCTCTCTGCTCAGTTGTACTTTGATCTTTGAGTGAAACGGTTGTGTGCCGAGCAGTGCAATTTTTCTCCAGGTGTTATATCTGAAGAGGTATTTTTCTCGCAGGGGATGAGTATACTCATTTTTATAGTTTTCATATTTAAAGTTTTAACCTATAACATGTACTAAATGGCAGCAAGGGCTTGTCGTAATTCACCTGATTCCTTTTGTTATATTTGTGGGGAATTTGTAGTGAAGAAACATCTAAGAAATATAACCGATTTTGTGAAGAAGGTATATTATGCACATTTTGGTGTAAAACTTGGTGACCAGAATAAGTCATGGGCCCCATGTAAAGTGTGTTACCCTTGTGTAGAAGAATTGCAAAAGTGGTCAAAAGGCATGAAAAAGTCTTTCCGTTTTGGAATCCCTGTGATCTGGAGGGAACCTAAAAATCATAATGATGACTGCTACTTCTGTTCATGTAATGTGCAGGGGTACAATTTAATTAATAAGAGAAAATTATTATATCCAAACCTCCCATCGGCAATGCGCCCAGTTCCCCATAGCTCAGAAATACCTGTACCTAAACCTACTGAGAAACTAGAAGACATTCCTGAAGACTGAAGACGAAGGTCAGGCTTATGACGAGGACTTTCACGTTGCTTCAGATGGCAGCGAGCCCCAACCTTTTTCCCAGCTGGAATTGAATGATTTAGTCAGAGATTCGGGCCTTTCTAAAGAATCCGCAGAACTCATAGGCTCTAGACTAATGGAAAAGAATTTATTGGCTCCTCGTACCTTTCTCATGGTTCAGGAAGAGAGAAACAGATTTCGTTCCATACTTTTCTCAAGATAGTGGCTTGGTTTACTGTAGCAATGTCCCTGGATTGATGGAGATGTTTGATATTCAGTATGATGTGAACGAGTGGAGGCTCTTTATTGACTCGTCAAAAAGAAACCTCAAAGCAGTGCTTCTGTATTCTAGCAATGCAGCAAGTATGTTTCAGTGCCATTAGGGCATTCTGTGTACCTGAAAGAATGTTACGAAAATTTAGCCTTGATTCTCACCAAATTGAAATATAAAGATATTGGATGGACAATATGCAGTGATCTAAAAGTGCTTTCCATGCTTCTTGGACAACAAGCAGAATACACCAAGTACCCTTGCTTCTTTTGTGAATGGTACAGTCGGGATAAAGGCAATCACTGGATCAAAAAGGAGTGGCCGCATAGGAAATCATTAAAACCTGGAAACAAAAATGTAGTTAAGGAAAGTTTGGTTGATCCCAGTAAAGTCCTCTTGCCTCCTGAAACAAGTTGTTAAGGCTCTATCAAAAGGAGATTGCTGTGAATACCTTGTCAACAAGTTTCCAGGACTGTCGGAAGCAAAACTAAAGGAAGGTGTTTTCGTTTCCAGATATTCAGAAACTTTTTACAGACGACGTGTTTGAAAGTAAAATGGTTTTGAGTGAAAAAGAGGCCTGGAGAGCTTTTAAGGAAGTCATCAAAAATTTCCTCAGGACCCCAACTTTAAATGTATTGTGGAAAACATGTTAACGAAATTCAAAGACTTGGGTTGTTTGATGAGTTTGAAAGTGCATTTTTTAAACTCGCATTTGGACTACTTTCCCCAAAATTTTGGTGCTGTTAGTGAAGAACAGG
The DNA here is from genome assembly GCA_023159025.1 of Thereuonema tuberculata. Lineage (NCBI taxonomy): Eukaryota > Metazoa > Arthropoda > Chilopoda > Scutigeromorpha > Scutigeridae > Thereuonema > Thereuonema tuberculata. The sequence continues at coordinate 117,236,396 of JAFIDM010009631.1, forward strand.
GAGAAAGATTTCACCAAGATATCAAGGAGATGGTGCATAGATACCAAGGTAGGTGGAACATCAATATGATGGCGGACTACTGTTGGATGCTGCACAGAGAAGACCCGCGTACTGCCTACAAGAGACAAAGTGTCAAAAGGAGCTTTCAGGGGAAAAGGAAAAAACAGCATAAGGACCTATGAATACCAGGATGTATTATAACAATGCTGCTCTTATTAATGTAATTTAGCAAATTATTTCCAATAGTTTGACTAATAATAAATTTGTAAATACGATATGCGCCAAAATATACAGTACTGAAACTTGTGCATCTCGAACACGTGGTTGCATTTGTCGACTGGGTATGCTCCCGCTGCACGTGTTCGCAGTAATGAAAAGGAAGTTGTGTTGTGCAGTTGTTGTTAGAAATGGGTCTCTTGACTGAGGAAAAACTATTCATAGTTGAGCATTATTTCCGCTCATACGGAAGCGGTCGTGAAGCTGGACTGAGTTTGAAAAAGGTGGCAGAACAATTCCAAGAGGAGTTTAATAAGACGGCACCAAGTAACACAGTTATGCTGTCTATTGTTACGAAATTTTGCCATTCTGGTAGTGTATTGTGTTAACAGAAGGGGAAGTCTGGTCGACCAGTAACTGTTTCGACAAATGAGAATCATGCACGTGTTCTCCAGTAGGTGCTGCACTCACCCCGATGAAGTCTATGATGAATGGCCTTGAAACTGAACATCAGCGGTACGTCCGTTCGCCGATTGTTTAAGGACATAGGTGGATTTCCGTACCGGATACAGATTGGACAACGCTTGACAGAGCCAGATATGCGAGCCAGGATGGTGTATTGTGGAACATTTTTGGCCATGGTGTACGAGGATCCAGATTTCGTGAATAATGTGTGGTTCTCCGACGAAAATCACATTCACTTGAATGGCTACATCAATCGCCAGACAACTCGCTTCCTTGGTTTTGAGCAGCCATATGTTATCATCCAGAAACTGCTACATAATGCACTTGTGACGATACGGTGTGCCATCTCAGCACACGGTTTATTAGGCCCCGATTTCATTGAAGATGAGGAAGGCAATGCTCTTACCGTCACCCAAGAACGCTACAGGGGTTTATTGTCCTCCAAATGAAAGGTGGCCGGCGGAAATTTGAACTGCGCAGCCCTTCCGGTAGCTGATCAATTATGTTTTCCTGTCACAATGGACGATCGGGTCTCTTTTCACTGAGAAAGACATGTTGATAACGCCAAATTAAAACTTCTCTCGACTATTTAGCATTATTTCAATACCAGTTGCTAACAATAAGTATTTATATAAATAAATAAATAAATATTATTTATAAATACACTGCTCTTTTGCAAAGTAACAAGCTATTACCGTAATGGCGGCGTCCTGTCATAAAATCAGACGGAAGTGCCTGACCAGACTAATCGATGATACATGCGCAGATCTCACAAAAACAGGGCGGCCATCTCTCATTTGGAGGACAATAGTGATCGAGCCATTTCTTCAGGATTTGAGAAGGTTCTGTCGTGCAAGGAACATT
>JAFIDM010009631.1:117238340-117317656 GCA_023159025.1 Thereuonema tuberculata
CATTCCCCTGATCTTACACCACCTGATGCCTACTTGTGGGGAATGTTAAAGGAAAGTGTGTTCAACTGTGAAGATCCACCAAGAACTGTACCTGCATTATGTGAGCAAATCATCTCCTTTTGCAGGAGTCTGCAGCAACCTTTGTTTCAGGATATGTTTAAGAATCTGCATGAACGATATGAACACTGTCTACAACGAGGCGGTGCACACTTTGAACACTTATGCATACCGTGGTAAATCAACATGCTAATAGTGTGTGTATGTTAATTTCTTTTGAGGAGAAATAAACTCACATATGACAATAATGTAATTTTGTTCATCTTTTCATTTCAGTACTGTATATTTTGGCGCATACTGTAAAACACTTAAAAATATTTTTAAAATACCTACTTTTTGCCAGAATATGCTAAATAGGCTTTCTTCCCCATATATTCAAGCATATTTTCGTAAAATCCTTACATGATTGAGAAAAATGGATGCCATATTTGAAATCAGCGCACCAAACAATATAAAAATCAGTCATTACATTGCAAACACTTTTTTATGACTCAAATTTTGCAGGCCTGTGTAATCCCACAGCATGATTTATGAAAGTTTAGTTGACATACTTAATCAAGAATGAATGTTGTGCCTGTTTTGAATTCGTACTTTGAAAAAAGGTTGAAGTTTGAAATGTTCTCTTTGTAGAATTGGCATTTCCATTCTAGGCAGCAGCTTTCTGTAAAATAATTGCAGGAAATTATTTTTTTTAATCAAACATTGCATGGATTATGAATCAAATTCCTAACTCCAAGTTGCAATTCTTGGATTTAAAAAGGAAAACTTAACTTTTTGTATCAATCACAAAAAGGAAATGATAATATAAAATTATTTACAGTACAATCATTCCTTGAAATTTTAATGCTTTTTATTGAAATTTGATCAATATTGATGGCACTTTTTTAAGGCCAAAATAATGAAAATAATAGTTGTAAATACAAATGTAGAGAAATTACTTTAGGAAGCATAAGGAATAGTGAAAGAAATACAGTTATAAAAATAAGAAGTATATAATGAATCTTTTTGTATATAATGAAGTTTTGCAATCTGGCATCTTTAATAATAATGAATGTTAAATTCTCAGGCAGTTCATTAAAGGAATGTTCTAAGATTTGATAATACGAACTTATGTCATATTTGCATGACTGAATTAATTGCTAGTTGAGAAGTAAAATATTCTTCCAGAAAATATATTATGGTGAGGCAAACGTTACACTGTAAACATTGTTTCATAGCTGAGACATTATTCAAAAACTCAGCCAAGTTATATTTCATATAAACAGTTTAATATATTTTATTATAATATTTCCTTTTATTGGGCAGTTGACAATAAAACCAGTATTTATTGTAAGAAAGAGTATTTCTATTATTCATTTATTAAGTAATCCTAAAGAAATGAGAAATTCTTTTGTCCTTTTTCATAGTTAACTACCATTCTTATTAAGAAATTGGTAATAGTCTCTAATAATCACATGTTTCTTTGTCTCTGACAAGGAAGAGAGATTTTAAAACTTGAACTGGGGATTTGGCTAGGATTAGCAGGGCTGTTAAGACTTTGTATAACATTCCCATAACAGCTTATTCTCATAGGATCTTATATTGAAGATATAAAACCCAAAACTTACAGCAAATTAGATTAACATCCAGGAAAGACAGATTATCATGCAACTAATGTGATAGCAGAATTGCTAATGTGGTGGCCCATGAAAACAGGATTCCTATTTCAAATGCTGATCTGTATTTCTCTTCTTTTTTTTATTTTTTGTTTATTTCTTTTTTTATTGTTCATCAAATATTGATAGTATGATAATGTTGAGCAAATTTAATTAATGACTTATGTGAAATTATATCCAAGTTTCACCAAATGAAATTAATTTTCTCCAAATGAATTAATTGAGAAAAAAATAAGTTAAATACAAATTGAATGCTTTATATAAAAAGAAAAGAAAAACTACAGTAATGCATAATCATTACAACAGAACAATTGCTTATCAATTACAAATTCTACATCATTTGATTCTGTTAGTACAATTATATTATTAGATATGGGAATAGAGAGAAAATAAAAATAATAAAGTTTAGATTGTGGTAGGGTCTCCCCCCCCCCCTTTTTTTAATATGCTGATGCAGTTGATTCTCCAGTTTTAATATTTTCCTGTAATAATACTACAGCTTAGAAGTAAAAATAAAAATAGATAAAAATTTCTAGAAATTTATTGGAAATTAAAACATTTTTTAAGATGAATTTAAAGAGTTTATTACTAGATCACTTCATATAAGAATCCTTTGAGTCACAGAAGATTTGCACAAGAAATGACTTAAAATAAAGCTGTATAAAATTTGAACTTAATAGTTTTTAAAATTATTATAAAATTCCTGCAGTTGTTTAATATTAGGATTAAGATGAAAAAATAAGATTTTCCTTGATTATTCAGTCAATGATATAATTAACTTATTTAGTGTTACTAAGAAAATATTATAGCTACTTTTCAAATAAAGTGCCATTTCCAAATTCCCATAAAACTAGGCACTTTAGTATTTGAAATAATACTTTTATTAGAACTTAAGTTTCAACAATAATTAAATTTTCATAACAGTTTTATTTTTTATATTTTTTTTATTCTAAACAATTATATTTTGTGAATGAAATCTAGTCCTAATGACTGGACTTGAGCACAGTGAATTGATTTGGATGAGAAGAATCCTCAGAATATTCAATTGAACTTTTGACAATATCAGGTCTTCCTGTATTCATTCCTCCCGATTTACTACCAGAGTCTAAGCTAAAATTAACGGTAGGGCATTCAATATCTATATTAGTGTTTATTTGAATACGTTGAATCTATACTTTAAGATTACATAATCTTCCCCTTCAATTAACCAAGATTTGCTAATTAAAATGAAAATACAAACACACACACACACATACACACAATGTCCTATCACTCATTAACTAATGTAAGGTCTAATAGGGTAGGAAGCCATTTTGGTAGAAACCATGGATTTGGGGAAAAATACTAACTTTTTGAATGAATTAAATTGCCATAGTGGGTCTTCCTTATGTAGTTAAAATTACTTAAAAAATGGTTTTAGGGTTTGTTTGAGAGTGCTGATTATGAATATGATAATTGAAAATTATTATTTTTTAATTTATAAGATAACTATTTTTTTACAACATAGGAATGCTATTGTATACCTTTAAAACTTACATTTATTTCACTCAGAATCTGACAAAAATTGAATAATAATGTTCACTTGTAAAAGACTTTAATTAAGACGTTGTCTATTAAAAGGAAATGGTAACTTCATTCTAAGTGTTCAGCATTAAGTTTGTCAGGCAAGAGAATAAGGCTGGTAGTGAATGATGGATCTTGCAATTGAGGAGAAATGTATTCTACATCCTCGTAATTTCTGCTTTAAAGTGTTCAAAAGTCTCAAACATCTGGCAGTAAAATTCAGGAAACCCTCAGAAAGGAAATGTAGACATCAAAATCTGGGCTGCGAGATGGCCAATCAACCACAGAGCCCAAAGCAATTCCATTGTCTAAAGCCTAGCTTTAATGAAAACTCTTGAAGCTGCAAGTTGTGATATTTTGATCTGAGAAAGTTGATCTCTCTGAGTATTTATAAATATGATTCTAGAGAAAATTGCATAAAAAAAAAAAATACAGCCCAAGTATGTGTGTTGCAGTCAGAGTGCAAAACACCTCACTGTTTCAATGAATGTTTTTGTCTTACATTAAGGTTGGAGTCATACCAGTAATAAGATAAGATGAAGAAACACACCTGTTCAAGAAAAACTTTGTTCACTAAATATCAACATGAAAAAGAAAATGGGATTTCATTTAATTTTGCAAAATACCAATTGCAACATTAAAATCGAGTCCTCATAAGAACTCGAAATACTGAAATTATTTAGAAAGAGACAAGAAAGGAAATTAGTAGAAGAACAAAGATCAGGAGTAAGTAAATTTATAAAGAAATTTATAAATTTTAGGCAAAAGCAGGAAATGATGAAAGAAGCATGTACAACTCCGACATTGGATGGGAGAATAAAGACTCATAAAAAGAATTACCCTGTTAGACCAGTTATAAATGCTTACGGAAGTCCAGTACATAATTTGGCAAGATTTGTGAACAGAATAGTTAGAAATTTTAAACTTCTGAGAGAAGATGTAATTATTAATAATATGTATGTTTGATAAAAAAAAAGGATAATCTGTTTCTGAGCCATTATAGGAAGGAAACTCAAAGTGACCATGTTTTGCATTTTCGTTCAGGTCATGGGCTTCATATTAAGAAAAATATAGTTGAAAATTTTATTAAAAGAAACGATAGAGTATGTTATGTAGTGAATGTGGGTGGCAGAGAAGCCAAGCACTGCGACCAGAGGTCTATTGTACTATCCCACGGAAATAATGACAGATGGAGAGAAAGACTGAGAAAGTATGGTGGGAGAAGTGCAGGGGAAACGAGAGAACCCGAGAAAACCTGCCCAGTGCGGATTGTCCACCATTACGAAACCCACATTAGAATTGAACCCTGGTACTCAGAGGTGAGAGGCTAATATCATAGCGACAACTCCAACCGCGCAGCCAATGATAGAGTAACTAGTAATGAAGATGAATTTAGGTTAGGATTAGAGAACATGAAATCCATTTTTGATGAAAAATGGTTATAATGGAAAATTCATTAATAGAGTGTTTAAGGATTATGACACTATTAAAATTAAAGAAGTTGAACAAAACAAGGAAGATAGAATTTTAATTCCTTATTTAAATAGAAATAGTTTAGAGTTGAAGAAAATATGTAATAAATATAATATGAAAGTGATATTTGAATATAAGAATAAGTTTAATATTTTGTGCCAAAAGTTAAACAGAAGTGGAAATAGGTATGACATGGGTATAGTGTATAAAATAGAAAGTCTAAATTGTGCGGGGTTCTATATTGGAGAGAGTAAAAGAATAGTGAAAGAGAGAGTATATGAACAATTATATTAAAAAAGAAGCAGAAAGATAAATCGGAATTAGCAGAACATTGCTGTAATCTGAATCACAGCATGAGTATGGAAGTGAAAATATTGTATGGTGCAAAAGATATGAAAACAAGAAAAATCGTTGAAAGTTTATTTATAAGAAACACTAAGAATGATAATATCAATGGAAATGAAGGATTAGAAATAAATAGAGTCTGTAAAATTAGCTAGAGATATGATATTATCTAGCGAAAATAAAAAACACAAAATTGTGAAATTTGAAGAATTGGTTTTTTAAATAATGGATAAAATTGTTGTAATTATGCTATAATGGAAAGTTTAGGTTAGTTTGGATATGAAAGGAGTATTGTTTTGTTGGTTATTTTGTAACAATGTCCAGGATGTGTGACATGGCTTGATATTTAACATCTATAAATTACTTGTTATTTTAAAACTTGACAAAGGAAAGAAGAAACTTTTCCGAAAATTCGTTTATAAATATTTGTTTTTATGTATTTGGCATTGGAAGTGTTTTTGAATAGAAAATTTTAATTATCATATTCATAATCAGAACCCTTGAATTCCCCCTAAAATGAAATTTTTATGAAAAAAAAAAATTGAATTTTTTTAGAAAAATTAATTTAACATGAAAACACTACATAAGGGCAGACCCACTTTTTCAGTTCTCACCCTTGGAATGGTGGGGAAAAAATTCAAAATGTTAGTATCTCCCCCAAATTTCAGGTTTCTACCATAACAGCTTCTTACCTTAATAATACATTAGTTTATTGAGTTATGGGCCAGGCTGTAAATAGGCATATATGCTTATAATAAAAGCATATTTATAAAAGCCCTGTAAGCAATTAAACAATCTAGAAAAATAAGCACTGTCCAGAATAAATAGTAATCAAAAATTATAAATAAAGATGGTGTACACTTATGTTCTGAAATTAATCTTAAATTAAATATATTTATATAAGTATTTATTATTTATTTGAATTTTTGTTATTTATGGCAATGGAATAATAATTCATAAATTAGTTTTATCGTTTTTCCTTACTGTTATTATTTCTGCCAATCCCTTCATTTTCCTTGCTTTTCTTTGTAGCTGCCTGATTTAAAAATAAATATTATAGATATGAGAAAATAAAAGTAATTAATAAATCGATTAATTTTTATTCAATTCTATCATCTTCCACCCATTTCAATATTTATTCAGCACAGAAAACTTATTTTCTGCAAAAGAAATAATTTACTTTACCACTGCCAGAATCAAAATAAGGAAATGTCTTGTAAGGCCCAAAAATTGCTGGGCCAAATAAGGTTCTGATATTCCCAGTACTGTGGCTTCTTTGATATTTCGATGTGTCACTTCTTGTTATTTGGTTATGGAGTTTGAACATTAGAGAACATCTACAGTGAACATTATGAACATCTAAATTGTAGCCGACTATGAATGAACAAGGGTTCAAATCCCTGCAGGAGTTGGGATGTTTTCTTCTGTGAATGTTTCTCTTCTTTTCAACGACTTGTTCTTGATTACATACCTTGTTCTTGAGGCAGCATAGCCTCTGTAACTCTTGCAGCTGTTAAAAAAAAAATCGCACTCTGAAAAATGTGTGCGATCAAAGAAACAAACAAATTGACTCTTAACAAATCATTTCTCAGAAACATAGTTCACTATGTGTACCAGTGGAACTTCTGGAAAAAAATTATACACACACATATCTCAGTAGTCATAGAAAATATTATATAAAACCACAGTAATTTGTCTTTCGCCTTCTGCTTGATCAAGGAAATTAAGGAAAAATTTCACAAACACATGATTCTCTTATTTTCTCAATGAAACGAGTTAAATACACAATAGAGCAACCAGCAAATTGGATACCAGAATCTTCTATCGGTGCATATCATGTGAATTAGTGGTGTATATTAGGGATGTTTCCCAGGTTCTTTCTCCTCTGGATGTATTCAAACATTCACCCATCCCTTTGTAAATGGGTACTGGGTTTCTTTCCCTTGCCTAAAGGCAGGCACTTGAGGAACTCGCCTATCGTCCTCAATTTAGTGCAGTTTAAGGTTGATAACTGTTGGAGCTATTCCTCATGCACCCCATTGAGCCTGCATGGCCTGACCTTAAGTTAGCAGTTAGTCTGTCTTCTACTTTTATTATCTTTAAAATAGCGAAAGAGACTGTCTTGCTAAAATTGTCTATTCCTAGCAATAGCTGAATCAGATGTTCAGTTTTTTCCCAAAATACAAATGTAAGATATCAGATAATTGTAGAAAATAATCAGTTATAATAATACGAATTATTGTTAGAAAGATTTCAATGATGGAATAGAATCATTATCGAAATTCATTTCATTAGAAGTAGTTATTTAAAATTGTAGTTTTACCTCATAATTGATTTCTTGTATATGCTAATAAAAGCAATATAGAAGAAAAACGGATAATTATGTATATACACTGTCCGGCCACTTTATTAGGTATACCTACCTAGTAGCGTGTTGGGCCTTCTTTAGCCCTCAAAACAGTCTGAATTCGTCGAGGCACGGATTCCACAAGATGCTGAAAATGTTGTTGAGGTACTGTGTACCATGCAGACATGAGTGTGTCATGCAGTTCCTGAAGATTTGATGGAGGTGTAGGCCTGGAGTGAGTTCCAGCTCATCCCATAAATTTTCAGTCGGGCTGACATCCAGGGACTGAGGGGGCCACTGCTGCAAGGAAAAGTCATTGTCATGTTCCTCAGACCATCCCATAGTGATACGGGCTTTGTGCAGCGGCTCATTAGCCGGAAGTAGCTGGAAGTAGCTATCTGCATGAGGATAAACTGTTAACATGTACGGTTGCACTTGGTCAGCTACGATGTTTAGGTATGCTCTAGCATCCTGACATGCCTCCAGAGGTATCAATGGACCCAACGTGTGGACAGGAAAACATCCCCCACACCCTGCCCCCCCCCCCCCCCCCGAAGAGTAGTTACGAGACACAACAGGTCCAGACATTCATAATGTTTACACCAAATTCTGTGTCTGCCATCAACATGATTCATCGGACCAAGCAACCTTTTTCCAGTCGTTGATGGTCCAGTGTCAGTGTTGATTTGCCCACAGAAGGCATGTGCTCCTATTTTTTGCTGATAACAAGGGTATCCGACGAGGCCGTTGGCTGTTGTAGCCCATCTGCAACAGGGTTCGTCTAGTGGTGCATTGCGAGATGGTTTGCTGTGCACCACTGTTGAAAATGGATGTCACTTGGGCAACTGTGACCCGTCTTATGGTGGCATTTGGAAGGCTAACTCAAACTTTTATGACATTATGAATTTTGTGTTTTTATTTATATAAAATTTTCTTTTTGAGTACTTTAAATGGATCTTTTTATTCTTTCGAAATCCTTTTTAAAAGTTAGATAAAATATAACTTATTCATATCTAATTAGAAAATACTTTTATAATAGTTTTCAATTTTTTAATCCAATTTTTAGAAATTATGTATTTTTCAGCTTTTCCTTTTTAGTATTTTAAACTTTATTTTTTTAATTGTATAATTACATAAAATTTTTATAATAGTAGTAAAAAACTAAACAATAAAACTTAGACTTATTTTATTTTCATTTTTATCCATCTCTTAAAATAGAAGTTTTCGATTTAAAATTTCTTTTATCTTCATTCTAATTCTTCTCTTTATTTAGGTTTAGCATTGTCTTTATTCATTGATAATCCCATATACCTTAATGATTTAATTTTTATGCCAAATACTACAGAGGCATTGTTTGCTGTTGCATTATTTGTAATCTCTTGGTCACTTAGGTGAGAGGCCCGTTCAGTAAGAGGTCCTGGTTAGAGGGGTTGTAAATCACACTGGCTTTGACAAGTTAAGTTAGTGCTGTTTAGTGGCAAAAATTAGAATTACAAAATACAATAGAAATATCTTTATTGATTGATTTAAAAAAAAAAAAAAACACCAAACCTTTTTGAAATTGATATATAGTATATATTAGGTTGGAAACCCTAAAATGTCGGTTTGGTTGACCTGCAAATATCACCACTTCTACGGTGCATGCTTTAGGTGTGTAGTAATGTTGGTTGAAGGATCACCCCCACTGTATTTGCTATCGAATGGTCATGAGGTTCTGCATCCTGTTTTGTGAGTTGAATCAAAATATGGAGACATTGGATATTCGACAAGTGATGCTTTATGAGTTCTTACGAGGCTTAGCAGTAGCTGAAGTGAAGTGGAACGTATGTAGTGTTTTCGGTGAAGACTATGTAAGCAAAAGGACAGTGTAGCGTTGGTTCTAAAAATTCTGTGATGGAGATTACAACATAATAATGCTCCTAGAGGACGCCATGAAAAAAGTGGTCTCACCCAAAGAGGTGAAAGAACTGATTGAGTCTGACCCATGTCAAAGTTCATGGAAGATATCTCACACAACAATTTTACGCTGCCTAAAAGAACTTGGCAAAGTGCAGAAAATGGACAAGTGGGTACCCATGAACTCACAGAAGGGAACAAGGCTACATGTTACACAATTTGTTCTTCACTCCATCGTCGCAAAGGAAAAGAGCCTTTCCTGGACAGAATTGTAACCTGCGATGAAAAGTGGATAATGTATGACAAGAGGAAGCGCACATCATCTTGGCTGGATAAGAACAAACCACCTGCAGCAACTCCTAAACCGCCTCTTCACCCACGAAAAATTCTTTTAACTGTTTGGTGGTCCATGGCTCAAATTATCCATTAGAACTTTCTTCCCTGGGGACAAACCATTATAGCAGAGGTGTACATGTCAGAATTGACTGAAATGCACTAGAAGCTAGGAAAGATACAGCCTACACTGGTCCCAGTTTGCTTCACGATTTGCAAGACCGCATACGACAGAACACATCCGCAGGAAACTTCATGAACTTGGATATGAGATTTTGCCTTATCCACCTTATTCAGACCTTTCCCCTACAGATTTTCACCTATTCAGAAATATGGACAACTTTCTGAAAGGCAGGAGATACCTCCAAGTTTGTGATCTCAAAAAGGACTTCGAAGGATTCCTGCATCGCCAAACCTTGAATTTGTACAAAAAAAGGAATTTTTAGCCTAAGACAGTATTGGCAAGATTGTATAGATACAGATGGAGCCTATTTTGAATAATAAATATTACACCTGACACTCAAAAGTAGTTTTTGAATTCGTTCACTCCAAACCGACATTTAAAGGTTTCCAACCTGATGGATAGCTGTAAATGTAAATATTTATAAAAAGGATTAGTTGGCAGCCTGTAAAAAAGTAATTTCAGTCCTTGATAAATTATAGTTTTTATTGTATTAAGCTTTTTGATGTTTTTGTCTAGACTTTCTGAGTGAAAAAAGCCAAAAGAATAGCTTGAAAACTCTGGTTTTATTGACTGTTTTTAAATTTGATATGATGACTTATTTAATACTTTAAGAATAAGAAAATACAACTACTGTATAGTTCATAAGTTCATATTTAAACTTTGAACTTCTTACAAACATTAGTATAAAGGATAAAACAGTTTAAAATAGCCTAAATGACATGTTTTTACTTGAGTGTTTGTCATTAATTCAAATTTACCTCTAATAGTTATATCGTTGGTAGTATGAAAGAAAAAGAAAATAATTAAGGAGGAAAAATACCACATAAGTATGTAAACCAGAAAATTTTATTTTTCAAAGTCTGTCACCTTATCATTTCTGCCACCACTTTAGTTGTTTGCAGTTAGCAAACAAATTTTTATCTAAGTTTTCTTCCTTACAAAGGTGTATAAGAATTAGATTTTTTTTAATGAAGTGCCTCATTGAAAGAGCGTGTAACACACCCTGTCAGTCTTGAACAAATCCCCTATTGCAAGTTGGAAGCCTTTCCTTGTTAGATTGAAATTGTTAAATGCTAGGATTGCAATTATATTATTTTGTCATATCAATCTTTATTAGTAAGATCAGTGTAAGATACAGGTTCAATTCAACTAAATTAATACTTGATTTTTCATGTTTTGTTATGCAGCATTTATTTTAATTTTAAATTGTATTAATTGTTCTATTTATTTATTTATTTATTTACTTATTTATTTATTTATTTATTTATTTATTTATTTATTTATTTATTTATTTATTTATTGTAGGGAACAAGTGTGCTATCACCATTTATTCCATTCAGCTTGGTAGTAGTACCTGCCTTCATCATTTATCGTAAATCTATACAAAATTTATATGAACTTCATCCTTGTTTATATATTCTATCCTTTGGTTTAGTAGCAGCCAAGGTGACAAATCGTTTAGTGGTATGTATGAGGTCTTTAAAATGATATGCATGTCAAGCAGTGAATTACTTAAAATTATAGTGATATTACCATTTCACTTTAAAATATTAGTTCTTCAGCAGTTGTTACAATTTTTGTATCTGTTTATTTAAGGTTGCTCATATGACAAAGAGTGAAATGGACTACCTGGATACTGTGCTAATTGGTCCAGGGATGCTGTTTCTCAATCAATATTTTAATACAACTATAAATGAATATGTAGTTTTATGGCTTTGTCTAGTAAGTATTCTCATTTAAGAATATACTAAAGTAATTTCTCTTGTAGTGGCTAAGATTTTCTCTCAAACTGTATATTAAAGAACTTGTAAATTATAAAACAAAATATTTTAATATTTGCTAAAAGATTTAGAAAACTTTGTTCCTTGAAAGTAAAATACAAGATTATTAATTTTTCAATGTTTGGAAGAATATTCTTAACGAAACTTTGCTTCTCTATATTTCTTAATAAGATGCCTACAGTAGCTTGAGGTTATAAAGTAAATGTTGATTTATGTACATTTCATCTTCATTATTCTGAAGGTGCTGGAAGGGGTTAGTATATTTAAAGAATGCAATTTATTGTGTATTTATCCCAAATCTGTCACATTTACATTGAATATTTTTAATTGAACTCATTGTCTTTAAATTAATTCTGCTATAATTCTGTTTTTCATCTTTAATTTTCAGTTGTAATTTTAATCATCCTAGCACCTAACTTTAATGTACTACTGAAGTTTTCATTTCAGTTGGAATGCTGTTGCTAAAGTTGCTTTCTCTGCAACAGTACTAAAACAGTGTGTTCAGTATAACAATATTATTAACTGTGAATGTTTACTGTTTAATTCACCTTTATCTTAAAATTTGCCACAAATGGTGTATTTGACCATTCGTTGTACCATTGATATAGTAGAAAGTAGAGACCTGGGTGAGCTTCAGTTACTGGTACTTTGTCTTTCATTCTTTTATACACGACTTACATTTACGTGTCTGTCAGTCCTCCCAGCTTCAAGAAATTGAAATCTATTCTTACATCAGTTTTAATAGTTCTTACCTTTTCCCTTTTTCATTCAGTTTCTTATTATCTAGACTTATAGAGGATTTTCTCTCTTTTGCTTATTCATTCAGATTTCTTCATAGATCATTTGTTGTATCTCATTGCTCTTCTCGGTGTTCCTGCTTTCTGCCCAGCCCTTTGGTGCAACTTAGCCAAAGATGGTTTTATGCCATTAAAATCAAATAAACCAACCTGTCCGACTCTTTCTTTTCCTGGTAAATTTTTGTGTTGAAAGAGTGAATATATTTAAAATTTTTCAACTGACACACCAATTAAAATTGCAAATTAAAGGTTAAAATAAAAAAAAACATTATAAAATTACTAGCATGACTAGTTTCATTCATTTTTCAACGAACTTTTTCAAGCACTTTTGAGGGAGAACAGAAGGATCGACAATACAGAAGAAAATGACCTAATGACCTGCATATTTGATTATTGGAACACCATCAAAAAAGTCAATTTTAGTTATTATACAGCCACACATGTTTTTGAGACTGGCAGATCATTGATGACAATAACCCTATAATTTTTGACTATTTAAGAAGACTATTTAAGAAAGATTAAAAGAGTCTTTGCATATTCTCATAAATAAGCCTTATAATGATAAACCTTCAAATGAGCTTGCGGGCTAGTATGGTTTACATAAATATATTTTTTTTTCTTTTTTCTTTTCTTACCCATGTAATAACTTCGACACGCCCAAGATTTCTAGGACTAGATTTTTCCACTTACCCCTTTTAATTCAGTTGACTTGACTGATCTCCTCTGAGATGATTGGTTTAATTTTCTTTTATACAGGGCGATTCAAAAGTCCAGCGCTATAGGACAACTGTTGTTAGTTCAGATAGCAAAAAATGCAAAGAGGGGAAAGTTGTTGGAAATATGTTGTTTTCAATCTAATGTGCTTGAATTTTCAATATACACTGCACCGTTGAGGCAATGTACCCTGCCTCCTAGCATGAGGCTTGTACTACAGGAAAATCAAAACACTCAGAAATGACAATCTGGCTACATTATGCGGCGTACAGTGTGCCACATCAGGCGTCGCTGTGTTAGTCATGTGATTCAATACCATATGGCACATGGCAGTTTCTTCATCATTAGTTTGTGTGTGTTGGGTGAGTGCTAGGGTTACCTGTTAATTGGGAGCAAACAATAATGTACTCAGTTCATCAGAAGGCGGAAATGGTTCTTACGACGCTGCCATTTTGCTTTCTGCAGCAATGAGTTCCAGGATCAACGTGAATCATTTATTTCCTTATAAGATAATTCTTCTTTCTCTAAGCGTACTATAACTACTATATATAGATAAATAGTAGGTGGTTACATGAACTTGCAGATTTTGTTTATATTAGAAATGAAGATAAAAATGAAAATACACTTAAAATTGTTTATGTGCAACAACATTAGTGGTGACTTCTAGAAATCTTGCTTCCACCATTTGCGCCCAAAACAAACAAAATGGAAAAAAGTGATTTTTTTGTATATTAGTTTTGTATCAATACAAACTTTGGATGTAATATATAATGCCACCAGAAATATCAATCAAATTTTCACTGAAGGAAGTATTAGTGAAAGCACAAAACAACACTGGATATACGAAATTTAGGTCAGGTGATGATGTTCTTCAAAACAAACTTCAAGGAAGCCTAAAAACCATAATGATCAATTGAAAGTAATAACTATCAAACAGTCCCTGAACTTGGAGAAAAGCAAGGGGTATCTACTATTCTACATTTTCAAGAGATCTGTTATCTATTGGAAAGGTGAAAATAAAAGAATAAAAAATATGGACAAATAGGATGCTCTATGAACTTAATGAATAATAAAAAAAAAAAAACCAAACTGATACAAGTTCATTTTTGTTCTTTTCTTCAGATCAATGATCCTTTTCTCAACAGAATTGAATAAGAAGTGGATTTTTTTTTTTTTTTTTTGATAATCATCCTAGATCTGTTCAGTAGTTATATAAAGATGAAGAGCCTAAACACATGTCTAAACCTCCTTTTCATCCCAGAAATGTTATTTATAAACAAACGTGTGTGTACATTCAGCAGGTGATTACTATAAATTATAGCATCATGAAAATTTTGTGAAAAATCCGCAACTTCATAAATAACAACCTAAAACACTGAGGCGCATTGCAGTAGTGTGAGAGTTTAGAATACATAATAGATAATAACATAATGTAATTCTTAATGGATAGCCATGTGACACTACAGTAAATGAAAGGAGGGCCACTTGTTTTTGATATGAGCATAATATTGACATCATATCTACAGGTTTGGAGAAACAGTTCTGTGACTTATAACTGATCAGAGATAATATCAAGCAAGAAGTTTGAACGATATTAAGATATAAATTTTTAGGACTCTTCATTCTAAGAAAGAAAGATCTAGGCTTAGCTTTGGCCTGTAAGAGCAACTGCTGCAGTGTGAACTATTAGTTATGACAAATATTAGTTTGTTGCTGTTCACAGTTCAAGAATACAGCCTAAAGCTATGATAAAGCAATCAGCATGAAATGGTCTTAATTCCACTAGTGGTTGGCTTCAGATCAGAATTTATGTGACAAAAAGAAGAGAGCACTTTATGATATCTTCATTCAAACACTGCTGAGTGTCTGGCAAAATGTGCATGGATCATAGAGGCTTGAGAGTTTTTCCTGCACAAGATTTCCTCTCTGATTGACTCCTAACACTTTTGCTTCATAGGCATGTTGAGTAGAAGGGTATAGTGTAGAAGCTTCAGTAATGTGATGGTTAGTGATTCTTCCGAGATTATTCTTTGTGGCTTCTGTATCATTGCATTGGGGAATGTGTTCATGCTGGAAGAAATACCTACGTAGATATTCTCATTCTATCCTGACATTGATGGTGGCACATTTTCCTTCAAAAAGTTGGATAGATAACCAAAAAGGGCTAAACTAATGGGTATTTATAAGGGCAGTTTCACACTAGTTTGGGATAGGATGGTAGCTCAAAAATCCACCACTGAACAATATGGAAAAGATCTAAAAATGGACCATAAACACAGGTATAAAGGAAATGAAAGGACACCAGTGTCATAATGTTTTCAGAATGGGAGGAATAAAATGCTAGCCAAAAAGACAGATTTGCAACAGAAGAAAAGATGATGTTTTTGAGAAGGTTCAAAATAAAAACTAATGTAGAGGAAACCATGTAGGATGGCAAGGCATTTTTGTCTGATAGCAGTAATAAGGATAGGGTAAAGAGAAGATACGTCGTTTTTTAACAAAAAGAACAAGAAGACAAAGACAGGAGTTAATGCTGATGTTCCAAGAAGATTTGGATGACTGAAAATGTAAATTAAATCAATAAAACTGGGATTTGAACAAGTTCGAATTAAAACAGATAGGACTTAAATGTTTGCACTAGAGTAGGAAAATGGAGAAGTGAGAGAAAGAAGGGAATAGAAGTAGCAAAAGGGAAGAATAGAGAAATGTAATGAATTGAAACTTATTACAGGCAATATAAAAACTTACTTTAAAAGCAAATACTTGGTTGTCCTTTGCCATACCTGCCTAGTATGAGTTACTAGGTCCACAATAAATTGTTCTGTGGCATAGATTTAAGCTTAATGTCTACTCACGGGTGTAACTCAAAGTAAGTCAACTGGGACACCTTGTTTAACCATTACTGTCTTGTCTGCTGCTCATTCTCTTTATGTTCCAGTATTCCTTCAGCTTGTCCTGTCCAATATTTGAACCCATGGCTATCGATGTTTTTGGTAGTCATGGTATATTGAACTTCAGTCATCTTCCTTCCATTGTAAAGTTACAGTGCATTTCTTTTGACCAACCAAGGCTGCACTTACAATATTCCTGACTATTCTTTACTATGATAAAGAAACGAGACAATGGTAAAATGCACTTACTTGGTTACAATTAATTGGTGAATGTACCCTTAAGATTTCGAAATACTGTGCATGACCCATCATCAGGAGGCATCTCAAACATATAGAACAACACATGGTAATCCTACAGGGAGCAGTTAACAGTAATGGCTGTTGAAACATGCGTAGTGTTCTGAAACCGTTGGATTTACATTCACCGATTAATTGTAACCAAGTAAGTGCATTTTACCATTGTTTGTATTTTTTATTTCATGAATGCTCGTTAAGCCTTCTTATTTGCTGTTCTTTACTGCGAGATGTCTTTAGCATTGTTAGGCCTTATGACCTTCATTCATTCTTTGTTATATTTATACTACAATTGTAGCAAAAGCTTGGCTTTGTGCTTTTCTCTTGGATACTTCCAGTAAATCTGACTGGACTTGTCCAGTTTGTTCTTTATCCAGTTACTTCTTCAGTTACTGTACTGGCTTACTTTTCTAATCTGCTTTTGACTTGATTTCACTTGATCACACTGAGATTTTCACTGACCTTTAATATACTAATGTTCTCCATTTCTTTTTGATATTTGCAAATATTCCAAGTAAATAAATTTATTACATTAGTTGACTTTAAAAAAATTTAAATGTAATTATAAAAAGTAGTGTTGTCTGTACTTTAGATCCTCTCCTCTTACACATTGTATATATTATGTGTTTCAATAAGATCATTAGTGGATGTGATTGGTGTTAACAGCATACACATTAAGGAGGGATATGACATCTTCGGGATACTAGCAGATTTTCTTAGTCTATCATATAGTTTACTTGAATATTACAGATAGATTTTGTACATCTCATTTGCATTGAGTGTCAGCATACACTTAAACTTCATGCTACTGTAGATCAAATCTTATTTAAAAAAAAAAAAAAAAAAAAAAAATCAACTAATTAACATTCTGTCTAAAACCAGTCCTGTGTGTTTTAAGTCTATCATGCATGACTTTTTTTCTTAACATTAAATAATGTTGTGGTTACTGAATTAGTTAAAGTAATCTTTGAAGTCTCTCAACTGCTGATATTAAAAACTGCCTCTACAGTTTCCATCTTCCTCCTCCAGTTTAGGCTTCTGAAACCATGATGCCTTATATCCGCAGTTTGTCTGTCTGTCTGTGGACAAGTATCAACTCAGTAACCACGAGGGCTAGAGACTTGATTAGGGTGTCGTTGAAAAGGTCTTCCCAAAAGTAGTTCAGAGCCGTAGAGTTTGTGTCTCTAGCTTGTCTGGCTTCAAGGTAGCGATAGCGATTAGTAAACCAATCACAATGCTTCGTGACAGCTACTGATACGTGAATGAAGAAAATTATTCAAAAGTTATTGAATTCAGTCTATTAACAAGATTTGAGCTACGAATGATGATTATTCCAAATAAATAGTGATTTTTCTGTATTTTACATAATATAGATAGAAGCTACTTGCATCTCTTTTTTTTTTTTAAATCATTATTAGGAATTCAGTGTATTAACAAGGTTTGAGTTAAGAATGATGACTATTCCATAT
Source organism: Thereuonema tuberculata (assembly GCA_023159025.1). NCBI lineage: Eukaryota > Metazoa > Arthropoda > Chilopoda > Scutigeromorpha > Scutigeridae > Thereuonema > Thereuonema tuberculata. The sequence continues at coordinate 117,256,140 of JAFIDM010009631.1, forward strand.
AAATAGGGGTGGGTAAGATAGCATGAGGTAGCAAACAGGCTCGCGCGTGCATTTTCTAGACCACCCTGGCGCAGTCTATTCTAACGTAAGGGTGACTCAATCTGTACTCTACTCATCCTTCAAGCTTTCAATAAAACTTTCAATCAAAGTTTTCAATAAAAACAGCTTGTTAGCTTATTATAACTTTTTAATAATTTTCTTCATTCATGTATCAGAAGCTGTTGCAAAGCATTGTGATTGGCTTACTAATCGCTATCGCTACCTTGTTTCATTTGAATATTTGTTAAAAAAAATGGCCGCATTTCATGTCCAGCTTTTTTTTATTTAATATCAATTGATTCATTAACCTAATGTTAAATATGGTTTTAGAAACATCTGTAGAATACGAACATTATTTAAAATTGCTATTTGCAGCAGCTAGGGTGATGTAATGGCTGATAAATTGCTCTGAAATAGAAAGAGAAATGCGTCCAATCAGAGTTCATATTTAGCTTCTTATTAACAATACAATCTGTACATATTCTGTAACTTACATGGCATCCTCTAATCATCTTGCTTAAATTGAAGCATGAAGCTAACACTTCACAATATTAAGATTTGAATGTCATCTTACGAGCCATAGTTGTCTATAATTCCCTTTCATTTTAATATTTCAAAATAATTGTAATGAAGCTCATTTCTAATATATGTATAAACAACAGGGTGATTAAAAATGTTTTGAACGATTTCAAAGCTTTCCTGTACAACCGCTATTGCAGTTATGATGCAACGAATGGTACAGTTGGATTGAGCACATGTTCAAGTTTGTTTTGTATGCATTGCTTATAAATGTTTGATATGGCCACCATTGTTAACATGATACATGTCCAGACGGTACTGAAAGTCTTCCCAAATGCAACGTAGCATTGATCTGTCTATTGTTGCAATTGCAGTGGAAATGCGCATTTTCACGTCGTGCAGATCCTGTGGTAAGAGCGGTACAAACACCTTGTCTTTAATGCACACCCATAAGAAATAATCACAGGGAGTAAGATCTGAAGAACGGGGAGGCTACGTCAACAGCTGTTGATCATTTACACCTGCACAGCTGATCCACTGTTGTGGCAACCTTTCGTTCAGATGGTCACATACGGCTGAGTGGAAATGGTGTGGTGCCCTATCTTGCTGTAGAATGAAGCATCAGTGTCGTTTTCCAACTGTGGCAACAACCACTCCGTTAACATGTGAAGATAGTTGGCGCCTGTCACAGTGTTCTCTGTGAAGAAGAATGGCTGTACACTGTGTTCTCCGACATGGCACAGAATACATTCACTTTCGGGGAATCTCGCATGTGCAGCACGTGGAGGTTTTCCGTTACCAAAATTCGGACATTGTGCCGATTCACTCTTCAGCTGACATGAAAGGTGGCCTCATCACTGAAAATGATGGTGGTCGCAAAGTTCTCAACTTCACATCGCTGTAACATCAACTGACAGAATACCTCGCGAAGACTGTGGTTGTTCAGTGTCAAATGCTGCATCCTCTGCAGGCGATATGGACGCACGTGTAGTCATTTCCTCAGCATGTGCCACACAGTCGACTGTGGGATGCCCAGTTCTGCATTTCCTCTGCGCGTTGATTTGTTAGGGCTATGATGGTATGTGTCCCGAATGCGGCGCACATTCTCCTCGGGGAATTGTCGGTTGGCCACTCGACTTGCCCTTACAAATGTACCTGCTTCGCTTAAATTGCTTGTACCAGTTACAAATGGAATTCTTGGCAGGTGGGTCATTCTGAAATTTGGTGCAAAAACCAATCTGCACAACCGTCACCGATCTGATTGCGTGATATTCGAGAACACAAGTTGCCTTTTCTGCACCTGTGAACACCATTTTGTCAACAACAACAACACCTGGCGAGCGGCAGAGGCAATCGTTTATTATACGGTGCAACAGCCAATGACCCACTGCTGTCGCGTTAGTCAGGACTGCGTAATTTGGGTTTCCAGTTGTCGTGTGCCTACTGTTGATCATATTTTACAGTTCTGAGATATACAAAGCAAACTTGAACATGTGCTCTATCCAACTGTACCATTCGTTGCATCATATCTGCAATAGCGGTTGTACAGGAAAGTTTTGAAATCGTTCAAAATATTTTTAATCACCCTGTATATCAGAGTTCAAAATTTTCAGAAACTTTCAGTTACAGGGTTATTCTGTCTGTTGATTATCCACTAAATTCCCTGTTAAAATACCTGCTTTGATGTGTTCCATTAAAATTAAATGTTCTGTTTGTATTCTGTTTGTCTGCAAAAACATGGCTAAACATTGTGTTGTGATTCTCTGAAAGACCATTATCATTCTCACTTGAGGCTTCTGTATAGTTATCAGATCAGTCAGTTCAGATAAATTTATTGCTTTCTGTATAGTTATCAGATCAGTCAGTTCAGATAAATTTATTGCTTTCTGTATGTAATTTACTTACAGACAGCTTAAATAGTCTTGACATTCACATTTCTTTTTATAAATAGGCAACCTCAGTTGATTCTGTTTTCAGATCTACAATTTTGGATATTAATGAATCAAGATTTCCAATACAAGTTTTCTCGCCCATTTTTTCCCTTTATTTGTATAAATAATTTTGGAGAGAAAACTTTTCCTTTGAAACTGGCTACTAATATTGTCTCTTCACTTGACCTTCATAGCAGCTTCTGAATAAATTCTGGTAGTTCATTTATGGGTTTTCTGACAGATTTCGAGTTTTCAAATTCAGTCACAAGTTTGCAGTATGACCAGTAGCGTTCTAAAATATAGACACACATCAACAGATTACTAATGACAGTCTTCTCCTGTGTTTCACTTTAGTTTTCCTGTCAATTTTATTTACCTGTTCAAGGATCTTGATTAAGGATAACATTGATTGAGATTAATTCCTAGTTGAAGTATAAACTATGATAGTATGTATCAGGTAGCTGTAATTAAACTTCCAAATTCAGAGCTGTCTGTAGCTTGATCTAACGTCCAGAATGTTACCAAATTCAATAGGAGCCTAAATAGACATGGGAAGCAGGATTCTGCGGGGAAAAAAATTGGTTCAGAAAGTCTCCCATAGAGGAATATGGCACTGTACAATGTAAAGAAACGGTGAAAATGGGCAGACAAATGAATAACACAAAGACTAAACTGCAATGAACGATACCGGTATGTGTTGCACTTATGATAACACAGCAATAAATATTTTAATATCAATTTTGTGTAGCACAGTAATTCTGAAAGTTAGTGTAGCATAAGTGTTGTCAGAAACCTGTTGCCCAACTCTGATGCATTGAGTGTTCACCCTTGATGAAGATGATCTAGTTCAATGTGGCCACCGTTCTCATAGACCAGAAATGGGGGATCCTGTATACAGCATTCTCAACAGCAAAACATAGCATGTCTGCAGGAGTGTTTGTCACAGGCTGTGCTACATTGTTCTTTAAGGCTGCGAAGTTCGAGACACTGCCATGATAGGCATTGGCCTTCAAGTAATCCCACAACCAAAAATCTCATGGAGTAACATCATGGGAGCAAGGTGGCCGTGCAACCTAAAAAAAAAGCAACTAATCACTGTGTCTTCTGTGAAGTGATGCCATAGGAGCTGCTATACCAGTCGTGCAATGTGGGGAAATGTTCCATCTTGCATAAAAATAGTGTCATCCAGAATTGTCATTGCTAAAGTAGCAGAATGACGAAACTGATCAGCTTATCGTGGTATTACCATATTAAGGAACATGTTAAGGAACATATTGGTTCTATTGGAGTGATATTCTCAGAAAAGAATGGCCCTCTTATGAAATCTTCTGTGAAGCCTCACCAAACAGTGAATGTAATCAGAGTTCCTGAAGCTCATGAATGATTTGAAAACCCAAATTTGACAATTTGGGGTGTATACAGTCCTGTTCAGATAAAAATGGACCTCATCTCTCCAAAGGATTTTCCAAGGCCAAGCACTGTAGACCTCAATTCTGGCCAGAAATGTCAGAGTAAATATTTATCGCTATTTATAATCGTGAAGCAACTGCTGTAGATGGCTGATCTTGTATGAAAAAAATTGAATAATTTTGTATAAGACTTTCCATACTTTGGTATATGGCATATCCAATTTTTGCACTACTTCATAGACACTGTTACTACCAGCAAACATGTCTTGTCTGATCTGTCAACAGTCTTGATTGCAACTTCCTCTGTTACCCATTGTTTCTGTCCTCTTCCAGATTGAACTTTCAAAGATCCTGTTTCTTCATACTTCCAAATCGTCAATCTAACTGCATTAGCTGACAGAGAACCTTTACTCAAGTTCTAGTAGGCTCTAAACTGATAAAGAGCAGCTACTGCATTGTAGTTGTCAGGTAAAATAACTTTACATGTAATGTGCGATGAAGTAATGTGAGGCAAATGTTGAGCACAACTATTAATACGAATGCATTTGTGATGCTTTCTCTTTATAGCTCTTTTATGCCAGTGACACATGTGGTAAACTTCATTTTACGCAAATTATCAGCTTCGTGGGCTACAACAGCACCATATTCCCTTATCTGTGACATTTTGAACTAAATTGTTTTGTTTTTTTTTCATGAAATTCTGCTTCTCATGTCCCAGTTAATCTCCTGTAAATTTGTTGACATTCAGTTGTTATATCGAGCTACAGACAGTCTGAATAGCGGAGCTTAATTATGGCTACCTGGTATACACTCATTGACATAAAAATTTGCGTGCCAAAAAAAAATTAAAAAAAAATATCATTCTAGAAAGCAAAAGTAAGTAAATAGGTATGGCGAGGGTAGATATGCAAATGAATAACATTTGGTATGATTATGCATGGCTGCTCATCCCACAGCGGTGCTGCAGTCGCAAGGCGTGAGGCTTATTACGCACACGCAGTGAAGTCTACATGCACTGTAAGGTGATCAGGTGATATCTATGAACTATAAACATGCCACAAAGATGCCTTAGACGTCAGTATGAACAACTTGTGGAGTTTTCAGAGAGGTTGTTTTATCAGGCTGCGAGAGGCGATTTGGGCAGCATGGTGAATTGCCCTCCATTTAGACTGTTCTGACTTTACAGGTCAGATTTTGTTGGGAGTAATGGACATATGAAGGCACCTCTACGACCCAGAGACAGACCACCAGGAGAGAGGATCGTTTGATTGTCAGAGAGGCATAAACAGATCCAATGGCTTCCTTGTCCACTATCCATCGACACGTGGCAGGATCACATAGGAACCCTGTCTCTGCCAGAACCATTTCCAGATGCCTAGCAGAGTCGAATCTGCATTCTAGATGTCCCTTCCATTTTGTGTCTTTAACACCCCTCAACATTGTCGACCGTGTTTGCAGTGGTGTCAGCAGAGAGCAATGTGGAATGCCACGGACTGGTAACATATCATCTTTAATGATGAATCCTGCTTTTGTTTGGGAACAGATGACTGCAGTGTCAGGTTTGGAGAATTACAGGTGAGCGTTACAATCCTAATCTCACTTTACAGTGGCATACAGCCTCCACTGCAGGCATGATGGTCTAGGGTGCCATCACATAAGATAGTCGTTCGTCACTAGTAGTGTTACGAGGAACATTGACAGCCCAGCAGTATGTTCAAGAGATCCTGTGGCCCCATGTGCTGCCTTTCCTGGCTGGCATCCAGGAGCAATTTTCCAACAAGATAATGCTCGTCTGCACATAGCTAGGTTTTTAAGGACTGTCTAAGTGTCATGTTGTGACACTTCTTGACCTGCCTGATTTGTCGCCAATCGAGTATGTCTGGGACCAGATGGGACGCCAACTATTGCCGTGTAGCAGTGTTTGTGATTTGGAGCATTATTTGCAAGAACTGTGGGCAAATCTGCCACATAAGACAACATTCGGCATATGTTTGATTCTATGCCTGACCATATCACCGCATGTATGCAGACATGAGGTGGTCCAACTAGGTACTAAAGGTGACCTTATTGTGTCTGCAGCTCTGCGGGATATTGTCTTGCCACTGTGATGTTATAACAGTCCTTTCCTCTACCATCTCCTGTCCTTTGTCTCTATCATCACACTAATAAAATTCCATTTGAATCCAATGCTTCCTTTGTGGGTGTGCATATTTTTTTGTCAATGAGTGTATAATCTTCATTAGATTCATTATGTTAAGATAGACCTTTCAGTATAGTCTACAATGGTATCCATTTACACAGTTTGATATCAAAGCTTTCATCAAAGAATCTTTGGCCAGCATAGATAAGAAAAACATCAGATCAGTGAATTTCAGTATATATGAATGGCAATATTGAATGCCTTCCTAATCCATTTCACTGAAGTAACTTATACAAAGTTTTGACCATCTTGCATCTTTTCTCCAACCTCTTTTAAACAGTTCTGTGTGAATATTTTTTTTTTTTTTTTTTATCATCATATGCCTTTCATTGCTTTCTTAGACTGTTTCTTAATGTATTGATCATAAACCAGTAACCAATTTAAGCTTACTAGCACTTTTTTAAAAATCCTTTAGTCAGTTGAATTAGTCTCTCCCATTTCCATTCATCTTCAAGATTTTTTTTAAAAAAAAATTGAATGGTACATACAAATATTGAATGAACTGTATTTGAATGAATAGCTTTTGTCTGTCAACTGCAGCCACAGTTGACTCTAGCGCTTTTCAAACACCTAAAATTGTCATAATTTTTTTCTCAAAGTCTTTTCTGACCATCAAACCAATTTCTTGAGATGCTTTGCACTCATTGGTATCACCAGAACAGCATCATTTGTCAATTCTAATCAGAATAAACAACTTGTAGTCTCTACATGCAGGGTACTCTGTCCATTAAAAATTCTACCAGAAATTTTGTTAAGCTTACTGGAATCTTCACAGTGCTGCATTTTCATTCTTTTAGTAAACTATGTGTATTTCCTTTCTTTTGGTCAATAGAAATGGTCAGTTTCCTTTGAACTTTCTTCTTTTGACTAAAGAATTTTTATTATAGCTATTAGAGTTCTTTTCACTATCTGCTATCATCTTATAGAGCACTTACAAAAAAAAAGATATTTCTTTATTGGTGGATGGAGTTGTGACAGAATAGCCTTCTTCTTACTATTCTTTGAGCTGCTGCTGTGATACTTGGTATCACAAAGTGTTCAAAGTGTGGTACTTGGTATCTTTAAAGGAAACCTCTCAAACATGGAAATGGCCAATTTTAATGAAACCTAGTAGGATTAATATATAGGTTGACTTAATTAACTTACCAAAATCTTAGGGGCTGAATCGAAACAAGAAGAGGAGAAAAAAATAAAACAAAACGTGATGGCTGTTCTCTTCTGTTAACTTACTCCCTCCTCATTTTTGTAACTGTTGCTTGTGTGAATATGTGGCTTTGTGCAAAAGATTTTAACTGGTAATTTTATAATATGAATCTGTCAAATTAATTCTGGATTTATTTCATTACATAATCCATAAAATTTTTCAAAACTCACATATATAACACTTCGTCATGATAAAAATTTCATTTACTGCTGAAGTTTGAATTCACAGCACACAAACAAAAATAAATTACAAATAAAGGAAATATCAATAAGTATCAATGAAATATGAAATTTGTTATCAAATTATAGGAAAAAATTTTTAAAAAAATTACTAAATAACTTGAGGAAAAAATAAAGCTTATAGAAAATATAAATGCCTTGATTTGTTAAGATTTAATTTAAGATTGAAAATTTATTGGTTTGAGTATAAATACACAAAATTTTAGGTGTGGAATAGGAAAAAATAGGAAAACAAAATTTGAATTTCAAGTTTCATTACATGTCTTATTGAAAAGTTATTATAATATTAAAGTTATTATTGGCAGTAATTGGAATTAATCAAAATGAGTAAGGTAAGCTCTAAAACAGTGATTAAAGCTAAGTACAATTTCACAGTAAGCAGGACATATAAAAGAAAAGTTTTACATGTTTTTCATCTGTGAACCATTTACAGTGGCCAATTAAAACATTTTTGAAACAATGATCCTTTGGAACATCAAATTTTTCCTGTGTATATCCAGAAGCAAACCAAGCATGATTAATCATAAACAACTATGGATGAGACCTACAATCTGCTTGTATATGACTTTCGGACAATTCAGTGCACCTTTCGATAGTATCTGAAAATTCCCTGAATAAAAGTGGATCAGCTGAAGGGTCAGTTGGTGTAAATCCATTGAAATATTGTTAAAACAGTAAAATAATATTTAATGGGTTAACTGACATTGTTTTGGCTTGATTTTAATTCATTTGAAAGTAAAAAACCTACTTAAAACCTCTGAAACACTGTTTTTCTATAGACATTTTAAGTGGACAAGTGCATTTTGGTTGCAATTATAAATGGGAAGGGATAATGATACAATATATTGAAGTTATAAGATATAACTGACTTGTGAATGAATTTATATTTTTTAATTTAATTTAATTCTTAATTTTTATTTTTCTATATTTTTATCTTCAATTTTTGGTAACAAAAAATAAAGATTAAAAATATAAAATATAAATTAGAAAAATAAATTAGTATATTTTATATATAGAATACATAAAATATAAAATAATAAAAAAATAATATACATTAACTTTGGGTATTTATTTTGGTTTATTTATTATTTTACTTCTGATTTTGGTAAATTTATTTAACTCAAATCAGCAAATTGTTGGTCTTACATGAAATTTTAATATTGATAAATCAAAGATTGACATTTTTATTTTCTAAAAGCATTATTTTTCATCAATTTATTTGGTATTTTAATTTTTTTCAATAATTTGGTAATTCATATTTCATTGATATTCATAGATATTTCCTTTATTTGTAATTTATTTTTGTTTGTGTGCTGTGAATTTAAACTTCAGAAGTAAATGAAATTTTTATCATCACGAAATGTTTTGAAAAATATTGTGGATTATCTAACGAAATAAATCTGTAATTAATTTGACAGATCCACATTATAAAAAGTACCAGTTACAATCATTGCACGAAGCCACATATGCCCGCAGACAAGTTACGGAAATGCGGTGGGAGTAAGTTAACAGAAGAGAATAGCCATTGCATTTTGTTTTGTTTATTTTTTTCCTCTTCCATTTCGATTCCGTCACTAAGATTTTGGTAATTTTAATTAAGTCAACCTATATATTAATCCTACTAGGTTTCATTAAAATTGGCCAGTTCCATGTTCGAGACGTTTTCTTGTAAGATTGCAAGCATTTTATTACATCTTAAAGAGAACTGATGTGCTTAGTTGTTAATTTAGAAGTTGTTAATTTAGAGCACTGTTTTTAATTTAGAAGTTTTCATTTGTAATGGTAAAAGTTGACCATTACAAGTTTATAACTTCACTAATCAGCCAGTAAGTCAGATGATCATATTCCTACAGAATGCAATTCCATTTAAAGCTTTAGGAAATGGAGTTCTCCAAGCATGGATTTCTTTAAGTCAGCTTTAGATTAGTTGATTTGTCATGCAGGAGACCTTTACCAATATGTCTAGGAATGTATCTTTTTTTCTGTTTTCCATGTTCAGTGCAAACACTGTTGACTTCAATGGAGTTCAGATTGCCAGATGATTTCCATCACTTCAGTATGATAAGCTGACCCTTGATATTTCTATAGAGCTTCTTTGTCTTGTTTTTCAGTCGTCCCCCCCCCCCCAATCTATGGTTTCAAGTCTCTGTAATGACTTACTCACCACTTGTGGTTACCACCATCTTGGGCATCATTTTTTTTATTTGTAAATATTTAAAAATCTTGGTATTATGATCTCTGTAAATGAAAAATTCTGAAAGCCTTTTTAGTGAGTCTGATTTTAATATAATGTCAAATTAATCAAATATTCTGGTAGTATCCACTTTACATGTAAAAGTGTAGCTCTGTAGATGGACCAGATGCTTCTTGGTAATGTTTTTCATGTGATCCTGTGGAACATGACAAACATTTTCCTTTTTTTTTTTAATTACTTTTTCCCACTGGAAATATTTCTTTATTTCTTTCTCCAAAAATGATGACCCTCTCATGCTGGTTTTTGATAGGAAAAAATAATAATTGTCAGATGGACTCAAAACACTCCATTCAGAAACAAGAATGAGGGCTACTAGAAAATCAAATAGATTGAAACTAAAGATTCTTTTTTGTATACAGAAATAACTTAATGAAACCCTGGAAGGCTATGATAGTTTTTTCATGAAGAACATATGAAGCATGTTACTCCATGTAATAAATAGTCTCATTTATCTGTTTTTTCCTTGAGTAAAACTCAGATTCAAATCTCCGATTTACAACTTGGATCTTCTTCTTGATATTCTTTATCATGTCCCTTTTATCAGCCCTGTTTTCCAAAATGTTATTGGTTCTCTGATAACACCCAAAAAATTCTGTCGTATGGTTTTCATGTTTATCATGTTACAGCAAGTAGTTATATTCTTACTTGCTTTTTTTTTTTTTTGTAGCTAAATCTGGGTTTTAATTCTTGATTATTTTTTCTTCCATTTAAATCATCATTATTTGATGATTCAAAGTTTTTCTGAAGTTGTTCTTTCTTTAGAGTTTTCGGTTGTTTTTTGGTTATTATCTCCATCCCTTCAGATTATCTTGTTTATTGATATTCTGAATTTAAGCTTCCTATCCTGTTTTCTTAGAAAATAAAGAGACCCTTGTCTTTTTTTATTTTTATGAGGTTTATGGATTTTTATTTGAGCAACATTGAAAGCTTATCTAAAGAATCAGTAACTGTTCATTTGGCTATTCTATTAATTATGATTATTTTAGAGTTGGTGAACAAGTGCAAGTGTGAAAATAAGTTGTTACAGAGACTTGAAAGGTAGATTTGTTTTGGGAAACTGAAAAACAAGACAAGACAAGCTCTATAGAAAGCAATATCAAGAGTTAGCTAATTGTACTGAAAATGGGACTTCAGTCCTTGTTTATAAGGGTAGCATTGGTGCAACAATCACCCCCTCCCCCATGGACACACTTTTTTTTAAAAAAAAGAAAATCTGTCTGTATTGTTAGTAGTTTTCTGTCCTTCTAAAAGTAATACACTGCATTAGTATAACTAACCCATAAATAAGAAATATAAGTTTTAGAAGCAAAACTATTTTCTTTTACATAGATTTAAATACCCTAAATAAAATATTGCTTTCCAAACTATTGAATTACTAAGGATATGCATATTCTTCAGCAGCATTGCAGTGTCTGTCATGAGGTTTTACCTATGACTTTTGGGATAAAATCTCACACAGATTGAGAGAAAGAAGTTTTTTTTTTCTTTCGCTCCTTCAAAGAATACACAAGTTGATTGCAACTAAGCTTTAATATAATGATCTTAATATAAAAGAAAATTATTCTCCTTTGATAACTTAATATTTATTAAGTAGGTATTTTTAAATTTGTTAAACTATCCTCATTAATTTGGAGAAATATTTAAACAAAATATACTTCTAATATTGTTTAATCTAATATACTTCTAATTTTGTTTAGAAATTTATTTACATCTTCATTTAATATATTGTAATGAATCAAAACCAAATAAAGGTGCAAATGACTAACTTAATGCTATAAGTACTTTATATTTATTAGGAATTATTTTACTTACACTGTTATTTATCTTTTTTATTATTATTATTTTTAGATATGGAGTGCAATAGATTTACTACGATACTGTGCAGTTGTCTGTATTCAGATTTGCCAGCATCTCAACATTCATTTGTTCAAAATTCCATACAAGCCGACAGTTCAAAGTTCAGCCTCCAGTCATCATATATTTCCCAAAAATGGTACTTTAAATCGATCCAGTATGAGACATTAATAATAAATTGTAGATATTCTATAATTTGTATTTTCTTCTATTATTTCTTTTTTTTATTCTTTTTTTTCTGCTGTACAAATGAAAATACTTGAATAACTTGAGACATTTAAAATGTTTAAAACTTTTTTACTTGTAGGATGGGCATGACACTGGTAGATAGCTTACTTTTTTTCAGTGATACAAAATTTTAGAACATAGGATATTTCAGTGGGATAGTTCACTAAATGCATGTAATAATGTTGCTATTTGATGTATAAATCTTTAAAAAGAGGATAGTTGAGGCCTTTTGACATTTGCCAAAATGTCAAAAATTCTGAAGTCCTCTTGCTAAGCTACATGGGATAGAACCAAATTATTGCATTCATTTAGGAATTTCTTAATTGAATTACCCAAAAATATAGCATCAGATTATTTTCCTGTTATAGATGATGCATTTTAGTATGTCCAAATGCTTCCTATTGAAATCATTCATAATGTTTTTATGGCAGTTGTTTTTCCATAAAACATTATTATAATTTTTGGGTTATTTGCCTTAGACAATATGTGTTACTTTTAAGTTAACCTAGCTATCCCATTATTTATTTGATGTATCATGTCTCTGAAAACTTTGGTTATCTATTGAGTAGTCTAAATGTGTTAAATTATTAAATATAGTCAATCGTGTTGTCTCTAATTTATCTGTAATTTTGTAAATAATCAATCATTGCTCCTGATAATTTGAGAAGTGCTATTGTGAGAGAGCAGTTTTACTGCTTTGCTTAAATTGGTTTTTGAATATATGTCCATACACAAGATTATATATATAATTTAAGCATAAAGGCAATTTGTCACATTTGCAATATGACAAGATAATTACAAACCATGATGTTATTTACATATATTAAAAAAAAAGACAATTAATTTTTTTAAAAATATATTTTAACAATAATTTAAGTGATGTCATTTATTAAGATTTTTAAAGAATTTATTTACTTATTTACTAATTTTTTTTGCAGCAAACTTTTATCTTTTGTAAGAATTGCATACATTTATGAGTTTCAGTAGAAAGTGAGATATTCAAAATCATTAAATTAAAATTTTTTACCTAATTATTTTTTGTTAACTTAAATTTTTCCAATTACTTAACTTTTAAGCAGTTTAGGGCTCAAATTCTAAAGTTATTACCTGTTAATTGTTATTGTGCTGCTTCATAAGTTGGTAATTGAAATAAAATTAATTTACATCTTATCACAGTCTTTCCTGCCACTTAAACCATCATAATCATGGATTGCTTCTGGCAGATTTACTGTTAGAAGTTTCGCTTGAATATATTATATGTACATATTTTGAGTAGTTATGGTTTCAGAGTAAATTTAAAAAGCGAGTTTTCTATTTTTACATGATCTTGTAAAGTTTTTGGCAAGATATTTGATACTATATTGGAAATAGTTTATTTAAAAATAGATAAAGCAAAGTATACTAAAGATATTTTTTTCTTTTGAATGTATTATTATAAGATTAGAAAGTTAAACAGAACTATCATGTTTGAAATCACATGAGTGATATTTATTATTATTATTATTTTTTTTTTAGAATTAAATATTTATTTTTATAATTAGACCTTTTTCTGTTAATTATTTTAACAATAATACTTAAAATTAATGGAATAAATTTTGAATATATTGAAAAGCTATTTTATTTTAAGCTGTATAAGAAAGAGATAATAGAACCATCTCCCAACTTGCTTATATTATAAATGAATATGCCAAAAAAATATGTTAATAAATAAGATTTTTTTTATCTCTGAATCAGTACAGTAATAATATTTGGCTCCTCTTTACTAGGGCCAGTAAAACTATAATTTATTATAATTACACTATTATCACAACACAGGCTTTGCTTATAAAGCCAAACCTTTTGTAATATTGAAATGGCAAAAATTTAAAAGCTGCATATTAAGGAAGTTTATTAATAGATTTAGAATAAATGGAATCTACACAAGTGCAGTTTTGTGCTGGTTTTTTTTTTTTTTTTTTTTTAAAAAATAAAAATGTAATTTATAATTGCAAAGACAATGATAGTGGTTAAAATAATACGTCAGTTTTTAATTCATTATCATTTTTATTAAAACTATCTTAATAATAATTAATTAGATTTCAAAAATACTAATGTTAAATTTCAAATGGAGTAAAATAATAATCTAAATTTATTTCATAATTTAAAGCATGTCTTTAACTCATTTTCAAAGTCTTGAATGAATTTCAGGTTAGCTTCTAGTATTTATTGGTTTTTGTTTAATTCAAAGTAATAGGTATCTATAAGTAATTTTCAGTGTTTCATTAGTAAAAATATAATCCTGTTGGTTTATAATATTTTTTTGTTCTTCCTTTAAATTAATGTGATCTTTGCAAGGCAAAATTACTCTTTGTTTTTTGAAGTTTTTGTGGATACATTTCCTTTCTTCTATTCTTTTAAATCCAGAAAAGTATTTTTTTTTTCCATAGCTTTTTTTGAAGTTTTCATTATTATTATTTTTTTTTTGGAATAATAAAAGTTTCATAAAATCACCAGTTAATTTAACTACAGTATAGTGTTTTCCAATGGTTCTTCTTTTGTCCTTTATATTTCTATTTTATTCTGGTTTTGTATAACAGAGACTTTCTGGTTATATCCACAAATCCTTATCCTTATCAATTCACTGTACATATTTTATCAAACTTCCCTCTCATTTTCATCATTAAAGTTTATTTGATGCTTCGATGAGTTTATCTTATTTATGTATGTAAAAGAGATGTGTATATAAAAAATATATTTGGAGTGTGTGATGTGTGTGAGTGATACATACAGATACTCTTGTCTTGAGTCATACATTTTTCATAGGATTTTCTATTAAACACCAACAATATTTTGTTTGTTGGTTACATATAATCATGTAGCAGTATTTCTAATTATTACCATTACCAATGCGTTATAAAGTAGGATTTGTAATTTTTGAGATAAGTTGCAACTTTATTATTATTGCAAAAACAGTAGTAGTCTCGAACAATCCTATTTGTAGAGTATTTGATCTCTTCAGTTTAATCTCTTTTTCAGTTATATTATTCTGGTTATTCATTCAAACTTCTATTAGGCTGTCCATCTATTGAAATTTATATAAATTAACTTTAAGCTTTTAACAGATTTGGCCTCCTTCTCAACACTAGCATATATTTTTCTTGATGCATCTTCTGCCGTATTTTCCTAAATGAACTTCTAGTTCTATGAATAGTCTTTCAGGATGTACTGTAGATTTTTCTTATGGCTTCTGTACTCATTGAGTTCCTTTTGTACTTTGATTAATAACTGTTCTACCTATTGAGTTGTAGTTCTTCTTAGATTAGAATGATGTTTTACTGAGATTATTAATATAAAATCAGAATTACTCAGTTGATAGTAAATTTAAAATATCAAAATAAAAAAACAAAACAAATTGTCTTTGAAAACAATAGCTTGTATAGTGGATAGTAAAATTTGGTTTGGAAAAGAAACAACATGTCTATACTCTCATATTGCTTTATTCTTCAGTTTGTTATTCTATTTAATTTATCTTTGTTTTTGTTTTGTTTTTTTTGTTTGTTTGTTTTGTATCCAGACTTCCTTGTTTTATTTTCATTTCCCATTAGTTAACTATCTGATTAAAATGCTGGCCTATTACTAAATGATCTTGGCTGTGTTATCACTGCTTCGTTTTTTGAAGTTTTTGTGGATACATTTCCTTTCTTCTATTCTTTTAAATCCAGAAAAGTATTTTTTTTCCATAGCTTTTTTGGAGTTTTCATTATTTTTTAAAAATAATTATAATAAAAATTATAAAATATCTTTACAGTAAATATATTGAGTTTATTGAAAATGAGTATTTTACCTTCCATTGAACCCTTATCATATCCTGAAAATGGATATAATGTGATAAATCAAAGCTACATAGGAAAATGCAGAGTCATGAGCCTTTAAGGAATTATGACTGAACTGATTACTACTTTTATTAAAAATATTAATCTAAATTAAGAAAACCTCTTGTTGAGCTAATTCTGCTTTGTTTTGCAGAGCCTGAAAGATCAGGCTGTTTGCCATTCAACCCAGATTTTTGTCAAGAAATCCATTTTATCATTTAATCAAATCATTGTGGCCTGACCTTTCAGAGAATCAGGTAACTTATTGTCTGTCATCTTTGTTAAGGGCTTTCTTTATATCTACTCAAAAGTTTCATAAATGACAGTGCTCTAGTGATTGTACAGCATTTTCAACGCGAATTGAAGTGAAGCAATAAAAAAGTTCATTTTGATTTTTTAGTAAGAGGTCTCACTACGGCCTTAGGTTACAAAGTGACCCGAAACCATATTACAGAATAGAATATGCTGAGGGGAAAAAATTAGAGATCCTGGCCATTTCTGGTTTTGACAATATTTTCACTTTTTGATAAACCAGTGTTGGACATTGTTTCATAATAAACATTTTCTGATTATGATTTTGTAACCATAAGTAGCATTAAATCTATGTTTTGAGAAACAGTTATCCTTTGCCTTAACTGTGATAGTTATATGGAGAGCTGCATGCATGGCTTCCATTTTGAATGAGATGCTAGCATGTGTGTGGCCATATTGACGCTATAACAACTTTTCATCATAAACTAACCTAACCTAAACACCTGCAAAGAGCAATGAAGGAAGCATGGTCCTAAAAAACTTTTAATAATAAAATAAAATGGCCAATTCTAACTGTGTTGTATAACTGACACTATTCCATAGACTAGTTAAAGTGATATGCTCTCTTTTCAGTCATTGCATTGGGATTTTGTGATCTCACTAAACATTTCCTGACATCTTCAGCTTAAATAAAGCAATGAACTTTTTTAATACAGAGACAGCTAATGCATTATTTCCAGGAGCCCAGGTTTTTTATATATATTTTACTCTTGATTTATTGTTATCGTCTTTATTTTATATATATATATATATATATATATATATATATATAATTATTGATTTGATTCAATATATTATATATTTTTAATTATCAATCTTTATGTAATTTCCTAATTTATTTTTTTTCCATTTTTTATTTCAAGCTTTTTTTAAAATGCTATTTGTAATTTTAAGTAGTTTAGGAAAATGAAGGGTCTAAGTTATCTTTCAGTATTTTTCACTCTCCCTTTACTGATTAGTTTGCTGGGCAGTTTTTGTGTTACATCAAGATTGCTTTATTTAAGTTTTGCAAATCATTCAGGAGTTGTCTGTTATCTTAGTGATTTTATGTTTTCTATGGATTTGTTTTGTTATGAGCAGAAAGTATATTTTAAGACTAAAAGAAGAAAATCTAATAACATTAGGCATTCATTGGATTCATTGACAGAAGAAATTAATATATAAAAATGCATTTAATAACCTAACATCATAGCTTAGCCTACTGTAAATGTACTCAGAAATAGCTGTCTAGCATCGCACGAGAGTATCGTACTACATACTGCTAGTCCAGGAAAAGATCAAAATTCAAAGTATGGTTGCTACTGAATGTGTATCACTTTTGCACCATCATAAAGTTGAAAAATCATAAGTCAGGGAAATAAGTTTTATTTATAGATGCTAGTTTTCTATGATTTCTTTTTGCGACACTGGGCATTTTATTCTTTTTTTTATTTTCCTTTGAAGTAGCATTGTCGTAGTTATTCTGATATCAGCTTAGTTAAAAGTTTGGGTTTGCTTTTTTTTTTTTTACTTTAGACCCGTTTCCTAATGTATGTTCATCTTTAAACTTTTTCTTGCTCGATTGTTTATGGTTAAATTCATTAGGCACTTTTTATTTTTCAATGTAAATGTATTGATTTGCAGTTGTATTTTTATGGGATTTCTCATATAAGATGTTACTGTTTAGATAATGCATTATTTTAGAAACCACATCAAAAAGTATTATTCTTTGAACTGAGATGAGCAAATTCGCTTGATTGAAGACAGTGAGCTCTTGCTGTTTGATGCAGGAATTTGCAAATGGTCAGATGCATTTTTTTGATAACCAATGATTGAATTAGTATGAATTTTCTAATCATATTCTTCATAATTTAATGAATGTAAACGACTTGTCCACTTTTGTTATCCTCTCAAAATCCTTCACTATAGTATTTTTAAAATTCTAAAGACCATTATTAGGTTGCAGACAGTAACATTCATGAATGTTTTTAATGTATTAGTCACTTCAATAATAAATTTTATATTTTATTATTCATTATTGTGGTGACCCAGTAGAAAGAAACTATGCATCAGTGTCCCTGTTAGGAATCTAACAATGATATCAAGAAGTTAAAAAATAAACTGTACATCTCTTTTGATTCATCTCCTCTGAGAGCTTCAAAAACCATTTCCGTTGCATAAACATTGCTGCTTAACTGTCAAGAGGCCAATAAATGGTAATGAATTTATTATCTTCCTACATTTTTATTATTTATAATAGTCTTCTAACTGAAAAGCCCTAATACACACAATTATCATCTATAACTTTTTGAGGCTAAAAATGGATTTTTTTTTTATATTGCTGAGAAATGAAGTCCATCTCTCTCTGTATGAGGAATAGTTTTTATTGCTTTAATAAGAATTTAACAAGTTATACTAATTGCACACAAGTTTACAGTTAGAAATAGATCAGCAGAAAGATAGTAATAAAAATAGAATTTTATTCACTCAAATTTGGATTAACTTGTTCTGATTTATTTTTGAAATTGTCACCCTTCTATGAGCCAAGTGCTGGTCACCATTTTTTTTAATAGTCTATACTGTTAAAAATTGTGATATATTAATCTTTCTGTAGAATGTTTGTCTTATACCAAGAATGTTATCTAGAAGAACATTGTATTATGTTTGCTAAATAACCTTAACATTACAGTCAGTTTCAAAAGGGATTGATAAAATTATAGTTTGAGAATCTTCTCAAACAACTGATAACATCATTGAATGGACTAAACTGTAAAATTCTTTCAATTATTATGCAGCATGACGTAAAATTTAAATTATTGATTATTTCTCATTGCTGTATGATGAAATAGAGACCATCTTGTATGGCACTTAACATTGAAAATTTAATTTTTTGTCATTTCGTTTTTTTATTTATCTAATAGTTTTACATATTAATAATTTCTATTGCAAGGCAGAAGCATTGTCATAATGTAAAACCTTGGCTGAGCAAGTTGGGAAAAGATGGACAGAACTTAAAATATTTTTAAGCTAAAATACAAGTTTAATGCAAGAGTAATAGAAAACATAAAATATGAATATTCAAAATTGTTTCTAAAATATTAATGCTGCTTATTAAATCAGAATTGTGTTTACGCCTTTTGTTGTTTCATTACTATATACACATATATCTACATATTTAATGAAAAATAAAATTAAACACCTCTCAAAATATGTCTACTATCTGACACATCTTTTTTGATGATCACGTTTTCGCGAGATTTTCGGAAATCGCGAGATTTGGCCATTAGCCTCTTCAGCAGGTCTCAAGGAATGTAGTATTGTGAATGTCTGTCACTAGAAAAATGCTAGAGAAAAAATGTTAAAGTTGGAATTTTACCTTCAGCGTAGAGGCGATGGATGCAGCGGCGAATAAGGCATCGGTCAAAAATTGTCGACATCAGTAATGGGGCGTGCTCGTGGCCGCTTCTTCCCCGGAGTTGATAAGCCTTTTTTCTCGTCATTTTTTGAGAAGACATGGATAGAGGCTATTCTCGCGTCAATCACGTGAAATCACGAAAATTCGGGATCATCAAGATCGATGTGTCTCAGTTTAACAGCTTATGTCTATATGATCATCTAACATTAGTCTTTTAATATTAATAATTAATTAAATTAAAATATTATTTCATATATAGTTTAGAGGAAATAAAATTTAATTGTAGAATCAGAATTTTACTTTTAATTATTTTTTTTGATAATAATATGTTTAGCAACCGAGAATCGGTACACTTGGCTAGATATATTGAACTGGTCTACATTTGAAGAAAGATCCAATTTAGTTAGTTCTGAGGAAAGTTAATTAAAGAATTCAAAATTAAAGTAGAGTTTTCACTTGCATGATGGAAAAAAAATGCGTAACAGTCAGTTTATTAATAATGTAGAATTCAACAACTGAATAAATATCTAAACAGACTGACTAGTTGCCCTAATAGTTACTATTTACTGCATAAATTGCTTCTGAAATTTTGTACAAAAATATTAGTTAGAATTAAAACACCAGACTTCAAGCAAATGATATGTAGGTTACAACTTGTAAATAAATACAATTTTTTGTTATTTTCTTTAAGTTTCTCTATCTAAAGAATTTATTTAACAATGTTAAATGTTGTTGTATCTGTTAGTTGCATTTGTACATCTTTGTTTGCTTCTATTTAAGTTAGCTACAATCTTCTTAAATGATTGAATTAAATATTTTTAATAAAAAAGAAGAAATTTCCCTTATTCATTTTTTTTTCTCCTTTTCTTTTTCCTTAATTGCATCTTGCCTATGGAGCAGTGCAACACTATGATTTTAATTTGATTTGCCATTAAGATTGAAAAGACAATTATTACTGGAAGACTGTCTATAGATAGCAATGCATTTGTTGCTGCATACGAGAGACTGGGGTATTTCCCACATCATTGAAAAGAAGATAGACGATTCCCGAACACTAGGACATGAAAGGCCTTATCTATCTTTTCAACGATGTAGGAAATGCTCCAGTGTCGTATTCAGTAACTTGGCCCACAGTCACATTAGGACTACAACAGTGCATTTGTACAACATAATTTTTGAAATTAGGTGTGGTAAATTTTTACATACTATCAAATATTAATTGTTAAGACTTCAAAGTTCTCTTATTTTTGTTAGACTTAAATGAAAATAATGATGAAAAGAGAGCTTTATATACTTGAATCCCTATAAAGGGCAATTAATGTATATTGTGGGAGGAATCCATCAATAACAACATTGTACAATATATTTGAAGCTTTTGAAAGGAGGCACATAATATTGCTTTTAGGTGGGGTAAACTTTTTATTGAGAAACTTTTTTATTGAGTACATTTATTAGTGACATCTCCTGAAAGTTTCAGAAAATGCTGCTTTTCTTTGTGTAATTATTTCATCATTTCTTTTGAAAAAAATGGTTTATGGAGTATTTGCCATTATATCATTCAAAGTTTTTAAGAAATGATCAGGAGCAAATGCTATTAATGACTGCACTTAGTTCTTTTCTCATTCTTATATACATATTTAGGTATTAAATTTCTAAATGAAAATATTTACTTTTCATTAGTTTTCTACTTGATTTTTTTTTCTGTTGATGCTTAAATTGTTACAGTTTTAGACAAGTATATCTAGATATTAATTAACTTTTTTTCTCTGGCCTTTTGATCCATTGAAACGAATGTTGTGTGCTATTTCAAACCTTTTGACTGTTGTATTCTAATTGGCAGAAAGTCCTGATCATGAACTGAGTTCTCAACATTCGTTTCAAGAGGGACAAGAGGCCAGTGAAGAGACTCAGCCTTTTTTGCCTTGACAAGTAAGTGAGCCTCCTTTTTTTTTTTTACTGTTTCTTGACATTCTCAGAAGTTTTCATAGTTTAAGAACGAATGACTCTTTCTTTTTTTTCTGTTCCTGCTTGATATACAAACTTTAATTGTTTTCTATGAGAACATTCTCTTCTAATAGATGGAGGAATATTGGTAAACAGTAAACGGTCTTAAAGTAGAAAAACCAACATTTGCTTAACTCATATATTATTTCAATCAGTTTTCAAAAAATAATTACAAAGTTTAACAAAACATAGCCTTCGGTAAAATCTGTAATTGTAATTCTTTAGTTAATAATATCAGAGGTAATTTTCTGCTGATTGTTCTACAAGGATCAAATTCCTATTTGTTAATCGAGTAATCTCTCCGTATGACATGAATCAGTATATTCTGATTATATAAGATGCTTGAAATAATATTTGTTTTCAATTTACCTATACAATTCTCACTTACACAAGCTATAACTTCTTGCAATTGTTTTTAAACGTGTAAATAGTATTTGTTTGTGCTACATGCATATAAAATGGCAACTAATGTTATGCATTTTTCATCCAAGTATAAATATTGTTTTGGTTATTCACTAATGAGTAGGAAATAGTTTAAATACAGTAATTGACCATGAACCCCCCCCCCTTATTTAGATATCATTGACTTGTGTATTAAGATGAATTTTATCTTGGGTACAGTTTTTTCTTTAGTTAAATTAAGATAATGGGAAGTTACAGGAAATAACCTTTATAAGTTTCATCTGAGAAGCAGTTTAACACTTTTGGGTCGTACCCTTTGCTCCCCTGGTTTTCCCCACAGATCATGCTATTTTTGCACATTTTCAAAGTGTATGTATCACGTACACAAACATAAATGGATAATTATTTTGGATCAGTGGTAAAGAGTGTTAATATTTGTCTTCAAAATGGTATAATAGATTTTATTGTAAGTATTATAACAAACAAGAAATTTAGTAACAAAGGAAAGTAAAAATTGAGACAAAAAAAAAGTTTTACACGATATTAAAAAATTAAAAAATTCCAGAATATGATAAATATGAAAAAATTAATATTAAACAATATAAAATTGTATAATTATATTTTATATTGTTATAATTATATTATAAACAATATCAACACGTAGTCGTTTCAAAATTCTTTGAAAACACTATACACAGGCTTCCAAAACAAGTGCCGACATCGGTACACTTCGTGACTACAGAAAAGATATCAACAGTAAACCCCACCTATTGGTGTATTTTTGTACTACAATAGGAGTGGTCGCCGCTTAAATAAACGCCTTCCAAAGTGAAGCAAAGCAATGAGAAATTCGTGCTTGGAGAATTGCCGAGCAACGTAAATTTAGGGAATATATAGCCGCCCGTAGAACCTATGGGCAGTGACTTGAATTTGTTAAGGAAAAATTAAGTTTTAAATTGAGGAAGATACTGTATAATAAAATTATGAGAGGAATCAACTAACATACAGTATAATCTCTGATTGCAAAAATAATACAACTGTATTATACATAAATTGCAATTATACATACTATCAATTTTGGAGAGTCATTATCTTTAATGACTCATTCATCTTAATTCATTAAGATGAAGCTGTCTTTACCCTATAATTTCCTTAATAAGTTTAATGCTGCCTTGTGAGAAATTTTGGGATGGTTTTAGAAGGTTTCTGATACTCCAAGGAAACTATTTTTACTGAAATTTAATAAGTTACGTCTAGTCAGAACCCCGAGAAGGAAGTTGGCACACATAATAAGTATCTACATGATTTTTATTCTTTTCAACATTTATGTTAATTGAAATTTTTTTATTAATTTAATTAGAAATCATGAAGTGATATATTTAAAACTAGTTTACAGCGCTCTAACAATTATTTTGAAAATAATCTAAAACTGTGTGAATGAACTACTGTATTCTACATTAATCCAGAATGCAAATACTCTGTATAGTGTCAGTTGTTCTGCAACAACAGAAGGTAAAGTTAAGTATATGTGAAAAGGTGTAGTCATACATGCTTGGAGGAATAGAAACAGTATTTATGAGATAGCCTACATGCCCCAGTCTTTCCAAGCCTAATGTTCCTGAAATCATCGTTAAACAAAAGACGAGAGGTAAATCATTACTATATTTTGGCAATCAAGGTAAAATAAAGCTGTGGTTTTTCAAAGTTGGTATCGCCATATAGTTGATAATCATAAATCATAAAATTTAATTTGCAATAAGTTCACTGCTTATGTACAGTTCTAATGTCATTTGCAGTTGTTTTTTGAAAAGATTATCATGTGCCAACTGTCAAGAATCATGTATTTGGTTAATCCACGGTCTCTGCTTGATATATGGGGTTTTTAAATTCATTACATTGACATCAGAATCTCTGAAACTGTGTTGGGTGATTTTTTTTTTTTTTTTTTTTGCAAGAACATAGTTGCTTTATTCCAAAAGGCTACAAATGAAAACAGCAAAGCCAAGTTTTCCATAATCAGACATTTATGTTTTGTCATAGCAACTTAGATCCTAGGTCTTAATCTTCTAATTAATAATCTTTTGAGGTTATCCAGAATACCACCATCAACCAATGTTTACCAGTTGCAGGTTCAGGTGTAGGCTTAGATGGTGTATGTTTATATTATCAATGCACACTTCCTATGCCTACATTCAAGCTGAAGATGAACTTATAACATACTGACTATAATATTGGGAGATATCTATGTATTTTTTCGAAGAACATTATGTATTCATGTCATATGACTCAGTTCCATGTTTTCAGTCATTATCAATTTGGCCATTTCTCAAACCTTCCTCTTTTAAAAAGAAGAATCATCACGATCCCTGCTTTTGTGTTTTCTTTAAGCCAGTCATTTGATTAGTTTATTTCTGTCTCATTTAAAATTTCCATTAAAAGTGTTATTATCAAAGTTTACATAAAAATGACTTATGAATCTTTCTTCACAATTGTTTGCTACTGATAATAATTGGACCAAATACTTAAGTTCGTTAAGTTTGTTCCTGTTTTTAATTTATCTGAATAATTCTTTTTTGTAATATACTAAACAAAAAAAAAAAAAAAGCTTAAGTCATTTTAGTGTATTATATTGAAATAGTTAATTACAATATTTTTGATACATAATTTATTATGTCTTGACACTCTCTTATTAGTTAGAAATATGCAACAGTACTTGTGTTTTTGATGTTTTTTCATCGTTAATTGAATGTAGTTAATTTATGCACCTATCAAAAAATTTCAGCATTTTATTAAATCAGAAAATATAGTCAAAGCAATATAAATCTAAAAAATTAAATTTAACATGTGTTAGAATATTATGACATTAACAAAAACAAGAATGCACATAAACCTTTTAGTGAATTAATCCTTCATGTGCTAAGCTTCATGTAGCGGGTATTAATTATTCACCCCTTTTATTCTTAATTTATTTTTTATTTTTTTTTATTGAGGGGTCATTGTCTTGTATGTTTGTCTGTTTTGTATATTGTCTCCATTTTACTGAGCTAGATATTCGCGAACTGATGACAGTTGGGAAACTCGAAACAGTACTGTCTCAGTACAAATTCCAAAAATAGCTCGGTGAAGAATTTTTGTTTAGTTATGTGCGTTCTTGTTTTGTTTTTTTTAATATAAATCTTCTTTACCAAGAAATGTTAAGTTATTTATATGTACATATGAAATCCAAATTTTTGATATAATTTCTGACACTTGTTAATATGAATTGTAGAGAAAAATTGTTAGAACAAAAAAACATTGTAGGGTATTGTAAATAATCATACCCAGCCATCTCAAGCAATAACTGAAAAACTATTTATCTTCGGAAGCTGAAATGTTTAAGCTGTCTATTTTTGAGCACTCGGAAGATTTTTTATAGCTCAATCCATAGGGAAAGAGAAGGAAATCAAAGTCGGCTCTACATGTAGCTTATTATGTTAAAGTTATGTAACTATGATAAATGAAGGATGCTCATCATATGGAAGTTTGATATAAAGTTGTTGATATAACAATTCATTTTAAGTCTGGGCCACTAAATATGAGTCCTTACTGATTTTTTTCTTCTTTTTTATATATATATATAAATGGACCCTTTGGTAAGGACTATGAAATCAGAATCCATTATTTACATCAATAATTTCAATTTGTTTATTCAGAAGTTGGCATGTCTGCTAAATTTTCTTTGTTTTATACTAATATAACAACAAAGGAGTTTTACTATAAACATTTCAAAGTTTAGAATTTTTCTTAAAATCCTTAAGGAAAATTAAGTGTTCCTTGTTAGGAGACATTAAGATTCTTGATGTATCAATTACAGTAGAGCCCTGATTATCCACGAGTGCCGCGAAAAATTTTTTTAATTACAAACCTCAAGAAAACCAATTTTAATCCAAGCTAACTACAGGGAAAATATAATAGGCCTTACAGTGCGAAGGTCGAAAATTACTGACAGGTTTATTGTGCATCGTGATCCTATAGGCCTTCTCGGAATTTGTGGATGCAAACGTAGAGCAAAGGGTTCTGCTTTACTGTACATATTTTAAAAGTTTTACATAGTATGTTTTTGTACAATAAAATGTAGTTTTTAATGGTGAAATATATTTTTTTCGTGTTTACACCTCATTTTTAGTCTTTTTTCGGGTTATCCACGATTTTCGTTATCTGCGAAGCCCTTGCTACCCAATTCCACATAGCACCGATAATCGGTGCTCTACTGTATTAATATTGAAGTTAAGGAGGAAAATTTCACTTTCATGAATATGTAAGTTAAGGAGGAAAATTTCACTTTCATGAATATGTAAGTTAAGGAGGAAAATTTCACTTTCATGAATATGTAAGTTAAAAGAAGTTCTACAAATCTCGAATCATAAGACAGAGAGAAGTTAAGCAATGCAGCTCATTTTTATTATTGGACCGAATTAGAACATGTGATCATTTTCTTCTTCGATTGCCAAACTCAGATGGAAGTCATTTATGAACTTATCAATACAAATGTCAAACTTTCACTCTGTCTTCTGCACAAATAGCTATGCAGGCAAATGTTGTATGTGGAAAAAATGTTTTTTTTTAATTATGAATAGTTAGATAAAACACATGCATAACCTCTTATTATTTTTTTTAAGCACATACAGTAAATATATTTATTAATTTATTTTTGGTGTCCCAGGAGGAAATGTCAGTATTATGGAAGGTCATAGTATCAGTCATTTTCTAAGAAAAAAAAGTTTATATGAACATCTGTCCTATTCAGAATTTCTCAGATTGAGCTGTTTGAATGCATCATATTTTGAATTTGGTGTGCAATGTCACTTCACTGCCACTGTCTGAAGAATGTGAATTAGTTTGAAGCCAAGAGCATTGATGTTGATGATGGAAAATTTATTATAGGTAGGTAGGTATCCAATGGCTACACTAGTTGAGTACTTTTAACCAGTTTGGTATCGTGCTTCCCAATCGAAACCATTTAAATTTTTTGAATTTTGAAAATTCTTATTTAGTTTTGTACTAATAAGAAGATGGTCTTCATTCATAATTGTAAATTACATAAAATACATACAGCAGAATTGAAAATATTAACTTTACGTAGGTGAATGGAAAGTCAGTCTTGTCCTCAATTAAGTAAATAAGGCAACAGCTTCTTTTCGAGGTTTTAGTACAATTTTCATTCTAGGTTTTATCTATGTTTGCCCATTTTTTGTTTTGAGACAGCTGATTCATTTGTTCATTTATTTTATTTTGAATTTTTGTTTTCATGATGCATTTAAATGTGCTAATACTGATGGATTTATTATAGCAATAAAGTTTAGTCCCTTTTTTTTTCTAAATAGTCAGCAATATATTTTTCCAAGTAAGTCAATATGTGAAAGTATCCACTGAAATTATATTTGTTTAGATAAACATAGCTTCTTATAGTTTTATTAAATTTCTTATTTCTAAGATTTATTTTGTAATTGATTTACAAAATAAATGTTGTTAGATGCTATTGCTTGTATTGCTGATTTTAAATCTTATCAAAAAAAAAAAAAGACGCATTTTTGAATTTATTGGGTCTGTAAATAAGTTGCTCCATTGCTTATAATATTGCCTATATTTCAGTGTCAAATTTGATTTAAATTGGCCTATTGATTTGTAATGAGAAAATAAAATTGAATAAATTCCAATTCCTGCATTTTCTTTGTTAATTAGTGAGCCATCTGTTTAGATATGTAACTATTCTGTATTAGGAAATCTATTTTCTATAGTAGCTATTGTCAATTGTTTTAATTCTTGAGGTAAATAATCATCTTTCTTAACTTTTGAATTTAGGTCTAACTGTATTTTCTATGTTTTATAATCTCAAGGGTTTGTGTTTTTGTGTGTGTGTGGGTGGGGGGGGGGGGGGGGTCAGCTTGTATTGGTAGACTTAAGTTTTCTAAATATTCACAATTATTTTTTTTTTTATATCAGTTTGTATTGAGTTGGAGGTTGTTTAGTCTATATTGTTGTATCAGGAAAAGATTTAATTTTTAGGAAGCTTATATAAGCTGCCTGCTGTTTTATTTCTGTAATAATTGGTTTGTTATGGGTATACAGTTGGAGGGCTGTAATTGAAGTAGTTTTCACAGTTCCTGTTATTAATCTTAAAATGTTTTGTGTTTTTTTCAAGGTGGTTTAAGTTTAGTTACGTTTGCTATAACTATTGCTATGCTACCATATTTGATTGTAGGTTTTATTTAAAATTTCTTGGGAACTTCCCATGCAACTCCACTGAAGGTTGGATTCTATTGGAGCTGCATGAGTCGATCAGAAAGTTGAACTTGCAGTCTATCTGCAGGCGTTGCAGGTAGAGGGGAATGTAACCGCCTTCGTGGTGTAGCTTTGAAGTTGCTTAACAGAATCGCCTTCAGCCCAAGGGAAAGAGGGTGACATTTGCACGCTTTTTAAGTCTTAATGGATTCCTTCACTGAGGCGGCAATATTTTTCTGATATTATCAGAAAGTGAAACCATAATTGGCTTACTATATGATCAGCCCAAATGAAAGAAAAGAAACATTTTTAGAAGAAGTAGTGCAGAACAGCATTTTAATAATTTAATTTCATTGATTTCATGTATTTTTTGGGTTAAATAGAACCAATTTGAGTTTGTACTAAGTGGAATTAAGCAATTTATTAGTCCCACAGCAACAAATGCCAATAAAAACCTACTAAATGCACAAGAGAAGTCAGCTCAAAACGAAATGGACAAAATATTTTTCTGGGAAATTCAACATCTGTAAAATTAAAAAAATTGCAAAAAAAAATTCACAAAGATCATAAATGAAATGATTGATTATTTTTATTCTTCTGCCACCTCCAATTATAAAAAACGCAGTTGCAATAGAATTTTTTTTTTTTTTTTTCAAAATGTAGCTGTCTTGATGAATATCATTTCTTTTGGAAAGTTACATAAATTTCATAGGAAGGAAATTTAACTTTAATTGGAAACATCACATTAAAACTTTATTTCTAATGAAACTTATGAAATTTAAACACACATTAAAAACAATTTTTTTAAACTATATTGAATCCAAGCTACCATGAAATAATTTTAGAATCTTCATTATCAGTTCTTTTTAAGTATTTTTGTTTTCTTTTAATATTCCAGTATGATTTTATTTTTCAGGTTTAATTTGAAATTAAGTTAAAAAGAATAGGAAGTTTTATTGTGTTGTTTCATTATAATGATAAAAAATAAAAATCCATTTCTCAAACATAAATTCGTCTGCTAATTAAATTGTCATGAATATTATCTAAAACGTATTTTCGATTAAAATTAACTTCAAACATATTTTCGAAATAATAAGTTTAAAAAAAAATTACAATAATGATACATTATATACATCAATAATGAGGATCTATATTTTAATTGAATTCCCTTATTTTTATCAATTTCTGTATTAGGTGTCAACTTGTATTTGTTTCTAAAAAAAAATTTAAAACATGATTTATTTCGATCTTTTGGCTATAGAAAACTGCAGATGTAAACTAGATTCTTAAGTTGCCCAATACTGGTCCCTCCCAGAGTCCCTGGGTGGGACTTCATTCTCTGTGAGAAGGATGACTTTAATACCCTCAATTACAACTAAAGCCTGTCCTCCACATTGGAAACTCAAGCCCGGTGGCTCTATGGGGTCGAGGGCCTGTAATTGCGGCCAGTGCTGTCCGACTCATGCAGCTCCAATAGAACCCCACCTTTAATTTCTTTAACAAGGTGGACATATTGTTTTACTTTTTTGATTACATTGTTTATTTGGTGCTCCCAATTTATTATCTCCCAAATTATTTGGTTTGACTAAACAATTGATAATGTTTTATTAATAGTAATTTGCATATTTTCACTATTTTCTGACTATACTTGTAATATTCTTAGAGCTTCATTAACTCGATTCTGAAGAATTAACTGTTGTCCATTTTTGATTTTAGATTTGGTCCAGATGATTATATCATTGCAAATAAGCAAGTAGATATTCATTCTACTGATTTTAGTATTTGTGAGAGGTCATTTGTGGTATGTAAATGTTAAAAAGAATAGTAAAACTAGTTTTAGTTTGTATGTATGTTGATTTACTGTTTATGTTCAATTTCTTTAATTTGGCTATAAGTTTATTTCTTCGTACTGTATCGTATGCTCCTTTAAGTTTGATGAAGACAGCCAAAATACTTTCGTTTTTTTTTTTTTTTGTTGAATGCACTTTTTATTTCTTGGGTAATTTGGTTAAATGTAGTTCTGTTTGTTCTAAAACCGGCTTGTTCATTTGCTGACAAATTATTTTTCCAATACCAATTTAATCTGGCATATATAATTTTTTCAAAAATTTTTGTGATCGAGGTTAAAGCAATTGGTCTATAATATGAAGTGATGTCTTCTTTGGGTTTACCTGGTTTTAAGATTGGAATGATAACTGCTTTAGTGCAGTTTGAAAGAAGACTTGTAGTAGAATTCCAAATTTTATTATAAATTTCTAGCAATTTTTGGAGTTATTTATTTCCTAAGTTTTTTTAAGAATTCGGGAATGATTTTGTCTGGTCCTTGTTGTTTTCTGATTTTAATTTGTCTAATAGCTGTTTGAGTTCTTTGATTGTAAAATTTTATATAAATTATGGTTATCTTAGGAAAGAATGTTTTGATCTGAATTATTTTTGTTTTCTTGTTTAAGTTTATGTAATGTACTGAATATCGAGTAGAGACAAAAGGTATTAAATTTCTCTGCTATTTTTAGATTTTCAAAAATTTCAGTTCCATTTATTTGAACAGGATGTGAAGATGAAATTGAAAATTTATTGTTCAATTTATTTACAAATTTATATGTTTTTATCTATAATCCATTCTATTTCAAAATGATGTGAATGATTTGCATTTTGCTTCGTTAATGCTAAAATATAATTTTGCTGCTGACTTTCTCCATTCAATAATGTCTATTAGTTTTTGTGTAATTTCAGCCTTATTCTCTTGCTTGATCTCTAAAAGTTCTAATTGAGACATGCAGAAAGGTGTGTAATTACTTTGTTTTCTACATGGTATGTTTGGTTTGACTGAGCTCTGTATTAAGTCACACAACTGTTCTAACATTTTTTTCTGGTTTGTTGTTAGTACTGATTTCATTAATTTGCTCATCTATGCTTGTACTAAATTTGATCCAATTAGCTTTTTTTTTTTAAATTTATTATAAACTGTAACAAATTGTCACTTGAACAGAAGAGATTAGAAACAGTATGTAAAATCTTACTTATCAGTAATTCTATACTTTCAAATAGCTCGATATGGAAAACTGTTTGGAATAGTACATATGTTCATATCAACTGTTTTCCTTTGAATGACTAATACTATGACCTTTCAGAATTGACCTTTTCTCATGGAACACCCTGTATGTTTTATGTATGTGTGTGTACACTGCCTGCTCAGTTTAAAGTGGACACCTGTGATATGGAACAGACACTTTATTTACAGCGTGTCTAATAGTGCAACTGTGGCCTTTTGCCCTAAGCACAGCATCCACACACCGTGGCATGCTCTCCACCAGTTTCTGATAACAAGCAACCGGTATTTTTGTCCACTCCTTCAAAGCCTGCACAAGTTGGATGCGTGTTTGCGGTCGCATCGGATGCTTATGAATCCGGCACTCCAATTCATCCCACAGATGTTCAATAGGGTTCAGGTCTGGTCTCTGGGCAGGCTACTGAGGTTCCTGAACATTATTCTCTGGAAACCAGGCGCTGAGCGCATTGTCGTGCTGGATCAGAAATGGTCCTTCACCGAACTGCGACTGCAATGTAGGAAGCATGGAATTGTCTAGAACGATACTGTGTGGATGCCATGTTCCCCTCGATCACAATCAATGGACCATGTCCAAACCAGGAGAAACACCATCACACCACCACCGCCCAACTTCGCTGTTGGGATGACACATTCAGGTAGCAGCTGCTTCCCTGGCAAACGCCATACCCAGCTGCGCCCATCCGATCGGTAGAGTATTAAGCATGATTCATCGCTCCACATAATGCTCTTCCAGTGGTCCATCGACCAAAACCGTCGCTCTTTACACCAGGCCACACGATGCTGGGCATTTACAGGGATGATGTTAGGCTTGTGGGCAGCAGCCCGACCGGTGTACCCTAAGGCATGGAGCTCCCGATAAATCGTCATGGTACTGACAGTTGTTCCCGTTGCCTGCTGGAAGTCCTGCCGCCGTTGTTCCGCGTGAATAGCCCTTTCTACCGTACCAACCACTTTAGGGCTCTCCGGTCTCTATTGGTCAGCGTGCGGGTTTGGCCACCTCCATGATGTCGTGTTTCTACTCCTTCACGTTTCCATTTTATGATAATAGCACCCACGGTCGACTTTGGCAAGTTCAGTGTCGCTCCTGTGGGTCGCAATCTCTCGCCACTAAAATGGCAGGCTATGACTACTCCACATTGAAAATCACTCAGCTGCTTTGATGATGGCATTTTACCTCAGCACGTGGTTACATGACTCCAACTACATATGACCGTGTTATTTTATAACGAATATATTCAAATTATTGCCCGAATTTGCATGGGTTGTTCCACTAAGGCAGGTGTCCACTTTCAATTGAGCAGTCAGTGTATATAGAATTATGATAAGGTTTTTATTGAAATATTCAATCTTTTTGCTTTGCATATTGTTTTGATTTGCCTCTTCTGCAATTAGAAAGCTATACAATTTTTCAACAATAATTAAAGATAAAAGAAATATTTTAGAGAAGAGTACTAATGGCTGCTAGGATTTTGAAATGGTATAGTACTAACATGTTTATTTGGCTGTATTGCAAGATGCAGAAAGCCACAAGGCAGACAAGTTTAAAGACTGAATGTCTATAATAACAACAATAAGGATTCAGATGAATCTCTAGATAATTAAAAATATTCTCAAACAAAATGATGATGAAATGTTAAATTACTGACTCAGTTTTATGTTTCATTTCATAATCATTTGCTGTAAGTAAAAAAATAATTCTTGAATATTTTAGAAGTCTTATGTTGACATCTAATTTGAAAATAGTTTTTTAGTGATGCCAGTTTTCAGTAATGAATGGATATAACCTCTATTACAGATTAAGCCAATAAAACAAAAAATATGGCTTATGGCTTTCATATTGGGGGGCAGTCATAAACTTGAAAAGTTTGAAAATGAGAATTGAGCTTATATTGCTGAATTTTGGAAAAGGTAGATAAAAGTCATACCAGAAATTCTGCTAATGTTTGCAGTTGGCGAGAAGAAAGTTACAGTTGGCAATCTCAATAATTTGATGTCATTATATTAAAATTTTAACTTTGTAGACTGCTTAATGTAAAACGACTTTATTGAAGTAATTTATGGGTCATTTCAGATTACTTCATTAAAACTAATAAAGACCTGATTTTTTTCATCTGAAGCCAATAAATCTATTTATGCATAAAGCGGTATTTTGTTTGAGGACAAGATGATGTAATGAGATATTGGAGTTGAAGTTGAATTGATGACCTATAATTTGCCCACATTCCTATACAACCCTATGGAAGTGAGGCTTCCAAAACGAATTTACAATGTGGTATTCAACACCATTAAGCTTCTGGAAAAAAAAAAAAAAAAGTTAAAAGTTTCTTTTACGATTAAGTATAGTTTAGTTTTAATGCCGATATGAATTCTGGATATTTTACTGCAGAAATATTTCTGAAACTTACATTTATTAAAATTTCCAAATATGTAACGTTATGAAGCTTTCATACTAACTAAATTCTAGTATTTTCTAAACTTAAAAACTATACCTCAACTACTGTATCTATCAAAGACAGAAGTTCAGATCTCTAGCCGATGTGTGTCAAGTCATTTTTCAAGATGTTTACTATTTATTGAAATCAAACTATACTTCATTATTTCTCTGGAAGCATACAATACAAAGATCAAAGTTATTCAAAGAATTAAGAAAACCTACAAAATTTCCTCCTCCCTTTTTAAGAACTTGTTTTCACATGTGAAAAAACTTTTTTGTGTTCAGTTAATAACTAATAATGTTGTTTTCTTATGTAGAAAGAATGACATTGGAAAGCAATATTATGCTAATTTTAGTGATGCAAGTATTTTAGGGCCCTAATAACTTTCAGTTGGGATCAATTTCTGACCTCATAAAATCAAACATTTCTGATTTAAAAATAAACGATACGCATTGGGCATAGTCAAAAGCTAAGTTTGAATCAACTTGTTGGATGGGTTTTGTTTCCCAGCTTTATTAAGTAGGGAATTGACATTCCAGTCTGCTATCACTGTAACAGTAGCATTAACTGTAATTCATGTTCCAACCATATGTGTAAGCATATATGATTTTGCGAAAGTGTAGTAATTAAGTGTGATGAATATTACCACATAAATTTCTCTCATTCAGATTAACTTAAATAATTCGTCAGTCTGGCAATCCAAGGGCACAAAAAAGTACTTTCAGATCTCCCCTACCTTCTATGTGATAAGACAATAGATGATATTTTTTGAAAATTATAGAAAAACGTTTATATTAATATAAATTCTTTCTATTCTCAACAAAATTAAACCTAATGTTCATACAGTTAGTAATTTTCAAAATTGGAAAAAAAGATCCATGAAATTTAAAAACTCAAAGACTGTCAGAGAGGAGATCTATCCATTGAAGAAACTTGTCTTTCCTTGTTTCTAACACACCCAAAGATATGTATTGAAAAATATGCATTTGAAGTAATTGGCACTTCATTCAGTGCTATGAACTTCAAAGATTTGAATAAAAAAATTCCTGTTTCCTCATTAAATTTGAACTAATGAAAGAATGATAACTACAATGAAGAGATTTATTTTTAATTCTTTACATTTTATAAAGAGGATATTGGACAAGAAAGTCCAATCTCCTGCATCTTAAAAAAAATAAATGTTTACATTAAGGATAGGTTTCCAAAACCAGTATACCTGTTGCTGACAGTCCTGTTCTCAACATGTATTGCTGAAAGATCATTTTCAATCTTTGGAGGCTTAAGTCACATGAGATCAGTATTGGTCAAAGCCACTTGAATGCTGTTGCTGTTTTGAATTATTACGACTTCGGTATATCTAGATAAAATAAAAGTTTATCTTCAAAGCAAAGATATGGCAAATATTAAAACCTTTAAGAAGAAAAACTCTAGGTAGGATTGAGCTACTAAAAATGAAGTGGAAGGACATTAATCAGTTTTCCATTTTTTTATATTAATAAATGAAAATTATCATTAAAACAATTATTCCTACAATTCTGTTCATTAAAATTACTCTTCTCCTAAATTCATTATTGACTAAGATAATAAAAAAAAAAAAGTTAGGTTTCCTCTTTTGAATAATTAATACAAATAGGCCTACAAATCACAAATTTAAATCATCTGAAGTTTTATCATCTGACAGCTTATAAACTTCATTTACCCAAAATCTCTATTAGATAGTTTAATGATAACATTGCTGCTTAGTTTTTTTTTGCTTTGTCTTCTTAATGGCCTAAGATTGGAAGTTGGAGAAAAATACAAAAACGATTATGCTATGATAGTCCTGTGACTAATCAATAATGATGAAAGAAGAGCATATATGCATTGGCTTCCCCTTAATTAGAATCTGGCTGATATTTTCATCAAGCAAGCCTCTTTATGTTTTGTCATAATATGCCTGCTTAACCTTATATTAAATCAGGAGCATAAAATAACTTCCAAGAGGACCATTCTATTGGACTACTGCACTGTAATAGGTTGACATTACTTCATGTAATTAATACATCATAAGTCGGGCATCTAATGGTGAAAAAGTATATGCCATTCTTTTCCTGGTATATTCAAAGTTTCTGATGAGAACTGAAATCAGTTCTAGATGATGACACACATGATAAACAACTTGGTCATATTGAATTCTATATTGTAGCTGGGATATGCACAGTATAGGCTTTAGCACAGTTGATTGTAATCATTTGAAATTACTAAGGAAATTAGCAGGTTGCTGTCTGTATCATAATATAGCCTCATTTGGTTACAGTTGGGCAAACCAGAGGATGACTTTGACCTTGAACGAGACCAATGATCTCTTAATCATTCCAGGACTAAGACAGAGAAGATTAAAAATGGCGACTCTCCGACACAGAAAACCGTTACAGAAGCAAAACAACGGAAGTTATTGCTAACGTTACTTCTTATTTCGAAAAGGCCTTATGACATGCTTACTTATGGCACATCAGAGAAATTGTTTTCGATCCCAGTGCTGTGAGTAAAAGACAAGACGTGAGTAAAAGAATCCCATCTTCGTCTTCGTGTTGTCGATCTCAGGGATGCAATTTCGTCAAAAAACCAATTGGGAAAGGTAGGAGACTGATTTTGAACGATTGAAACGAACGAATGAATAAAAATAAATTTTTGAAATTATATTTGATGAGAAATCAGAATAGTTCAAGCAAATAAATATCGTCTTTTTTCCGTAAACTTCAAACTCCCTAAATGTTCACTTTCCCGCCGTAAACACAGACATATACAATCGATTCAAATTCTACTATTGCGACATCTGGTGGCCACGGTCATTCTCTGGTTTGGCGGACTTCAGTTAGTCCACCATTTTTAATTACTTGGCTAAAAAATGACGTGGTTAACATCTTTATTGACAAATATTAGATTCATGGTGCATGAAGTGCATGATATCATGTTAACTTATTTTTAGTGTAACAGTCCCAAAAATGTATAGTTATGAAGTTTATTTTATGCTTTACTCACTGTTAGAAGAGTCATTGCCAAAAATAAGGTATCTAAACTGCAAGAGAGAAACTTTTCTTCAATGATAATGTTCTGATCTCTTCCACCCCCACCTCCCTCTTTCTAACTTTCCCCAAACCTCCTTACAGACACTTTCTAAATCTAGATACAGTCGGACCCCGATTTAACGAATTCATCTGGACCGAAAATTTTATTTGTGAAATCGAGGTTGTTCGTAATATCGGGGTCCAAAATAAAAAAAAATTCTGCACTTACCTTATGGAACAGCCCTAATAAGCAACTACACAAACATATCCATAATTAGAAATTGTACACTTTTTATTCAGCAGCTAATAATTACGCACTAGTTAATTTGAAATTTTAAAGTATGTACTAAGTAATGTTTGACAATTTCCTTGATTCCTGACTCAAAAAGTTCTTTTTTGACTTATGGAGAGAAGAAAATACAGCGTCATTTATATCCTGCTGCATTAGGTATGTTTAGGTATGTTTACCCAAACTAATAAAAAAAAAAAAAAATTATCGGCTGTTGAAATAATTTGTTAATTCGGGGTTTCTTATTCGTTAAATAGGGTTTTTGCCTTCATTTTAATCAGGAAAAAGAAAAATTCGTTAAATCACGAAATTCGGTAAATAGGGGTTCGTTAAATCGGGGTCCGACTGTATTCTTTGGTTATCTACAGCTCGTTAGTCTTCAGCTCGAGCCGAATTTTAAACAAATAAAATAACCCTAAAATTTTTTAGGGCCATCCCTGATATATCCATTCATGTGTTAACAATATTCTGATACAACTTAATGGATAAAAATTCTTCTGATTAAAATGTTTAAGAAAAAATAAGTATAAAGAAAGTGTATTAATTTAGAATAATTTTAAAATTAAAAATAATAGAGAGAAATTAAGTTTTATATTTAAGATAAATTATAAAAAAAAAACTGTTTACACTTTCAAACATAATTTGCATATTTGAACAAGAAAATTAATTTGAAAAATTATAATCTTGAAATTTTACATTTTTAAGATTGAGAGGTTTTACATATTCAAGGTAGCAAGATTTTTTTATAGTTTTTCCTATTTTGATTTTTGATGTAATCTTTGATTTGTTCATTAATAAACTTCCAAGAACAGGATTTTTCAATAAAGATGGAAATAAAAAGTAAGCACATATCTTAGCTTTCATGCCTTGAGGTTATTATCGACAGGAATCTGGGGGAGCTGTTTCATCCTAGTTAGAACTCATGAGTCAGATTTACCCTCAATGCTAAGGTCAGGAAGGCGCAAAAGATTATGGATCCCACAAGATGTTAAACTTGCCTATTAATGATTGCTAATCTTCTGGTTATTTTTTTCTTTGTAATTAAAAGCCTTTGAACCTGAAAGTTTGAAGGCCAAGGGTGTTAATGCTGTACTTGTTATAGTTTTATTATTATTATTATTATTATTATTGTTTTATTCTTGTGAGGTCCCACTTCCAAGGGCTAGTGTGGGATCCATAACCTTTCTGATCTTATCATTGTGGGTAAGTCTGGCTGATAGTCCTAACTAATAATGGCAGATTCCCATTGATGATAAGCTCAAAGCATGAAAGCTATGTGCAAGCTTTTTATTTCCATCTTTATTGTTAAATTGGCCACACATTAAACTTGCTTATTAACAGAATTTTTCTTTTACTTTCTTCTAAATCCAAAGCCTTTCTTTGATAAAAGCTTTCATTTCTCTTCCTTGAGGTTTTGATTATACTCATTAGGTGCTAAAAAGTTTCATTTTTTTTATCAGCTTTTATGTTTTGAAGTTTTCTGAATAATTTCTCATTATCCATTTCTAATATTCGTTTTTAATATTCTTTTAGAAAATTTTCTTGGCTTTTCCGCTTTCTATTCTACTTGTAGAAAGCATACTATTATGAGTTTCTACTTGTATTGCAATGAGTTATTTTTTAATTATTCTTCTATATCTTTTCCCTTTGTGCATTTTTTTTTTTATTGTTGATGTTTGTTTTGTTCTCTATTGCTAATATTTTTTCTGACTGCTTGTCAGCTTCTGTCATATGTCAGGTATTTTTCTCTCTCATGATATCTTTCATTAGTTTTATATTCTTCGTATTTTCAAAATTCTTGTTATTCTCTCTCTCTCTCTATTATTAGAATATGTATGCTCTTTTTTGTTTCCTACTTCTCTAAAAAACAGAATTTGATTTCTTTTTGACTTAAGGACATCTATAATTGTAAACAAACAAAAAAAATACTAAGAATATTTGTAGCAAAAAGACGATGTTATGTGTGCGTCTTTCAGTGCTCTTGTGTTTGTAAATGTCTGCACATGTTGACACATGAAAGTCTTGTTATGTTTTGTTGGGATTAATATTTAGATTAATGAATTCATACAACATTTCAGAAAATCTTGTGATGTGAGAAATTACCTTGATATCCTGAAACTTTACGTACTTGTAGTTTATTAAACAAGTTGTTGAAAATTGAAAACATATCCTTGTGTTGTCATTTTTGTACTGTAATGGCTCAAAGTAAGTGTAGTTTAATTCAAATCATATATTTTCCACTATGTGACAACTATGTGTGTCTACTATTGTCAGCAACTTCCACAAAAGGGACATATTTTATGTTTTAAATTGTCTTGGATCTTTAACTTTAAATATAAGAAAATATGAATTTTAAAATGGATATTTAATCTTAAGATCTTTTATCTAGAGAACTGAAATAATGAGATTTGTTTTTACATTGGAAAAATTGTCCGTAGAGTGGATCAAATAATTGTGACCCACATTAAAACTTTAATGAACTTACATTGGAATTACTATTAGTAAATTATAAATAATTCACTTCTAGGTCTGATTGTAAACAAAGTTGCTTTCTTTCCTTTCATTTTTGTTGAGTTCAGTGACAAATGTTACACTGTTGGAATTTATTAAAACATTTATTTCTGTTTGAGGGGAGCTATTCCCTTGGGACAATTTAATTCAATCATTATAAAAATTTCAGATTAGTAGATCATTATTGTTTTCATTACTTCTGAAAATACCAAGTTTTAAAAAAAATTAATACACTGATAATTATAGTCATACCTCAAACTTTGAATACCTTTGTAAGTTTTGTTGTTCCCTTATCCTCCAGTTATTAAGATTGTGCCTTTGCCACTGCTCGCTTAAATACCTTTTGAATACCTTTGACTTACATACACTTGCATGTATTTACGCTTTGCATTGGAATCATATTCTGAAGTTCCTATGTTTACTCAAAGTTATGTTCACTTTACAAACATTGTGTATGCTGCCACCCACACAGTGCATTACTACTACTTAAATATATTTCATCAGGTTATTTTCAAAGATAGTTCACTTTGTATCTCTTTGTGTTTGGCTATTTCTTTTTGAGATTAAATTAGAAACTGAATGTAGTAATATAACATAGAATTTAAGGAAAAAGTTGCTAGGCTGTTACTTTGGCGTCATATTATATTCTGTCATATTCATAGTTAAAATATACAGGTTAAAAACATACATTGCTTTGGCTTATGGACACTCTCCAGAACCTAAGCTATCGTAAGTCCAGTGTATGATTTTACACTTGATGTTAAACCTGTAGAAATTAAAGATTATAGAAAAAAAAATTGGTTGAGGACACTCCTTGAGATGACTTTCAGACATTTTTAGACCCAATTCCTGTAAAAATGTTAAATAAAATTTTTCATTTTTTTTTATATGACAGAGTTGTAAAAAATCTTAATCATAAAAAAAAAAAAAAAATTGTTTCATATTTGTAAAGCCTGAGGACATGGTTTAGGTCTGTTATTTTTGGCAATGACTCTTAAACACTTAATATGCACTAGGGAACAAATATTCAAAGAAACTTTATACTTTTGTATATTTATAATTTTTGCTAATTTAAATGGGCTCTAGGATAGATGTCTCAAGCTTATTAGGATACACTAAGTTCCTAACTGCATAACGCAGTTTACAAGGAAATTAATTTTTTACTAGTTTAATTAATTTTCAGTTGTTTATAATTTTTGGAGCAGGTTTGTTTATTACCTTTGTACAATCTTTATTGAGCTCCTGAATTTGAATTAACCTGCAATGGGTAACTTTAGCTGATTAAAAAAAAAAAAAAAGCTGTTCTAGAGTTCCATTACAATTTTAGTATCATCTAGAACTTATAGATTAAAAATATTCCCTTTCATTCTAATCATTGTTTTTTTGGTTCATTTAAAATTAGAATGAAGGCAGATAAACAAAAGTATATGGGGATATAAGGAAGATGCAATGCTAGATGCAGATGTGGATAAGATAAATATCTATTACATTTAATAAAATATACTTATCTATTATGATAATATACAAAAACGCAATATAATGTTCTTCATCTTCTTTACTCCTTAAATAACGATATTTCGAATAACTTAACTGGTTATTCTTCATTGGGTTGAAAAAAAGAAATATAATATTTCTTACTACAGGATTACATTGGAATAAGGTAAACAACAATGAACAATACAAGTATGAAATTACAATTGAAAAATGCTATGCATGAGATGGTATATAATTTACAAAATAATTATTAATTGACAATCCATTAATCAATTAAGATATCTTACATGTTTACAAATACATTGTTGATATTACAATGAATAACTATAATCAAAACACAAACTTAAATAATAGATATAAGAATGGCATACTTTGATATTATAAATCAATTCATTTTTAGTTTTTTCTTTATTAAATACTTTTTAAAAATCCTAAGTGATATTCCAGAAACCTTCAGAGTTTTGTCTTTATTAAAGCATTTATTTGAACTTATGAAACAGGACTTAGGATTTTTAAAAAGTATTTAATAAAGAAAAAACTAAAAATGAAATGATTTATAATATCAAAGTATGCCATTCTTATATCTATTATTTAAGTTTGTGTTTTGATTATAGTTATTCATTGTAATACCAACAATATATTTGTAAACATGTAACATACTGACTTTTACAAATACCTCTCAGATGAATGATATAAAATCTTCTTTAAAATGTTTGCTTGGGGATTGATTCCAGCTATTGGCACAACATATTAATTAATTACTTCACCAAATAACATAATATTACAAAGGCAAATTTTCGAAGTCTTTAATAACTACCACTTTATCAAGCCAAAAATTCAAAATAAAAATGCCAAAAAAGAAAACATAAGAATACATAAAAATTAGGACCTAGCATTAATGAGAAATACAACCACAATGATTGTAAAGGAAAATAAAATAACAATTGAAATTAATACAACATTGTGTGTTATTTAAAGGAAGAATTGTCTTTCTTGCCAAAGATAAAAAAATATTATCAATAGTAAAACCTCTATTTCTGTTGATGCAGTCTATTATTATTGATAATATCTTTATATCTTTGCCAAGAAAGACAATTCTTTGTTTAAATAATACACGACATTGTATAATTTGAATATGCAGTTATTGTAGTAATTTCATTTTTTGTTTTATTTTCCTTTACAATTGTTGTGGTTGTATTTCTTGTTAATGCTATGTCTTAATTGTTAAGTATTCTTATGTCTTCTTTTCTGGTTTTGGCATTTTTATTTTGAATTTTTGAGCTGATAAAGAAGTCGCCATAAAGACTTCAAAAATTTGCCTTTGTAATATTACGTTATTTGGTGAAGTAAAGTTATTTAATTAATATGAATGTGACAAGGTCTTTATTGTAACAACATATCTATGTGAAAGAAGAAGTATGTTAAATCAGCATTTGTTGCTTCTAACTTGAGTCAATTTCGATTACAGGAAACACATATTTTGAATGAGTTTGACTTTATTTTGTCTTAGAAAAAAAAAAAAAAAATCACGATTCTCATTGATTCTTCATGACATCATCACAATAAGAGTTATATTAAAGCTCAAGTATACTGTTAATGAGAGATATTAAACGATTAAAAAAAAAATGGGCTGTTTTCCAGTTTTATATATCCATGGTACTTTGTATTTGACTTGGTCCACAAGACCTAAACATTTTCCATCTGGCCAGCAGGGCCCCCACAAGAAGGAGGGGGGCGTTGGTCCCTCAGCACAGAGCCTGGCCATCAAAGGGGCCTGGACTGAGGTCTTAGGCTAATCACTTGTAGACTGTTTTTTTTTTTATTAAGTCTTCATTTTATATAAACTACTTCTCTGCTTTCACCGTCTGAATTACAATGTTTGCATTGAGCGAATTTTTTCTAAACTTTTGAGTAGACCTGGAAAAAGTAGATGATGGTGTTAAATTAATTTACTCTAAAAATAATGCTAATAACTGTGTGGGGCATATTTAAAAGGGGAAAATATGAAATCGTATGGTATTTTCGCGATATTTTTGGCTATGAATTAATGATTTTTGACCATAAACTGGAAGAAGGTCCTTTACTGCATTTGGATACTCGGCCCTGAATTTGATAAAAGGGGTCTGCTGGCCAGTCTCCAAAAAAGTTTGCCAATCTATGCCTTAGACCATTGTTGGACCTTCTTGGAATATTTGCAGTTTGGATAGGTTCTGAAACTTGGAAGAATCTGGGACTTAATTCATATTATGACGATGAAAGATTCGAGGCCTTTCGTGTCCCATTTCAGGAATCATAACCAGGTCTAAAGAAACGAAGAGAAATGGACGAGTTCTCTTCCTTTGTATAGATCTAAAGACTATCTCTATATTTGCTGAGTTTA
Organism: Thereuonema tuberculata; assembly: GCA_023159025.1. Lineage (NCBI taxonomy): Eukaryota > Metazoa > Arthropoda > Chilopoda > Scutigeromorpha > Scutigeridae > Thereuonema > Thereuonema tuberculata. The sequence continues at coordinate 117,299,467 of JAFIDM010009631.1, forward strand.
ATGCCTAGGTGTTATAGTTTCTTCTGTTGTAAGAAAATACATGGGAAAATTTTGATATTGTATTGGGTTGTTTCATAATTATTGGCTGATTTCGGCAAGAGTAACTTGGAGAGCCAGTTAAAAAGGACGCATCGTAGTAGCAACTACCAAACGTTCCTGCAAAGTGAATGGGTTCAGTCTAAGTGTTGAAAAAGTTATTTCAGACAGTTTGTGACATGATGGAGCAACACGATGTGAGATTAGTGATTTTGCACGAATTCAAACTTGAATGTAATGTGTCCGAAACTATTGCCAATTTCAATAAAGCGTGGGGGTGTTGGCAGGACCAGTGACAGAACTATTCGTAGATTGTTTTCAAAGTTCCGTGCTGGCGATGTTGACATTGACCATAAGCCATAAGCCGGTCGTCGGGTTGTGTGTGACACGGTACAGTTAAGGCAGAAAGTGGAAGAAAAAACATTGTCCACCGTAGGTGAGCTCAATGCCGAGCTTTCCGTAACACCAGTGACAGTTTCCAGACATCTGGCAAGCTATGGGCAAGGTTAAAAAAAGTGGATGCCTGGGTTCCACACGAACTCACTGAACAGCAGCATGCATTGCCCTCCAAACACATGAGCACTGCCTTTCTGCATCAGATCCTTATTGTTGATGAAAAATGGGTGCTTTATGATAACAGAAAGCCAACAGCTCATTGTCTCAGTAAAGGGGAAACCACCGAAACAAATGTGCAAACCCGACTTGCACCCACAGAAGGTTCTGATCTCTGTGTGATGGATTGCCAAGACTTTGGTGCAATGTGAGTTTTTGCCGCAAGGCCAAACTTCACAACTGCCGTCGGCTGGACAAATGTCACCAGAATTATGCAACAAACAACCATTGCTCGTCAGTTTTGGATCCCATACTCCTGCATGATGGAGTATGACCACATGTGTCTCTTGGAAGCATGCAAAAAAAAAATCAATGCCTTGGGGTACTAGGTCCTCCACCACTCTCTGTATTCATCAGATTCCCTGTTCTGGTTCCGGATTCTGCGGCAACCGAGTCAAATGATGAATCTTCTCACTTGTTCCCAGTGACTTCCTTCCATGCGATCGACATCGACGCTCTCCTGTCGGCCTCCTGGTTTTTCCAGGCTGGCCCCTCCTGCCCTCGGGGATTCTTTGGTTTCCCCGCTTCTTCTGCCTTTCCCGTTCCACGGCGGGTACTCGCTGCATTCCTGCTGAGACCCATTCAGTTGGGTATATGGCTTTCTCCTTTAATTGTATTCATCAGACTTAGCTCCCTCAGAATTTAACATGTTTCGCCATATGGAAAACTTTTTGAGAGGCAAACAGTTTACTAACCACTGTGATGCTATGATTCGTGCAATTAGACCACTATGATGCCAGCTTCTGCCACCATGTGATTTTTAAACTGAAAACACGTTGGGCATAGTGACTTGCTGTCAGGGCAGATATTTTTCTGAATAAAATATACTACTTTGTCTGTTACTACTGGTTTTTTATTTGTGTCAGAATCAGCCAATAATTATGAAACAACCTAATATGTACAGTATAATAGAAGCCACTTGATGTTTTTACAGAACTATTTCTGTAAGATAAATGTTAGGTGGCTAATGATGAATTTTACTGTTTTTATTTTTATTAGAGAACCTCCACAATAAAAATAAAGGATCAGTAAAAGTAATTGTTAGGGCTGTAACAAAAAGAAAGCATACTTCTGCTTCATAATGTAGATCAACCCCTCTTTTATCAAAACCTTTCCACCTAGATACAGGATTTCAGTGGATTTGGGATTTTCTTAGTGAGGTCTATCATCAAATTTCTTCTCTGTATCCATTGTATTCTGAACTTGAAGAATGATCTGGAAAACAGTTTTATATCAAACAGTGGGAATATATGTTATGCTCTGTATAGAAATCTAACAAGATTTGGGAAATTAATAAATACATCAGGATTAAATAAAAGACTGGCCATATAATTCACATACAAATTTTTAAAATTGAAATGTTCAAAACTTAAATAATCCAATGTACTGTATTTTGTGGTGTTGATAGAAAGAAAAAGTTATTGCCAGAGTTTTAGTGAGATGTAAAATTAGATTGCAGCACACATATTAAAACAAATTTGTATGTTCTCTCCTTGTAACAGTCTACTAAACAATTTTTATATAATTATGCTTTAAAGACTGGAAGTTTAAATAATCCAAATGATGACTTGAATTCATGTTCACAGTAATCTTCATGTTGTTTAATTATAAATGAAATAATAATTGAAAGAAATTTATGGATTGAACTGTGATAAAAAAATGGGGATTTTTACCATAAAAATATTCAACCAAGTTTGTGTAAATCAAGAATTTACCTTATTTTTCTACATAATTTTATTTCAATTTGGTTCCACTTTGGAATACAACACAATGCAACAAAATTTGATCAGCTTTTTTTTTTTCTCTTGCTTTTTGTTTAATTGCTGAATAATTACATGAAATACAGTAGAACCTTGTTAGTCTGGATGTTGCTTAATCTGGACAGCTCTAAAAAAAATTAAAAGTGGAAAAAATCAAAGGACAATGTGGCACAAAAATGACGTTTGGCAGAGTTGGACAGTGTATTGTGTCGAAGATATTGTGCTGCGTGGCTCATGCCATTCGTCAAGGAAACTCAGCCAAAAATTAAAGGAGCGAAGTAAAAGACTACTTGAAATTCATAATTCATTTTGTTGAACAATCAACAAATGAAAGCGTATTTGCCTATTATGAACACTTACCACACTTTCGTGAATTATTGGTTAAGGAAATAAACTGCAAACAATCACAAAAAAAAAAAAATTTTTTTTCAAACCAATGAATGTGGCAAGTGATGGTGAAACAGTGCCATCTTGTTCTAAAAGCCAAGGATACAGTTCTTCTTAAATTATTGTACAGCTTAATTTTTAATCTACTGTACTGTACTCTTTGCTATGTAACATACGGTGCCTTAAATTAGTACATGTAGTACTGAAGGCTACTTTTAATGTTGAATAAACTAGTTTTTATTGTTATCCTCGTAGTTTAAATGAGCCATACCCATATTACAAGGCTTATTTGATATAATCCCGACTTACATTAAATCGTACACCTCTCGGCCCCTATTAGTCTGGATTAAGTGGACATTACTGTACTTTAATCTTGATAGTTACTAAGATAATAATGGACATATTAAATTACTAATATAAGTAATACATGCTATAAACTGACAAAAAAAGCTGTTCGAATATATAAAAAAACATTCTAAAACAATTTTCAAACTTAAGTCTTAGATTGAAAGTAAGCCAAGATTTAGAGGGTACCATGAGATTGAACTTTTTTCTCTTAAGACGATTTGTGTCTATAAACTAAGGTCCAAATACAACCACCCATCATAGTAGTATCCCAGCATCCCTCCTTATCTTTCTCTGCAGCCTGAATGACCTAGCAAAAGCATTCACAATGCTGAGGTCGCCCAGATTTTGTCTACAAAAATTAATATATGAATGTTAAAGTACAATTTTGAAAAGTGTTACAAAATAGCTATTGATTTGGAAGGAGGTTAATATTCATTGTGTAGCAGAACAGTTTTCTGGCTTCTAGTTAAGCTGTCTCTAAAATGATATCATTCTTCTTGGTTATGAGGTGTAGAGTTTCAAAATGATCAAAAACATTACAACAGCAACATAAATTCTGCTTTGTAGCAAAATTCTTTACTTGCTCCTGTATTTCGATATTTTGCATGAAGAATGAATCCATTCTATTTCTTAAGTCAAGATGCAAGAAGTTCAACTTTTGATTTGGGAAGTTGCAAGTTCCTGTTAAAATCATCCAGTTCTTCGAAAACATTGATTAGAGAAATATGGTTCTGTTCTTATATTCAGAGTTTCACTATCAGGTACCTCTCCACTTTTTTTTTTTTTTTTTCCCCTTCGGATGAACTTATCCAGAAAAGTATTCCATATCATCAAGCTGGAGCAAGTATCCTGCAACTCCATATTTCTTTTCTTCTTAATACTTTTATGAATTGTTATGTCAGCTGTATAAAAGTTATAATAATAATAATGGTGGTTTGTAGGCCCCCTCTGAATTCATGGGATTACATACAGATAAAATCCCTGGTTTAATATACAGTAGCACCTCGATTATCCGACACTCTTTTCACCGGACCCTCGTTTAACCGACGTCGGTTTCCTTAATTTTTTTTTGGTAAAGAAACAATTTCTTCCCCTCCATCCCCCTTGTGCTCTCTCTTATGCGGAATTTTATGCGGTTAATTGAGGGTCCGGTGAAAAGAGTGTCGGATAATCGAGGTGCTACTGTATCCATCCTTCCAATGTAGACTAACAGCTACCACAATACATAGGTTTGTGCCGATCTCCAACTGGCATTCTGAAATATGCTTTGGATGCACTTCAGACTCCAGATACGACATTATATCTTACTTGTTGTCTCGATTTCATTCATACTTGGCAGGTATATAGAATGTGACCTGCCATTGCACAATATAATGGTCATAGGTGCTGACTAGTCACTGATCAAGTGTGACACCTAACCAAATGTTTGAAATTAAACATAAATGCAAAACATGAACTACAATAAATATAAGAACCTCAGTGGCCTAGTGGTCTAAGGCTTGCAAACATAATCCATTGTCTCCAGTTCGATTCCAGTTGCAGGCACAGGTTGCAAGTTTTTTTTCTATATTTCATTCATTGTTTCTTGATTAGTTTTGAGCTTATTTAGTGTTTTTAATATAGTTTTCTTGTTTTTAAAGTAATTTTTGATACGTATTCAATGTCTTGTCAGTCATGTTTTATTTCAATGTAATGAAACATGGCATCACCAAAGATATGATTGAAACAGTAAAATTCACGACAATGACTACATTGAATGATAGTCTTGTTTGAGCAACTGTTATGATTACAGTGTTTGCCTATTACAACTTCAAAACAAACTTCTCATATGGATTGAAATGAAGGATATGTGCAATTATCATATCTAGATTTAAACCACGAATATTTGATCATATTATTGAATGTAGGCGATCCTAATTGTGTGCAAAGGATTGGAGCTTTATTATTCCCTTCCGTAGCTAAGATCATAATGGAGCCAATGAAGACTAATAACGACGACAAGTCTTTTCACCAAATATTTCAGTTGTCTGTAATAAAAGACATCCAACTATTGCACAATAGGGGTGCAGTGCGGAGGAATTTCCAAACTATGCATTTATAATCTTAAAATAGTGCTGAACGAAGAGTTGCATCTGTTTGACCTTCCAACTGTCTAATATTACTAGACACTTGGTTTGTGGCGAATATTTATCGCATTTCTAAAAATAGAACACTAGCTTGCATGCTTAGACTTACTATAGCACCAAAGTAAATTAAAAACACATTATAATTCATTAACAACACTTTAAATATTTAAAAATGATTCCAAATAAAAAAATTGCAACAGTAAAAAACTTTGCAACCTGTGCTTGCAATTGAAATTGAACTGGAGCCAGTGGATTACATTCACATGCCTTAGACCACTGGGCCACTGAGGTTCTTATGTTTATTGTAGTTCATGTTTTGTATTTGTTTAATTTCAAAACTTTGGTTAAGCTGACATGCTTGAGCAGTGACCAGTCAACACCTACGACTGGTATATTGTGCAGTGGCAGGTTACATTGTAGGTACTTGCCAAGTATGAACGAAATCGCGATGTGTGCAATCGGGGCCTTCCCTTGTTAGTTAAATTATCCAACTATTGGCTTACATGCCTTTTTGAGTTGTGAGAATTAAGGTTCCCGGAATTTCATGGGACTAACAAAGGGAGGATATGAACGTCCCCCTACTACTTAGTTCCATTTTCATTGTACGTGTAGGCTATGATTAGGACTGCAACAGATGCAAGTTTTTGGGCACGCTTCGCAGCCACTTCTGGGAAAATTGAGTTTGAATAACTTAAAGCATGTTCACATGCATTGTATGTTATGCCGTTTCCAAGCAGTCTGTTGTTCAGCGTGTAAGCTCTCTGTTTCATAAGCGAGGGGTCCCCTGATCAAATCTTGCTGCTGACTAAGTTTGCAGTTTTTGTTTTCAATCCCTAAGTCATTCACATTACAAATGTATCAAAATTATGCAAATGTGAAAATATATTTAATGATCAATTTTGACGGCTTGTTATTTTCATAATCTCCTTTGGGAAAAATTGGACTTTCCACCAAAAAAAATATACAATATTTTATTCCTTTAATAATCAATTTGCTTTTCTCAGTCTCCTCAAAAAAATGAAAAAAACAATATTCCTAATCCCACATTATTCTTTGGTTTACCAGAATGATAATCACTTATAAATGTTTATGATATTTACAATTATTGACATTTAAGTATTGTATACAAGTTGGTTATAATTAAAGTTGGCCTATTTAGAGCATCCTGCAGCTGCAGACAGTAGTCAGAGAGACACCAAAAGTTGTACACATACTATTCAAAAGATGCGCTCAACAATTCTGCAAAAAAAAAAAAAAAAAAAGTTACAAAATCATCCGCTAGAGGGCGCTTTTACAGCTATATGAACGGAAAACGAAAACAGAATGTTCAAAAAAACATTTATGACACAAACAGTATCAGACGTTTGAAATAGTCATGTGATATTGCTGAATATGTTCCCCTGACAAAATTGTGTCATTTAAAGACAACGAACTGTATGCTCAACTGCTGACCGTGATAGTTTGCACAGGTAGCGTGATACTGTCTTTTTAGTTCTGCTAATGTTGCAATTCCTCCACGATATAGCACATCCTTTAGTTATCCCCACAACCATGGAGTTAGATCAGGAGAACATGTTGGCCTGGCAGTAGGGAACATGCGACTAATTACTCAGTCATTGGTAAAGTGTTGATGCAACAAAGTTTGCACAAACCTTCCAATATGAGGAGGTGCACCATCTTGCATAAAAGAGGTTGAGTCAAGACACTGTCTTTCCTGCAGCTGGGGTATCACACAGTTCTGGAGCATGTCACGATATCTAGCCGCAGTCGTGGAACATGTCTGAGGGCCATTAGCAGTAATTTCTCCAAAAAATAAGAACCCAGGATAAAGTTGGATGTGACTGTAAGCTTGAGCGAATGCAGAGGCATTTCCTGGAAAACGTGTGGATTTTCCTTGGCCCACACATGGCAATTTTGGGTGTTCACAGTGCCATTCAAATAAAAGTGTGCTTAGTCGCTCCATAGGATGTCCCATGGCCATGACGTATCAACTTCCATTCTTGCCAGAAAGGTCAATGCAAAAGTAAGTAATTTCTCCTTGTCGCCTGGAAGCAGTTCTTGTCTGTGACTGATCTTGAATGGAATAAAATGAATTAAGTTTCTCAGGATCTTTCTAACTGTGCTCCAGGGTAAATCTAATTGTTGTGATGCGGCTTGGGCACTATCTGAACCTGCAGCATTCTCCGACGACTGCTGAACAATTGGTGAGGCAATGTCTTCAAACACATGATCACCGATGCACTTTCGTCCTCTGCCACGTTGCGCACTTAAAGATCAGGTTTCTTCAAATTTTTTCATCATTTTTCTCACACTTTGTGGTGACATCGGTCCATGGCATACTTTTTTAGTCCGACAAAATTCACGAATGGCATTACCATGACTTTCATAATTAAACTTGACTGTCAACGCACATTCTTGTAATGTCATCGTCACAACGGCTGTTGCTAATAACACGTTCTCACTTCACACCGGTTATTTACAGTCCGATGTCGGCTGCATTCCTGAATGCAAATCAGATTTTCTCTTTGCATAAAGATTAACCCTATGTAATTGTGATGACATTTGGACCACTTTTACAAAAAAAGAAATGTTATAATTAAAACCGTACTCTGTTGTTATAGCATTGCATGGTTAATGTTTTTCTACAATATCATTGTTGTAGCAAAAAGCGCCCTCTAGCGGACGATTTTGTGACTATTTTTTTTTTTCAGAATCTTTGAGCAGATCCTTTGAATAGTATGTATACAACTTTTGGTGTCTCTCCGACTATTGGTTGCAGCTGCAGGATGCTCTAAATAGGCCAACTTTAATTATAACCACCTTGTATTTTCGATAAAACATCTGATTTTTCACAAGGGAGATTATGAAAATAACAAGCTGTGAAATGTTTATTAAATGATTATTAAGTAAAATTGATTATTAGATATGTTTTCATTTGCATAATTTTGATGCATTTGTAAGGTGACTGACGTAGGGATTGAAAACAAAAAACTGCAAACTTTGTCAGCAGGGAGATTCGATCTAGCGATCCTGTGCTTATGAAAAAGATCGCTTACACGCTGAGCCATGGGCTGCTTGGAAATGGCATTACGTTCAAAGTATATGAACATACTTTAAGTTTTCAAACTCAATTTTCTTGGGAATGGCTGCAAAGCGTGCCCTACAACTTGCACCTGTTGCAGTCCTAGTCATGGCCTACATGTACAATGCAAATGGATCGAATCGATAGGGGGATGTTCATACTCCCCCTTGTAAGTTGAGATGGGATGGTCAGCCTGACAATCATCTGCCTGTAACCTGTGGGAAAGAAACCCAGATCCTATACTGCAGAGAGCTAGGTAGATCCTAGGACCTCTGTGCAGAAATCAATACGGAAAAATCCCTGACCTCCTCCAAGGATTGAACCTGACTCAATCAATCTTTTATATTGCTACTGGACTTGCGATGTATATTTGTACAGGGTGTCTACCAACCGGGAATTGTACGGGAAATTTGGTTTGACATGAAATGTATGGGAAAATCGGACTATGTCCTTAAATTTTAAGCATGATGTCAGGGTTTTTTTTTTTTTGGTTGAATAGATACGTTTACAGGTTTTTTTGTTTTTTTTTTTTGGTTGTTAAAATAGGATTGGGGTATTTTAAATATTTTACGATACAATACTAGTTTTAATGTCCTTAAATTTTTGTGAAAATGTCCTTAAATGTACGGGAATTGTCCTTAAATTTTTTGTTTGAGATTCAGTAGATACCCTGTTGTAGAATGTATTTATTGAACTTTTATAGTTTAAATATTAACCAAAAAAAATCTAACTAAAAGAAATTGGAAAGGATGAATAACACTATTATTAAATGAGGCATAATTGAGGACTGTTGAGCCCACTATATAGAAGTATCATAAAATCAATATGATAAGGAAGCCTTTTGGATCATCACAAAAGAAGAGAAACTTCCTTTTGTTGCATCCAGTAAATACCAGTTAACTTCAGCAAGCCTGCAGTTAAGTGGATTTCTCACTAACTAATGTCATCAAACCACTGCAAATATGTTTTTTTTTTTTTTTTTTTTTTTTTTAAGCATTTGAATTAATGATTAAAATGTCATTTGAAATATCAGCATTAGATATTACAAAACTAATGGTAGATTTCAGTTCTGGATATCAAATCTTTCAGGAGAACATACAGAAATTAACATAAACAATTTCTTATTACATAGTATAAGGTTATTTCATATGAAGTTTTCACAAAATTTTCACAATACGTAATTTTTAGTAAAGGCAGTTTTTATTAATCATAGCCTCCTGACTCTACACACTTTTCTGAGTTTGCTTATACCATCTTGAAAAACTTAGGGGTTCTAGAACTAACAAAATTGAAAATCATTTTCTACACTTGATTTGTTTTGAAAGGTTTTGTTGTTAAAAAATGATCCAAATGTTTGAAGAAGTAGTATTCTGTTGGAGCAAGATCGGGTGATTAATTTGGATAAAGCAATGTTTCAGATCCAAAGTAGTTCATTTTTTGTAATGTAATTTTTGCAATATGTGGTCAAGCATTATCATAGAGAAGAATTGGACCATGTCCAGAGCATATGACTTTTTTGAAAGTTTCAGCTGCATTATCTCAGCAGATATTTTGAGATAACAATACTTTCTGCTATTCCTGTTTCACCAGGATTCAGGAATGAGATGTGAATAACACCTGACACAGAACATCATACAGTAACTGTAATATTTCTGGGATGAAGAGCTGCTTTGCAAAGCTCCAACTTTTATCATAGAGAATCTACATCTCATCACAAGTTACAGTTCTGTTGAGAAAAGGATTATTTTTGTTCTGAAGAAGAAAAGAGCAAATCTTGTATTTTTCATTTTATTGTTTTTAGTAAGTTTTCAGGATATCCATTTGTCCAGTTTTTTCATCTTCCCAATGGATGAGAGATATCTTGAACAGTTGCAATAGATACCTGAAGCTTCTTCCTTAAGTTCATGGACTGTTTGATGGATGCCACTTTCAAACTACTTGAATTCTCTTGAATTCAAGTATAAACAGTTTTATAAACAATTTTAAGCATATTTGCATCTTTTCCCAATACCAACAAAAATCTGAAAGTTCATATGTAAGGACCCAATAAAATATATATCTAATATAATAGCTATCCTGAGATACTTACAAAGTTTCAAGAAACTTTTTAATTAATGCTGATTGGATTTCAGTGTGAGAAGGTTTGAAATTATGTGATCATGGAGTTAATAAAGTAAAAGCTTTTGAGTTGTAAGGTGGTATAGGGAGTTTATAAATTTTGGGGAGACAACTTCAAATATTTCATAAAACTGACCTGGCAATGATAAGATTGTGCTATCTTTTGGATTGCAGAGTTACCTATTTTGAATTACCAGTTGAGAACGAAGTTTGAATAGTGTATTTATCACAGAAATTTTATTCCATCAGGAAATTCTTTAGAAAAGGAAAATCAGTTCATTCACTTTACTTCTGCCCTGATTTCAGATAAGCAATATAACAATACTACTAAACCTACTGTTTTTTTATAGATTATCCCTATATTATAATTAATTGCCCTTGCTTTCAAAGTTCCAGTAAATGTTTTATAGATACCATAGAAGGCTCAATACAATATATTTTAATGTCTGGTAGACCAATAACATTAGTTTGATATCTTATTTTGTTTTCTTTTCCATACAAATAATATTGCTTTACTTTTGTATTAATTCGAAACATTTTTATTTTTACCCAACTGAATAGGTAAAATTTTGCCCCTTTTAATTCTTTGTATTCTACTCAAAATGTTATAAAATACATTTATACCTTTAGCTGTATAGTGTGTGTTTTTAAAATTCTTTTAAAACGGCAAAAGTCGGGGTTCTCAAAATTTAAAAAGTGAAAGTTTCACAGGTTTTTTATTTTTAGTTCTGTAGGACTGAATGCTATCTTTTTATTTCAGAGAAGTCCATATCTCATCGACGAAAGAAAGGACGCCCTGATGTACGGTAATCTGCCTCCTGGTTCCAAGCTAGAGTCAGGTTCAATCTGCATAATCCCCTGTTCTCATTTCATCCCTCCAGTTCCATCATCACCTGAAATTGCATCTTGATTCTACTTCCAGTGGTTTATGCTGTATGCAGGGTATTATACAGGTCTAATGTGCAAAGGTTAAAGAAAAACAAAAACAAAAGAAACCCAACTAGAATTACCAAGCTTCTAAATACAGAATGTGTGGTGTAATTAGTCCTCCACTTTTTCACTTTCAAAGATATAGATTGATAGTTTACTTCACCATGTTTCATGAGAATTAGACATAATTAAATTATTAAATGAGACATAGAGAAAGAAACCTGAGTAATTATCTCTGATTATTATTATTGTAATTTCCTAGATCATACATATACTCAGCTCAGTTCAGATGTTTTAGAGAGCATTTCTAATGTATTGTGATTTTTTTTTACTAACTTTATTAAATATCGATCTTAGATGGTGTCACCATAAAGACTTTAATGAAAAAATAATAATCATGTAGTATTCCTTACCTTAAATGCAACAACTTTAGATATAGTGATTGAAAGACTTAAATTTATTAATTATTCACTGCTTAAATTCTTGGTTAGTTTCAGTCACTTAAATAATCATGTAAAGCAACAGTTTTTAGTTCAGTTTGTAATTTTATTTTATAATTGTTTGATTGTTTTATCTAATGTAAGTGCATGGGTATGATTTTACTGCCTTGTGTGTCTAAAAATAGTACTAATTTCACATTATTGGTCTTCCTTAATGTAACCAATCTTTGTTAAATTTCAAGTATTATTTTCAATTATTTTACAAGTATATAAGCAGATAGTCATTTGCATACTACATGATTACATTAATTTGTTACTAAAGAAAACAAGAAAAGATCAATAAACTTCATTTAGATATTCTTTGTAATTAAGACATAATATAGTAAGCACAGTATAATGATCACTCAAAAGTAGTTACAAGTTCACTTGCAAGAGTAATAGTTCTGATCAAGAAAAGATTTGGCAGAGAAGCTTTCATGTTTATAAAGACCTGATTTAACAAAAGCTGTGCATTTCTACTTAAATTTATTTATTTTTATTCTTTTGTAAATTACTGTTTTTTGTCCCCAAATGTGTTTTTATTGAGAACTATGCTATTGGAGAAATGTAACTGCAAATATTAATGATTGAAATTCAGTATTTATTCATATAATACTGAAAGCAGTTTCTGAAAAATTGCAATAGTGATTTATTGAAAAATTGTGAGGGCATAAAAACAAAACAAAACTGATAGAACCTTTAGATTTTGAATTTAATTATGGCATATGAAGAACTTAATGAAAAACATTTAGAATATTAGATAAAAAGTGAATATAACAGGCAAAGTACCTATTTTTTAGAATTTGCTAGCCACATGCAAGATATGTGCTATTTTATATTAAATTTAAATATTTTTAAATAATAATTACAGAATTTAGATGGACATAGATAATGGTATTCTATGCAAAAAAAAAAAAAAAAAGCAAGTGATTCAGAATATCAGATTTCATAGATTAAGGATTTCACTATAGTACAGAATGGTCTACATCTTCAAATAAGCACTTCTGTATGATAACAATTCTTTCTTTATTTTCTAATTCAGATATTTCTTCTACTGACAGCCCTTTTAAATTATTCAAAAATAATTAACATAAGCTTGGATTAAGAAAAAAGAATTTGCACACTTTGTTTCCAGTGTGGATTATACAGACTAAAAAATGTAACCTAAAATAATTATTGGAAACTAAATTTTATTTTTAAGGAAACAGAAAAAGACAAGAATATTTATTTATTGAAAAACTACTGAAATTACTATTGCTGCCATTAACAAGGGTAGGCACCTCAAACTTTCAAATATAAATGGAAAATGTTTCAGAAATTTCAGAAATGTATTTCTAAGCAATGGAAGAATTTTTTTTTTCATTTTTTTATTATTGTAATTAATCTGAAATGCAATTAATAATAATAATAATAATAATAAAAGTTTAATTAGTCTTAATGAGAGAAAGAAAGAAAGAAAACAGTTTTTTTTTATGTTTATATTTGAACCTTTTAATTTTATTTTTTTTTTAATTTCTTCAAGGCAAAATTTTGAAGCCATTTCAACTGTAACAACAGGTTTTACCTACCATTAAAAAACTTTTGGCAAATCAGCATTTCATTGCTTCTGAGGAAATGAGGAAATTTTAATATAGAGAAATTATATTTACAAATAAGTTATAAAAAGATTTTATTTACAGTTATAATAATTCTGTGATGTATTTATTGATAATATTTCTTTAGATATCATTCCTTAGTCTATCCCTCCTTTCTAAATAAATTTGAAAAGCAATGTTTAATTAAAAATAGAAAGAAAAAGGAATTTATTCATATTTAAAATTGATGATTTAATCAATTGCATTTTGATAACTCCCTTTAAATGATGATTTGCATGTAACACTTTGAAATTATCCACTTTAAAATAAGTTTTATCATTTTCTCTCTGACTTTTTTTTCATTTAATTTTGGCATTACCTCTTTATGATTTTATTGGCACGTAGAGCATTTCAATTTTCAACATTACCTTATTTATATAACAGGAACTTGTTTTAAGTTTTGATGGATTTCCAAAAGATAATAATTAATATTTTATGGCATATCCTGTATACCATCTCTCTCTTTCAAATATAATTCCACTGTGTGGTGTCTAGAAGCCAAATGTTTCTGGCAGGCAACTGGAAAAAAATGGCTATATGTTTAACATTAAATACCTACTGAAGTTAATTAAAAAAAAAAGAAAATAAATAATATTTTTTTTTTTTTTTTAAATCAATCATGCAAACAAAAATAAATCATTTCAGCATCTCACATTTTTGTTTAAGTTTATTATCATTATAAATTAAAATACTATAAAAGTATTCCAGAAATGTTAAGTTGGAGAAACTGTTCAGAATATGATAAATGTGTCAAAACTGGTTTAGAATGGGCAATTTCTTAGTGTCAGTTTGGCTCAGTTTTTTTTTTTTTTAAGAAATTTGATACGACTTACCTAATTGAGACCTCCAAAGGAACAAAATTATGCCTCCTTCTGTTTTGAAGATTTTTGAAATTTAAGTGGTTTCTGTATTTAATGAAAGTAATTACAAATTTTAATGATGATAGATCTCAGAAATTTAATTCATTAATTTTGATTATTTAAGTGTTTCCCTCTCCCCCATTGCAGTAGCTGAACCTTACTTCTCCCTCCCGTTAATTTCGTTTGGTGAATCCCTCTGATTGTATCTCTGAACAGATTGGTATTTCTATTTAGAAGGAACTGATGATTATTTATTGAAATTTCTCAATGAAAATTGTGATTGGAAAAAAAGTAAAAAAAGAGGGGATTCAGAGAAATAAAAAATGTATAAAGAATCAAGAGGCTTTTCATAATAAACAAAAATTAATAAAACAAAACAAAAATAAATTATTTGAAGGGATGAGTCTTCAGAAACACAGTATTTACCTCAATTAAATGTGAATAACCTTTAAAATATAATTCTTCAATTATTTATATTGTTTATTAATCATAGGGTTGCATTAATTTTCATTCAAATATAGAAGGTAAAACTTAATTCCTTAAAATTCCTTAGCATTTGCTGTAAATAAGATAGTATGAATTTTTCAAATGCTGCATTGATGATGTTCAGTTAGATATATAAATAGAATGGCTGTATTTTTATATATTTTTGTTGTTAGTCTAAAAAGTTGATACATTTTAATGTTATAGTTTGAAACTTGCAGAAGTGCTTTGATTCAAATGTTGTGACAATAGATCATTTCAATATTGTTGTTATAAAATTATAATGTTTCAGGAATTTCATATTAGAGTTTTAGCAATCTGAGTTTGAAATATTTACCAGTTAAATTCTTAATAAAATTGATGGCAATACATTTTTGTGGTCATGATAATGAAGAAGTTTAAATATATTTAAAATCCAGAATATGTATAGAAATCTTTTGTTTCAGCAAAAACTATGGTGTATTGATTCTAGTAATACTGGGAAATGACAGGAAGAGGACAATCATACCATTCAGCAATTAGATTCTAACACCATTTTCCCAGTTTTCATAAAATAATGTACTGCTTAAGGGTTTTAATCTTCAGTAAAATGTTACTATCTTAAAAATATAGAATTGTTACTGGAAAACAAAACACCTCTGTTTTATGACAAGCTAGAATTCTCTTACATTAAGTTATTAAATAGTATTTCTCTTCAAGATATACTTAAATTTGAGTAGTTTTATATCGTAGAATTCTAATATCTTAGTGACTGTAGACTGGCTGCTGTAGGAATGATCCAATATTCAAATTTTGGGAAGACTGGTAAAAAAAATAAAATCGCACTTATAAACTACAATTGCCTTCTAAATGAAAGACAGTATGTTTGTCATTTTCTAGTATCTGTATCTGAACGGAACAATTCCAAAATATAAATAAATTAACAACAACAATAATAATAGAATAGAATACTGTCATTGAGAGGTATTTAGTTCTAATGACACTTTAAAAAGAGGCTGCCTTATCAATTACATTTCTAAATAGAAAATTAAATATTTGTCTTTAAGAGGTGCTTACTGTGTGTATATTGATATATCTAGAGAGTACTTAAAGTGCGCACACAGTTTTTAGAAGTTTCACAGCATATTTGCTTCAGAAAATTAAAATAAAAAAAGTAAAAATAATAAAAATACTCATATTTCAGAAGTACAATTTGTTCTATTTTGTTTTTCAAGTGATTAATTCATGAAGTTACTTTTGAAATGACAGCATTTCTTTGGTATTTCTTTGTCAAAGTGATTTTCACAGACTGGAGAATGTAAATATCCAGTTATTTCAGTACTTCTATTGCAGCAAATACCTTGGAAGTGTATTTCATATCTTATTTGCTTTTCATACATTTGTTTAAATCCAAATAGTACTTTTAGTTGGTAATATTTAGGTAGATAATTTCTTGTGATTAATTGTTTATTGTAAATAGTTTTTAATATGTGATGTATATATTTAATATAGAGATTTTCTTTAATGTTCAGTATCTGAGATTTGAAATTAAAATTAATTTTTTTAGAAAATTTAAAAAATGGCTACCATTCTAAATTTCTTATAAATTTTCATAATTTTTAATTTCCATATAATTATATCAATGCCTAAAATTAGAATTAAGCATTTTTGTATTTGTAATAATAATGTGTATTATGAGCTGTAAAAATACTAACGACCTGGCTTCCATTATATGTATTTTCAATATAGATTACAGTCAGATTTTATAGGTATGATGTACAATAAGCTTCATATCAGGTGGCAATTAAAGTTTACCTGGAAATAATTTTTTATTTTCTGTGAAACAGAATATTAAATATTACATGTGGATAATGTAAAAACAAAAACAAAGTTAAATTGCATGTGAATATTCAAATACATGTACTGTAATAATTGGCTCAGCCAATTTATTACTTCCAAAAAATGAACTCATTACTTTTCCAATTCTCACTGCTCTCTTCAAACTCTTTGCCAGTAAGGTTGCGTATTTATTTTGAAAAATGGCTGTTAACAGTTATGTATAGATAGAGGAATTGACACAAAACAAGAATCATGAAACATGACTTTATTTTAGAGTTTAAAATTCTACATCCAGCTTTATTTGGAATTAAAAAAATAAAAATTATGCTTTAAATAGTACAAATCTCACCAGGAATTCTTAAATATCTATAAAGTTTTAATTATTAATATTATTTTTTTTTAATTCTTATATTAGTACTGAAGTGATTTGAAAGAATTGGGATTTATTTTTGCTAGTTGCTTTCTTCTAATTATAGTCTTTCTTAAAAAGATAAACATTGTAGTTTTTATGTAGTATCAATAGTTGTAATGACTTCATTCTACGAGAGAGCAGAAGATTCAGAGATTACACTTTACAGAGACTTATTAAATTGAAATGATCTGTACTCAGTATGCAGTTATCCTTATTCCACATCAGAAGACTTCGTAGACTGAATATCACTTATGTAAATTTAACATAACGATTAAAAGAAAAAAAAAATATAAGAGAAGGAGTTTGAGGGCATATTAACAGGTGTTTTCAGCTTACCATTTTTTCATTACTTATTGCTTGAAAGTATTTAAAATTACATCATGACTTCCTAACCCTAAGAAGTTATATCTCATAAAACCAATCAAATATCTCGTTGTTAATACCACTGTGTACAATGTAAATAAAAAAAAAAATTAATAAATTAAATTTTACAATTTTTAACTCTGTTATACACTTTTAAGAATTCTAAAGATTCTAACACCCCCAAAGAAAATAACAGAAAGTAATTTAAGTTTTTATTAGAATCTCATCAAAAAACCACAATCCTTGGTATTCTGTTTTAACAAATTATTTTCATTTTCAAATGAAGGTATATTATAAAGTTATATTAAATTAAAATTGCCATCTGACCTGAAATTATTAGTTTGAACTAACTATTTTTGTCTTTTACTATTTAACTATTATATCTTTACTGGTTTCAGTACTGTATTTTGAATACTTTGTATCTGATAGTAAAATTTATATATTTATAAATTTGGTTGAATTTTGCTTTACAGTAATTCTCCTTAATAAAATTTAAAGTTCTGTGAGTTAAGGAGAGAGCATTCTTCTAGGAGATACCTTCTTAGTTACTTCTGGTGGTAATGGTATTCTTCTAGGTTGCCCAATTTGGGGTCTTCTTAATGGAAGAGGAATAGCAGTGGGCGCTCTTCCTCGTTTGAATGTATCTTCTTCTTTTGAAATCTGATTCACATCTACCCTGGAAGATGGGGGCAACAGCACTCTTCTAGCTGCTTGAATTCCCCTGCTAGGCGGTTTATCTTGA
>JAFIDM010009631.1:117317666-117332696 GCA_023159025.1 Thereuonema tuberculata
CAGATGGGGGTAATGGCACTCTTCTCGGTGCCTCAATTTGGCGTCTTTGTGATGGAAGAGTGGGCACTCTTCTAGGTGCCTCAATTTGGCGTCTTCGTGATGGAAGAGTGGGCACTCTTCCTGCTTGAAATCTATCTTCTTCTTTTGACATCTGATTCAGTTTTCGGTGTTCGTCTTTCAAGCCTGCTGCCATATCATCAAGCTACAGAGATGATGAACTTTTGGCCTTTCAGTCCTAACAAGAAAAATAGGAAGCTCTTTGAAATAGGATCTTGATATCTGTTATATTTGAAATCCTTATCTCCTACTATTCTAAGATTATCAGGTGGAGCATGTTTCTGGCATTGTAGCCTACACTGCTGGTCGTTAAAAGTGCAACACCAGGAAGGGATCACTTAGGCAAATAATGTGCTCCAGTAACTCCCCCTGAAATCGGTATAAGAGAGGAGAACAGAGAGCCACTGTGCAGTATTTAAATTATATTTGATCGCCGTTCTTGTGCACAGACGGCTTCAGTATGCCTCGTCGAAAAATATGGCAGCCATATCAGCAGGTTTCCAACTTTGATAACATGAGAATTGTGGCGTATCGAGACTGCGGATGATCCTTCCGAGACATTAGTGTTCGTGTTGGACGAAACGCGGGCATAGTGATGCAAATATGGAATCGGATTGAGGAGGAACTCACCGATGTGAAGTATCCCAACGGCCCCGTCACACCACCAAATGAGAGGACAGATATCTTGTGCGCATGGCTATTATGGATCATACAGCCACAACATAGGCCCTAGCTCAAGAATTAGGGTGTGTTGCACAACAACCAGTCTCTGCATGTACAGTTCGACGTCTTCTGCAGAATCAGGGAATTTTTGCAAGATGCCAATTGCTTCTGTTACCTTTGACTGTACGCCACAGGCATCTGTGGCTGCAATAGTGTCTAGAACGTCGTGCTCAGAGGGACAAATGACAAGACAACGTTTTTTCCGACCAATCCAGCTTTTGTCTGCAGCACCGCGATGGTCGCATCTATGTTTGGCAGCACCATAGTGGAAAACTGAATGAGTCCTGCATTAAGCATCTCTATACCAGTCAGGCATAACACTTGGTGTTATGGTATGGGGTGCAATTGGGTTCAGTCCCGCTCGTGCCTAGTACACATTCCCGATACATTGAATAACCACCGTTACATCTCTGAGGTGTTGGAGCCTATTCTTATCCCTTATCTTCAGAGCCTGCCTGGGGCTACTTACCATTAGGACAATGCGCGACTGCACGTGGCACGTAACATCCAACAATTCCTGGATGGTCACTATGTTCAACTACTTCCATGGCCCACATATTCACCGGGTCTATTGCTTATTAAACATGTCTGATCCATGATCACACAATGACTGGCCCACCACACACCACAGCATGGACTGACGTAATGCAAATGCACATCCAATATCTCTTCCTCTCTGTCAGGCTCTGTAGCAGACATTATTGCTGCCCTTGGTAGCTACACGAGATACTGATTTCTTTATGTTCTGCAAATTGCACCAAGCTGTAATTGTAGTCATTTCATCCTTGTACCATACGTTATCTGTAAAATAAGTATGGCTTTGATAGCTCTTGTCTTTTGTAGTGTTGCACTTTTAATGGCCAGCAGTGAACTTCAAATTACATCAAGGTATTATTTCTCATTGGATCATTTCATTTTCATCCATTGTTTCATGTGATTCTTATACCAAAAATTAGATGATCTCATTGAAAAAACTACTAGCTTGAACCACTTAATTAAATTGTCCATCCTTGAATTGAAGGTGATAATTACAAAGATTGAATTACATCTATTGTTATCAAAGCATATGGATGTGATGATATTTTCAAGAGTTGCTGATTCATCTTTATCCTTGGACTAATATTAAGAATTTTTTCCCAACCCCACTTGAACGACCACTTGATCTGATCCTGCTGCAAAGCTTGTTATTTTTTTCTGTTAATAAAATCCATATCTGGCCTAGTTTTTTTTTTTTTTTTTTTTTTTTTGCATAAATTTAAAATTTTACTACACCCATAACAGTTCATGGTTTAAATGTTGTTTTTTAATTAAAAATAGCCAAAAACAATTTAAATGGAAAATCATTTGTATGTGTGTAATCATGTTTTATTTTCTGGTTCAAATATTAATGATATAATATAAATCAAAACTACCATAATTAAAAACATAAGGAGAAGGAAAAGTAAAAATGGCTGTAAACAGAAAAATCTTGGGCTGTTAAGCTGATAGATCAACAGTTTCAATTCCATCATTTCTATTTAGCAGTATAGTGAAAAGTTAATGAAGGTTTTATTTTAGAATAACATCAAAATCTTGATATTATTGTGATATTTTGTCACCCCCAAATCAATTATCTTTCTAAAGTATTCCCTGTGTACTTTACCTCACAAAAGGACAACTTAGTGAGTGATATACAGGGTGGCCGTAATGAAAGAGGTGGTGTTTAGAGCCAAATTACCAAAAACCTATTGGACCAAATTTGGTGTGAACACTTTAGACCAGGGGTGCTCAGACTTGTAGTGTCTGCGATCGACCACAAAATATTTAGGCAACAAGTGATCGACTATTAGGACTAGGCTAAGGCACAGCTACTAAAGAAAAAATGTACGTACTAAAGAAAAATGCTTTTATTGCACATACTTAGAAATAAAAAATATACATAATATGTTAAGTACCTAATTACATAATTGTAGCATAGTTTTAAATTGCTAATTTTGACTGGATGTTAATGCATGACACTGCATATCATCCACTTGCTTTTCAAGGGATGACACGTAATTACTGAGTGCCAACCGCAAGCATGATAACAGGTTCATCAGTAAGCCCATTGCGATATTTTGATTTAATTATTTTCATTTCTGAAAATGCAGATTCGCACAAGTAAGATGATCCGAACAATCCTGCTCACTGAAGAGCTATTTGTTTCAAGCATGGATATTTGTCTTCAGGTATCAAAGACCAAAATTTGGTATATGTTGCTCTGGCTTTGAGATGTATATCCGACATTATATGCAATATCTCATTTTGGACAGAAGAGATCTCCATCTTGAAAGTGTTTCATATTTCAGTATCAGATTTTTCAACTTCTTCCCAAGAAAATGATAAGTCATAAAAGTTGCAATATCCGTCAGGTTGTAGAAATCAGTGAAACATCTTTCAAACTCGCTCAGAATGTTTTTTTAGCTCTGTCTCGTAATTATCATAATTTAAGTGAGAACTTGCTCTTGCTTTCAAAGTTGGAAAATTTTTGAGCTTTTTTTTGTTCAGTTGATTAATCAATAACTTCAGTTTGTTTTTAAAGAGTTTATTGCGCTAATCATCTCGATAATGGTTTGATTTTTACCCTATCGCTCCAAGTTAAGGATATTCAAATGATTTATCACATTTGATAAGAAAGCTAAATCACAGAGCCACTTTTCGTTTTTAAGTATCTCAGTGTCGTCATCTCATTCATCTAGAAAAGAAATAATTTCAGTTAGTAATTTCTGGAACCTTTTTATAAATTTTCCATGGCTCAACCACCTCACGTCTGTATGAAGAAATAAATCAGAGTGCTCAGCAGACTCGCAAGCTTCCAATTGCACTTTGAAGAGGCGTCTTTGCAAGCTTCGCACACGGATGGAATTCATGATCTTCATGGCAATGTCCATGACATCTTTCATATTTAGTATTTTTGAACATAAAACTTGCTGATGAATGATGCAATGGAATGTGAAAAACGATGGGAAGTCATCGTTAGCTCGACACAATGCAACAAACCCATTTTTATTGCCAGTCATTGATGGTGCTCCATCTGTTGTGATGCACACGGGTCTGTAAATTGGTAGCACATACTTTTTTACAAAATTCAGAAAAGCATTGTAAATATCATCTCCGCGAGTATTTTTTCTTTCAGTGGTAGCATTGTTAATAATTCTTCTTTAGCCGACATATCAGAAAATACCAATCGAATGAAAATGCATAACCGGGCAGTATCAGTCAAATCGGTGGACTCATTAAACTGCAAAGAAAAGTATGTACATTCCATGATATCACTTTTCAGTTTGGTCTCCAAATCACTGCTCATGAACTCGACACGTCTAGTAACAGTTGGACGAGATAACTGGACCTCCTTGATGGCAGATATAATCTCTGTTTCATTTTTGAAGTCATTAAACAGTACATCTGTCGCTTCAATAAATGCTTCTTTCACTACCATTCCATCTTCGAAAGGTTTTTTATGTTTTGCCAGTATGCAGGAAATTTTAAAAGACGCAATTGTTGCAGCTACTGATTGTTTGGCTGGTCTAGTGAACATGGATTGCTCTGCTTTCAAACTACTTTTCAAATCTTGAAGTTTTCGTCTTCTTAACTCACTCTTTTGCTGAAAATCATTTTCATAATTTTTATAATGCCTTTCTAAGTTTCCGCATTTATGCAATGCTGCCCACCTCGACAAACAAGGCTAACACACTTACAGTAGAGGGGCAAAGTGCACAAAATGACCTTCCGTGGGATTTTTTGTGAAGGGAAGATGCGACCATGTGGAATTGATTTATTGTATGCTACATAATGGTGTAGTACCGGGTGCTTTCCTCCAAATTGCGCTGTTTGTTTTTTTATGATGTCATCAATCCAAGATGGCCACCATACTCATTACATTAAGAATAACTCCTTCCAGATGGGTTATACGCAAAATTTGCAAAGAACATTTTTTGTTGTGCATGAGCCGAAGAACAAATTTAGTCCTTATCAATTGTTTCATATCTGCTACCGTTTGTGAGTTATACGCCAGTTTTCATCCATAACACGTATTTATTGATATACATTTATGTCGTATACTCTTTATTGCCCTGTGTATCTGCAAGAAATATAGTTAACAACTTACAACATTTATTGCACATATATTTAATGTAAAGTTTGCAATGTATACTGATTTAGAAACTTCTATTGAGTATGATAAAGTCCTCAGCATGGAAACTCAGATTGAGAGTGAAGTTATTAAATGTGTGGAACCAAATGGGGCATATACATACCATGAGATCTGGTTGTAGGGAGATCTATTTTCTGTGCTGCTGATAATATTGACTTCCAGGAAGACACTCCTTATGGTAAGAACACTCTCCATGGTATAGTAATGGCTGTGTAACAAGTAGAATCTGAGGCTGATACTCATGAGTCTATTGTACTCTCATAGTAAGCGTCCCGATGTTCACTGGAAACCATTGCAAAGTCTCTCACTGAACTTTCACACTGTAGAATTTCAAGTTCCAAGAAAGTTAGTGTGCCTACGGTACAGCCCAGGGTTGAGTACAAAGAGAGAAATCGAGAAGTGATGAATTGCAGCAAACTTTGAAGATTTCATATTAATGATGGCTAACGTTAATGGTATTAACAGATGTACTGAAATGACGACAAGTCTGGATGACCATATCAATGACAGAAATGAAAATCCTGATGAATATAATAATGCAATGTCATCTAGTGGTGTTTTCGTACCTACATGGTCTGCATAGCAATCATTGGTGAACAAGCCAATGAAGACAACGAGAGTTTGTGTGCTTCCTCTCAAAGACAGTAGTCTAACAACTACTTCCACACAGTTAAAGTGCATGGAAAGTGACAACTGCCATTGTAGGTTCAGATTCCAAAACTGTTGTCACTTTTGACCTTGGTCTTTATAAACCAGTTTGTCATTTAGCAATGACAAAACCAGATGTTTTTCAAAATTTGGTTTTTGCAACGAGGGGAATTACACAAAGTAAAGGCAATGCTAAGAGCAATAGATACATTTGTAGAATGCGCCTTAAGTGATTTTTATGGTGATGCAGTAATGTCACAAATCCTGGCAGGAAAGCAAGCGAGGCGAAGAATTGAAGCACATACAACATTTCGCTTGCTTTATGTAAATGCTATACTGACTTGTTTTTTACCCACCATGAAAGTATAAAAGATGAATTCGACAGGGAGAGCAAAAAGTTGATTGCTACCCTGCAGATAGGCAACGTTACATACATTACTTCAGTTTCACAAACAGACTGTTTTTGCTGTAAAGAACTTGAAAATCCTATCGAAAATGGAGGAGTTTGATAATGCTGAAGAAGAGCACAACCCCACCTTTAAAAGTTGCTCGCCAATACATGGAAATTGTTGGGACTATGTTGCGTTACATACGATCTGTCAGAACAGGTATTTGGGAGCTACATCTAGCTTCAAAGGAAGATTTTGTTAAATATTTCTTTGCTCTTAATTTAAGAAACTGTGCAAGTATGCTCGATTGGTATTTAGGTAATATAAGGCAGATAGAAAAGACAACCCCACATCTCTGGAAAGAGTTTATGACAGGGAACTGGGTAGTAACAAGAGTAAGGTACATTTGTGTTTTGGGTGCCAACGAGGCTCTAGAATGCCATATAAAATAGAGCATTGAAGGTAGCAGGAGGTCTTGTAAATATTATCCAAAAGAAAAGTGCACTGGCAAAGTTTTTTTTGATGGCCCCTGAAATGACCCAAAGAAAACTTCAGCATTACTAGGTCTGCACGCATTGTCCAGAAGTGACACCACAGGTACATTGGCAAAGAAAGCATCTTCAGTAAAGCAGATGACAACATTCTTGAAGCTGTTAGCAAACTTGGAAGCTGGAAAACTCTGTTGATAATGATAGACTTTTAATACAGAAGTTCAAATGTCAAGTTCATGTCCCTGGCACAAATATATCAAATCATTGGAGATCTGAGGTCGTGGATGTTCACAACGCAAGAAACTCAGGGAGAAAATTTGGCACCAACAAGAGCAACACTGACACCATTTGTTAGAGTTATAATAGAGTTCGCTATCAAATAATGGAATAGTGCCATGCTAATCAGCCCTACCCAAATCTGCCTTTACCATGAAACTTTGGTTGGGAGTTGAAAAAGAAAAGCGACCATTATGCTCCTGTTGCTACCATGCACTCCAGAGTCATTTCTTCAGCTTATTAGGTGCTCTTGTGTTAAAAGAAAGTGTGCTCCATCATGTAAATGTCAATCCCACAATCTAAAGTGCACTGAACTACGTGTGTGTGGAGGAGACGTAAAAATGTGTGACAAACCATGAAAATTCATGCGAGGACTAAGATGGTGATTCTCTTGTTTTCAAGAGAATAATGTAATCTTATTAAATAATGTTTTTTTATATAATATTACATAATCCATTTTAAGAAGTTATACTACTACTAGGCCCGACTACAAATTCATTATTTGTTCTACATCATTGTACAAGTATTAGTATCGTGCATTTCATACCATTATATACAACCGTACTAGTGATTCCATATCATTGTATTATTATTATTGTGAGTAAAAAACAGCACAATCATTAGTTTTTTATCTTTTAATAAATAACTGTTGATAACGTTCTCAGCCGAAGGTGGCATATTTAATGGAACATAACTCACAAACGACAGCAGATATGAAGAAATTGATAAGGACTAAATTTGTTCTTCGGTTAATGCACAACAAAAAATATTCTATGCAAATTTTGCGTATAAGCACTCTGGAAGGAGTTATTCTTAATGTAATGAGTATGGCGGCCATCTTGAATTGATGACGTCATAAAAAACAAAAAGCGCAATTTGGAGGAAAACACCCGGTACTACACCATTATGTAGCATACAATAAATCGATTCCACATGGTCGCACCTTCTCTTCACAAAAAATCCCACGGAACACCATTTGCCCCTTTACTGTTATCTTTGGTCATAACAAACAAGAATTCGTCCTCCCAATCACTATTAAAGGTTTTACTTTTTTTTGCCGCAATCATTTTATGTTGCAAATTCTACGTACAAGTATTCTAATAACTTGTTAGTAATAATGAATGAGATAATGCTGCGTTTGCTATATATATATGAAAAAGTAATTCTAGAAGAATCTGTAAAATTCTAGCCAATCAGAGCGCAGCGTGACGCAATCGAGTGTCGTCTAGAGAACAATGCTTTCGATATAGTGCGCATGCGTAATGAATGACAGGTCTCAACTTTAATTGAAACTATTATTATTAAACAATTAATGTAGACTAGAATTTTCGGCGTGCGTAATGCGTAATTATTATTTAAAAGTGTCGCGTATGAGTGACCGCCTCAGAAATGAGATCATTTTGTATTGATACCTATATTATTTCCGCGATCGACTGTTTGGGCATCCCTGCTTTAGACTATGGGATTTTGATTTCTAAAGAAAAAAAAAATATATGAAGAGATAAAAACACACAACAAATAAAATCACTGAGCTACTTTTGGAATATTTGACATCGGGAATCCAAGACAGTCTGTTTCAAGGTTATTACCTTTCATCAATTGGATTCACCCAGTGTCTGCAGCTCAATGATATCAAAGGAAATATCATCAAAAGACAAGTAAACATAAGAATGGCCCTTCATGTAAAAAATAAAAAAGGGCAAGTAGTTATCCCTGCTAGTCAACTGCTAGCTTATGAAGGAAAGATAGGATTAATTATCGAAAGATATACATAACGGAAAATTTTAACGTGCATACGAGAATTATATGAAGGAAAAAATAGGGATAAAAACGCACAACAAATATTTGACACCGGGAATCCAAGACGACGGCCTGTTTCAAGGTTGTTGCCTTTCTTCAGTTAAAAGGAATATTAGTTCAAAATTTCGCCACCAGGAGAAAAAATGACGCTGGAAGCAAGGAAATATTAAAGTCACTGTATGGTCTTTGCGTGCAAAGACAAGTATGGACATCTCTCCGTACGGCGCCATTTTCGAGCCACAACACTGACGTGAGTCGCGCAAAGCGCTAACGACGTTTTCACTTTATTTCTGTTTTTTTCATTTTTTTTGAAGGAACTTTATAGTAATATCATTGTAAACTTTATCAACAACGATTATTAATTTTTAAAATCGTTGATTTACTGCAATTAACTCATTATAAACGAATTCTCTTACTTTTATATGATAACCTTCTTTAGGAATTAAAATGAGTAAAGAAAGGAAAAAAAAAGATTGTAAAAAAAAAAAATCATTAAATGCACACATGTATATAAAATATATAATACATTACATTTTTTCCTATTACACTAATATTTTTTTTCCCTTCCTTTCTTTGATAAGGTTAATACAAATCCTTCGTAGAAATTTTCAACAAATGTGGATTATATTAATTAATATGACTAAAGAAAATTTAACTGTTATTAATCATAAATATAAGAATAAACATGATTAAAATTTTCAAGCAAGAAATATATGCATTTTAATATATATTGTATTCATTTTATTAGTTTTTAAATAATAAAATTGTCATTTTTGAATTAATTCTTTTGTTTAGAGGATTTTTACCATTAGTTCAACTGATTGTACATACATACATTTATAAAATTATTTAAGTTTAGTTATTAAATTAGCTAACTATTGTTTACTAGTTTTTAACTACATTTTAATGTTAGTTGATTATCGATCATAAACATTATAACAAAAAAAAAAAAAAAAAAATTGGATTTTTCTTTAATTAACTAACTGAATTTATTTAATTTTAACTTAAATGAATCAATGAATAAAATACAGTTTAATAATTTCTAACTTACATATGTTTATGTATTTTTGTATTCTTTTAATGAAATTTTTTATTGAAGAATATATAAAACAACAAACAAGCCAATGAAAGAAATAATTCTTTATTGAACAAGACAATAAGAAATTTATGTTAAGAGTATATATATAAAAAGAAGCATGTACAGTAATAAATATTACTTAAATGACCATTTTATTTCTATTTTTCATGCCCATACTTCTGCTCCCATAACAGTTCTTTCTCAATTTTTGTGGAACATTAATATTAGTCCGTTGTCAAATGTACATCCGTGTGCTCCTTGATGATGCAAGTGTGGAAGTAGTCTCAATCTCTTCGTTTGACCTTGGAGAAACATAATTTCGATGGTGCCACTCTTGAAAATGGTGCGTTTGAATTCTGCGGCCAAAAAACAAAATGGCCGTCATCGCAAACATGTTGTCCTATTTATATAAGTAACCGTTGGGATTATGAAAAAAAAGTGTGAAACAAAAATTGTAGCTATATAGATTCTGCACAGAAAAGGTTATTACAACTTTTTATGTAGGATCAACCGTTTCCTCATAAAAAGTACTTTTATATTTTTCACAACTAAAAATGAATAGGTACAAATGAATTCCAAAATGATGAGGATTTTGGAAGCGCATATTGACATGCTTGACATAATTTACATGGATAATTCTAATAATATTTAATACATTAAACACTAATAAATTAAAAAATATCCCTTTTCCCTTACGTTGTGTCATAGGAAATTGAAAGATAAAAAGTACCACTATACTTTTACCTTTAATGAAAATAAAATACTGTGGAAGAAATACAATGTTTACAGATTTATATAGACAGAGTGGAGACAATACTACTTGTCACTCCTATATTTACATTTTTAAGGATAATCATCGTCACTTTCAATGCAAATCTCACTTAGACCTAAATCTTCATCATCGTCTAGCTCGCACTCTCCCATATTGTCACAACGGTCGGGATTACCTTCGCACTTGCACATGTCAGTACACCGGAGTCCATTTGACTGACATGTACAAGGAGGAGAGCAACGCCTTTTAGAGCAGGAGCAGCGACAAAGTTCCAAGATAAGCTCTGGTGCACAAGGGTTAGTACAAGCAACAGGCTCGTATGCACTCCCTACTTTGTTCCATCCAAAATCTGAGGGTGGTGGGTTATTGGGATGCTGAATTATGTCCTGATTCCACTCAAAACACTGAAGGTGAGCCCTTAGCAATGCCGGATCCGGTGCAGATCTTGTTGGAGGAAGGTTCTCATCTTGACATTGTTTCTGTGTAAACAACAACCATCGCACAGCTTCTAAGTCGGTCAGTGTTGTTTTGGGGATATAAAGCTAACAAAATAATGAACGCTTCCAGGCTAGTCCTGACATCCTCAGTGAGTGACAGTGTAGTCCCCAATTTAGCCAAAGCTTCCAGCAGCATATCACTTGCGGAATTAAAAGCTTTCCACCACTTTATTTTACCTTTGCCAGGAAATGATCCTGTTACATTAGCTCCTGAAAGTGCGTGTAATCCAGGGAGTGCAAGAGCTTTCAGAGGTCTAAGTGCTCTGTAAATTGAATCCAGCTGAATGAACCTTTTCATGCCATGGCCGAGGAAAAATGCAAAATCTTTCGAAAGTTGAGGATAACGCTAAAATCATGACATCAGTATCGGGGGAGAACGAATGATTAGTTTTAATTCCTTTCTGTGCTAAATAAGCTGCATGTAATGTGATCTTTGTGTCGGCCTCCTCCTGCGTACTTGCAAGACTAGATATATCATCGCCATGTGATGAAGCTGCTTTGTCCCTCCAATGCCCATGTTTAAGAATGTGTAGCAGGCCTCTTAGTCGTAGTCAGCATGTAGTTTCTTAAAAAAAAACCAGACAGCATCAGCTAGTTCGGCCTCCCGAATAATGTTTAGGTGGTTAATTTGAGTGATTGAAACCACAGAAAGGGGACAGCAGGTTTTCCACTTAGGTTGGTTTGTACATGTTATTATTGTTGGGAGAGCACTGTCAAACGATTTTACTGGACACTCATTTGGTGATAGCGGTACAAATGTATCAGAATCTTTCATAACCTGATACACAGTTATGACAATCCCATGAAGTGTTCTTCTACCATCTGCAGTGTCTTCAGAAAAGTTAAGTTATACATTGTCCAAAGCACAATGTATAAATCTATTTGGTACAATGTCTGGTGGCATGTAAAGTCCATCATTGTCACGAATTCTTTTCAAAACACTTGCTGCAATTTGTGTTTCCAACTTTAGAACACGACTATAATCAATGCTACATCCAATACTATGCACAAGATTCACTAGGAACTGACTGCGGGTTGACCCATGAATTATCAGAAGGATAGTTGTTTGAAGTGGTAAGTCCCTTGTATGATAAAACTGCTTGTTTTCAACTTGCCTGCGAGAGAGACAATTTGCCATCATAATTTGTGAAGTGTGACAAGCTCGTCTTTCAACTTCATGTTTTTTCTTTTTCTCTGCTGAAATGCCCTTCTTTCGCCCAATGCACCACTTAAAAAAAGCAATTAATTTCATTTGGAATAATACCACTGAAATCTTCTGGAACAGAGCCATCAAAATTCCACAGCTTTGATTTCAATACAAGAATTCTGATTATGTTTGCAGCCTGGAACAAAACATTAAGTTCTGTCATTTTTTTGGTCGCCATAACTTTCAGTCTCTGCTAACAATTCTTCTTTGTACACTTCATGGAAACTCACTCTGGTTAGTTACACTGTCTGGGGCGAGAAAATTCAATTTCCTTGTCTGATAGCTCCGTCTCAATAAATACCTTTAACTGCCTACCTGACATGGACGATTCCTGTACATTATTGGAAGCACAAATAGTCTTATATGTTTCTCCAAGAACATCCATTGCAAAAATTTGACCTTCTGACAGTTTTTCTTCCAAAATATTGATGAATTCGACTGCTGACGCCATTGACGAAATACTACTCTGCTCGTGCGGATGATTTTCATCATATCTCTGTTTGTCTGATCGAAGAACATTCGTGACATATTTTGTCCAACATTTTCGATGGTACATTACATCAATTGCATGGGCATCATTCATATTGATTCCTTCTTTTAACCTTACTCTGAGTTTATTATCATTTGTAAGTTCAATGGATTTACGTAAGTTTTGGCCAGCTTTAACTCGGTTGAAACTCTCCTTAGGTTTTCTTATCTGTCCGCTGCGTGATCACAAAAAAAGCACTAGTCCTTTTCGTAAGCAACGGTTTGTGACCTACTGTAGTATACCTAGTAGCATTCGAGGAAAGTACATGTGTTTCAGTAGGTTGAATTGAATGCACTCTGTAGATGCCTCTTGATCTGTAGACGTTGCCTCCAAACACTCGTACTTGCCTATCAATTATTTTTTTGTGGGTAACATTTTTGTAACAAGATCTACGCCACTTCAAATTGTTTTGTTTCAATGTCTCTAAGCTAAAATCACTTCCGAACTTCTTCAATATGTTTTCACTATTCTTTTCGCCATATTTGGCCCGTTTGTTTAGACACACAACAATTTTCTCGTAAGCGTCATTTGAAGGTGTGAAACCCATTTCTCTGACGATTGAGCACTACAGATGAAACAGCAGAGCTTGTTGTCTGCCTTCCTTTTATTTGTCAAATGAGCATTAGATTAGTTACGTTAAAGTTAAAGTGCCCCACGATAAGTCTACACAGGCTTTTGGGGGTCGCAGGAGTTCAGGCTCCCAGCGTTTAGGATCAATGGGACGAAGTTGAGGTCGGGTGGTCAGCCCGACGCCCGCTCGCTTTCAAGAGCATTAGATTAGATTAGATTAATTAAAAGTGGGTGGCATGACTGCCGAGCACGTCGACCTGAAAGATCTTTTGTACTATCCCACAGAAAGAAGGATAGAGGGAGAGAAAGACTGAGATAGGATGGTGTGAGAACCCCAGGAAAACCTGCCCAGCGCGGATCGCCACCATCAACGAAATCCACATGAGAACCGAACCCGGGACTCAGAGCTGAGAGGCCAGTGTCTTAGCGACATCGTCAATTGCGCGGCCCTAAATGAGCATTAAATACAGGAAACAAAAAAAAAATAATAATTTCAAACAATGAAATAATAATAATAGCTTAATATAATACCGTGAAACATTTTTATAAATTAAGAACAGGTCATAAAAATAATGTCAAGCATGTAAATTTTCGCTTGCAAAACCCTCATACTGCGACATTATGTATTATATTATATATTATTTATTATACTATATATTCATTTTTAGTTTTGAAAAATATAAAAGTACTTTTTGTGAGGAAACGGTTGATCCTACATAAAAAGTTGTAATAATCTTTTCTGTGCAGAATCTATGTAGCTACATTTTTTGTTTCAAACTTTTTTTTCGTAATCCCAACGGTTACTTATATAAATAGAAAAACATGTTTGCGATGGCGGCCATTTTGTTTTTTGGCCGCAAAATTCAAACGCACCATTTTCAAGAGTGGCACCATCGAAATTATGTTTCTCCAAGGTAAAACGAAGATATTGAGACTACTTCCACACTTGCATCATCAAGGAGCACACGGGAGCCTGTTTTTGTACATTTGACAGGCAACTATATTCCTGATCAAAAAAAAAGTCAGTTTAAAATACTGATCTGTTATTTTTTTGAGAATGATGAAAAATTATTCTCACATACATTTCCAAATTTTCACTTCCGAATTTGCCAAGCATTTTCAGTTTGTCACTTTCTCTAAATATAGTTTCTATTGCTCGACAAATTGTAAAAATATTAAATGAAGGAAAATTAAGAATTCATTTTCAGAAGATGATTTAAACATTTTATTCAAAGTGAACTTTTGTATTGCTTTTGAAATGTGTCTATCGTTTTCAATACAAAATAATAGCAATCAGACTAGTTTTACCAGTATCCAGGTAAAACTAGGATCTATTTACCAGTATTTCATCATTAGTTTACGAACAAACAATATTTCGTTTTAATTTTCGTTTACCGTCAGCACGATGTTTTTGAATTGATCCTCTGTGAAATGTTTCTTTAATTAACGAAAAACAACAATTATTTTCTTATTAAAACTAGCTGTAATTATTATAAGTAAATCAATTTATTGCAGTAGAAAATGAATACTTAAAAATCTTTCCTGCCAACATTGTGGAGCCAGCATTTCAAATGAATTTTATTTCCTTCACCTGCCGGAAAGCCACAAAAAAGCTCTGCTCTGTTGCTACAGCCGAATAAGAACAATCAGGCATTCTATTTTATCAAAAAAACAAAGATAAAAAGTATAAGCAAAATGATGTAGTCTATATTACTAAAATCTTTTATTTCTCTGTCTGTGTGTGTGTCTGTCCGGCGCATTTTTCTGTGAGAATGGAAAATAGAAATAATTTTTACAATGAAACATCCGCGACAGGAATCGA
>JAFIDM010009631.1:117337696-117386659 GCA_023159025.1 Thereuonema tuberculata
ACGTATGGAGGTAGGGATGGACATGTTAGATCTTGTGAAATTAAATTAGATCTTGTGAATGACCCAGCTCGCTGCATCCGACGTCAGCAAAAACTGTTCTTCCTGCTTGAATGCATTTTATCTTGATAATCCTGTTTCGTTATTTTGCTCAGGCGTTTCAGTAACTGTGACTTTTGCTGTCTTATCACGAGATAATCGTGTTTGACACTCTTCATTAGATTCGTTGCACGTATGTTTTGTGGTCGTTTTGTTAATCTGTGTTGTCTCTGTTCTTCAGTTTCTATTGCTCGTTTTGCTTTATATCTTAATTTATCCTTCTCTAATCGTCTCTTTCGTTGTGTTGCAGTTTCCTTCCGTTTTCCTTTACCATTATCCAATATTCTGTGGCGCTTATCGGCTGGTCACGGTACTAACTGCGCACGTACGGAAGTGTTGCCTTGGCGGAATATTTGAATTTGGCGAACGTTTTCTTGGGGGTTGTTTGATCTAAAGTAATTATTTCGCCTCATATGTTTCTATATAATGATTAAAATATATAAGAATTACGTATATATAATTCAGAAGTAGTTGTGTGTTTATATTTATATATATTATATATATGTCGCCGCCTAGCGGCTGATCTCGGTACTAACGGCGAACTAAAGGACGTTTACCTTGGCGGAATATATTAATATATCAGTATATTATTGTCATCAGACATAAGCAAGTGCTTAAAATTTCTAGATTATTGACCAATGGGAAATGACTTAAAAATTGATTACAGGATTTGACCCGGAAAGCAGACAATGTGAGTTAATAAAAACATGGTAAAAAACAACATTGCTTCTGTCGCACTTCGGGTATACCGAAGGTTGAAGAATTTAAGGAAAGGTCCAATGACAATCACACATTTGCGAAGCACAGATTTTGCGATTTGAAAATACGGGATCGTTACAAGTGCTGTCAAGACGAGGACGCAAACAGTCATCAAACCAACAACTTGAAACAGTTCCAACTGCTGCACTCGAACCAAACGCGTCCAGCAGTTCACGGACAATTTGATATGCTTTATACAACGGTGTAGAAAATTATGCGTAAACTGCTGAAGTTTTTCCCGTACAAGATCAGCCACACTCAACAACTGCTTCGAGGAGATAAGGACGCTCGCCTGAACTTTTCTCTGATGTTCTTAGCTCGAAAGGAAGTCGAGGATTCATGGCCTTGGAACATCCTATGGAATGATAAGGCACATTTTCATCTTAATGGAATTGTAAACACACAGAATTGCCGCAATTGGACATTGGAAAATCTCATATTTGTCAGCAGATTCCTTCGCACTCATCGAAAGTCACAGTGTGGTGTGGCTTTACTGCTCATCATTGGTCGTTCATCATCGGTCCGTACTTTTTTGAAGAAATAATACCAAATGGTTCCGTGAATTGCTCCGTCAATGCTGTGAAGTATCAACGAATGCTGCTTGATTTCGTTATTCCACAACTTCAACAGCGTGGATGCCTCGGAACCACCATATTTACGCAGAATGGACACCCCCTCACATTGGATTGGGTGTATAGCAAGTCTGACGGCAGCACTTCACAGAATACAGAATAATTAGTCGAGCGTTTCTATGAGTTGGCCAGCTCGTTGGCCTGATCTCACTCCCAGTGACTTTTGGTTTGGGGATATTTTTGAAAAGCTTGGTATACCAAGGAAGCGTGGATAACGTAGTAACGTTAAAGGACCGACTAACGCTATACATGAGGCAAATCACTGGAGATCTGTCGCTTTCTGCTGTTGGAAATGCTGTTCACAGAATGTAGTTATTAGAACAGTTGCAAGGAAAACATATTGAATCACATCTGTAAATAATGCCAAATAAAAATTATTGTTGATTGTAAACTTTATTTATTTCGCCCACTTTTCTCTACAGTAGTTTCCAGCGCCATTTTTCCCCTGGTGGCGAAATTTTGAACTTTTTTTTTCTTTAGAAATCAAAACTCCATGGTCAAAATAGTGTTCTCATCTAAATTGGCGGAGTTTTGCCTAGTAGGTTTTTGGTAATTGGGCTCTAAACATCTCATTAATTATGGCCACCCGGTATATACAACCTAAATCTTGTATAGTGCTTTCCCATAAAAGAGGATAATTCCTAATAAATGGGGTGCTGAATGAAACAGCACATTCTGGATTACTGTGACATTCAGCGTATAAAGTAGCAAAACTCGTAGAAAATCTAGAAACAAAGAAATTGTAAGAATTATATTGAAAATACAGTAATTTGTTATTATACAGGGTGATTCACGAAGATATGCAGAAACTTCGGGAGCTCATTCTACATGTAAAAGTAAAGAAAAAAAGTTATATAAACATAGGTCCGGAAATGCTTCGGTATCGAGTTACGGCTAGCGAAAGATTTCGCCCATAATATAGTACCCTGGGTGAAATGAAGACTTGCTGGAAGTCTGGGAAGGTAAATTAAGGGGCGAAATCAGTGGTTTCTTATGGTTGTTGACCTGAAAAATCGAATGAAACATGTCGTAGAACTGTATCTCCCAGTGGTTTGAAGCTTATCCCACGTAGAACCTACAAAAAAGTTGGCAACACAATAACAGCTGTTCAACAATAATGTGAATTGCATTGTTTTGATTTATTGTGAGAGCTAACAACTGAGGTGTAGTCCATGTGCGTATTGTTGTACATCATTATGGGCGAAATCTTTCGCTAGCCGTAACTCGATACCGAAACATTTCCGGACCTTTGTTTATATAACTTTTTTTCTTTACTTTTACATATAGAATGAGCTCCTAAAGTTTCTGCATATCTTCGTGAATCACCATGTATAATAATAAATTACTATATTTTCAATATAATTCTTACAACTTATTTGTTTCTAGATTTTCTACGAGTTTTGCTACACGAACAATTTCTTACAATTAATACTGAAACAAAGTAAATAAAAAAACAAAATTTAACAAAAGCTTTGCTCATTATCATCTATAGGCCTATTATTGTTAATTAAGTTTTATATCTTTAAAATTTGTTAAACTTTGTTTATTTTGTTTCAGGATTTTGTGAACATCAAAAAATTGAACACTCACTTTAAAGTACTACAGGCGTTGAGTTCGGGAATATATTGGAATTCCTCCAATATATATGTAGAAAATGTCCTTTTCTAAATTGTAACTTTGGTGGATTTGATTTACCAATGTAGAAGCCTCTAACAACCAAAGAGTGTTTACGATTATCGTCAGTGGGTCGTGTTGTGCACATTGTAGTATCAGTATGTTGTTTCAATTGTTAAAGAATTTTCCTTGCAAAATCAGTCAACTTCTAATTCAAGTCCAGTTGAACTCGAGCCGTGAAACAATCAGGAGAAATAGTAAGGAAATCCGGTA
Organism: Thereuonema tuberculata; assembly: GCA_023159025.1. Lineage (NCBI taxonomy): Eukaryota > Metazoa > Arthropoda > Chilopoda > Scutigeromorpha > Scutigeridae > Thereuonema > Thereuonema tuberculata. The sequence continues at coordinate 117,341,071 of JAFIDM010009631.1, forward strand.
TGAAAACCCTCAGAGGTGGCCACCCTACTGCCAATAGATGCTCCGTCCCTTCCTACGCAACTGGTTTGAAATACAAATGGGCACAATTGTTGGACCGTTCCTCCACATCAAGTACAATACTCAGGGCCTTCATATTCATATAATCACTCAGAGTTTTTTGTGGACTCCTGATTTTCTAAAATTTTCCGTTTTTTAGCGACCCATTTAGGAGCTATTGCAACAGCGACCAAATTCGGTAGCTATTGCGTTTGTCCTGTCCGTCCGTCCGTGTCTGTCCACCCTAACAACTCTCGAACGGAAGGTCGGATCGACAAATTGATTTCACCACTGTGTTCAGAGGCCCAAACAACGTAGGAATGGGTTATTTTCAGGGACCAATCCCCCCCCCCCCCCCAGTTCGAGATATTTGGCATTTGTTTTTATTGGACTTCCGCTATTAGCTTAAATGTTAGAAATGCAACCGTCTCATTTTAGTTGTCAGCTATAGCTTGATGCTTAACGTCTCGGACTCTTACACTGAGGATTGTCGGTTCAGATCCGTATTTCTTTTTTTTCTTTCTCTTAATCTTTTTTTCTCAATGTTCGCATGGGGTTTTTTTTTCTTCTTATTTTCCTAACTTTTTTTTATTTTTTTCCTGACTTTTTTTATATTTTTCCTTAAGTTATTGTATTTCCTTTTTTATTATTATTTTTATTTTTTTTTATTATTATGGGTCGCCCTTCAATTTATGCTTTAGCATTAATTACATTCACTTTAATTATATTTACATTTTTTTCGTTTTAAAATATTTTAACTTGGCTGAAATTCTGAATTTTTTATGTACTTACCTTCGATTTTCTACTTTTATTTTTTATTAGTTTAATTTTTAAGTAATAAAGTGAACTCGGTGTAGAGATCTTGTTTGGCCCTTGTGTGAAGTGGCCCTAAAAATTGGCCTACCACAACGAAAACATTTCTAAAATACAGTAGAACCTCATTATAACGGACTAATAGGGGCTGAAGGTTGTCCGTTTTAATGAAAGTCCGGTTTATAACAAATAATTCTTATAGGGGTGTAATGCAGCAGGTGTACATCAATGAAAATACAATAGTTAGCTATAAAAAGTGTTTATTATATATCAAATTAAAAACAGCCTTCAACATAATAGGTTGAATTGAAAAAGATGTACTGTATACATATACACTGCATTAATCTTTAGAACAAGAAGGTCCTGGTTCATGTTGATTGCTTATATAATTGGTTTGAAAAAATAATTTATTTTCTGCTGGGTTTGTTTGCTGCTTATTTCTTCAGTTAATAACTGACGGAGGTGCCGTAAGTTTTCATAATATGCAAACACATTTTCAAACACATATGCTTGGAAATGAAAAACTCGTCAGATAAAAATAAGCCTCTTTTATTATTATTACAATTTTTTTTTAAAACTGTCCGTTATAATAGGGTCCGCTATAATGAGGTTCTACTGTACGTACTTCTAAAGGTTGAGTGCCGTAGATGCGTTATCTATTGGACTGTACAAGAAAGTGGAAAATATATATCATCCTAATGATAATTAAAACATTTAAAAAATACGGCTATAGGTAAGGCTACAGGTAAGGAAAAAAAACAAAAAAGGTATTTGTAATTAATAATTAAAAGTAAAGTAGATTTTGTATAATAATAAACAAAATATTACATTTACTTTACATGGGTCATTCTCATGAAACTCCCTTCAGGATTAAAAAAAAGTTTATTGAAAAAAATTGCCAAAAATGATTTTTATTTTGTAACTTTATTTCTTTAATTGAAAATTGTATTTCTTAACTTAATTTCAGATTTTATTTAAAAAAAACAATTAATCCATAGTTACAAAATGTCACGTAAGTTACTGTCCCACTGCAAGTCAGACTAGTACTGAGTTTCAAATAAACTAAATCTGATCAGTTGTCTTTGTCTTTTAATTTTTTTTCTATCAGTCAGGATCCAAATGCAGTTATCCTAATTCATGCAAATTCGTTATTGGAAAAAATTTTATTGTTTGTCTCTCAAGGGACCTGTCACATAAGTTGCTAGTTCAATTGAATATCTCGTAATTCACAAAAATCTTAAGCACAAACGCCACTAAAAAAGAACTCTAGAGGTGTTATGGAGAACTACAAAAAGCTATTTTGGAGTTCCCGCAAGTAACAAGAAAGAAATAGAGCCAATAAGTTTTGATTTGGTGCCCGTGTATTTACTCTTTGTCATGTAAGGAACCAGATCGTATTTTTACCTAAAAGGATTTAATTATCGAACTATAGAAATGAGCAAATGAAAGTCTACTTCTGCCACTGTCAATCTCTGCAATTTATTTTCTTACCAATAAGAAAGAAATCTTTCCTGAAGGCCTAACAAGCCCAGAAGCCTAACAAGCTCATATAACAAGCTCATATAAATTACTGTCACATTAGTTACTATCGTCAGAGTAGCTAACGTGACCACTTGATAACTTATGTGACCTCTATCACTCTAATTTCATTTTTCTATAGCACTACTAATTCTATTAGAAAATCTTATGTTTTGTTTCTTTCACCACAGTCCAACAGATGGATCTTGACGATCTCGTTTTTTCGTGATTTCACGTAATTACGCGAGAATAGCCTCTATCCAAGTATTCTCACAAAATGTTGAGAAACAGTCCTATGCGAAGCAGCGCACAGAAAATAATATTGCAAGTTGAAGAATATTTTCGGAGGAAATGAATTAATGGAGGACCTCTCATTCCTTTAGAAAGAGTTCAAGACAGAGTAGCTGAAGCTACTCGTACATATTTCGTACATCTCCCAATTCACGCAGTTATTTACTGGAAACAACAGCTGAAAGAAAAAAACAACAAAACAAAACAGAATTTACCTTTAAAGGCCCTTTTCAGGGCCTCAAAATTAGACGGAAGAGCTGTCAAACATACTGATCGCCCACAAAAGAAATTGCTAAAATATTAGAAAAACGTTAATTTTAAAAATTTCCTACGTAAACAAAACAAAACAAAACAAAATACAAAAAAAAAAAAAAAAAATAACATGATTATGTAAATACATTTATATAAGACAATCGATTTTAAATTTAAAATGCAACATTACATTAACGAATTAATAATCAAAAAGGCACACGATTTCTGATTTATTTTATTTGCTAATCACAAAAATCAAAAACAAATAAAAAATGCATAATATTTCATATATCTGGGGGCACGGCAGTGCCCCCGCCAAGACGAGCCGAAGGCAGGAAGGGCACCACGTACCTTTTCTGGAAGCGTTTCGTCGTATTTTCGAACCCTCAATGCTTCGGCCCGGATAATACTAGAGAGCTCAAATTTTCAGGATAAGATGCAGTTAGCAGACTAATGAAATACGCTAAGTTTCATTTATTTAGCTTTTAAACTTTGGATTTTATTAATACCTAAAATACGTCGATTCCGTCACTCACTCACTCACTCACTGACTGACTCATGATCATCAAAACCTCTAGGGTACTTCCTGAAGTCCTAGAAAGCTGAAATTTGGTATGCAGGCTAGGATTAGCATACAGACAACAAAAAAATTAAGAAATCTGTAACTTTCACCCTCCAACCCCTCATAAAGGGGGGGGTTATGGTAATGTATTATCGAACCCTTATAGCTTCGGCCTGAATAATACTAGAGAGCTCAAATTTTCAGGATAAGATGCAGTTACCACACTAATGAAATATGCTAAGTTTCATTTATCTAGCTTTTATACTTTGGATTTTATTAAGATCTGAAATACTTCCTACCCTCAATGCTTCGGCCTAAATAATACTAGAGTGTATACATTTTCGGGATAAGATGCAGTTAGTAGACTAATGAAATACGCTACGTTTCATTTATCTAGCTTTTATACTTTGGATTTTATTAATATCTAAAATACGTCGATTTCGTCCATGATTCACTGACTGACTGACTGACTGACTCATGATCATCAAAACTTCTAGGATACTTCCTGAAGTCCTAGAAAGCTGACATTTGGTATGCAGGCTAGGCTTAGCACACAAACAACAAAAAAATTAAGAAATCTGTAACTTTCACCCTCCAACCCCTCATAAAGGGGGTTCCGGTTCTTTATTATATAACAATTTCTGATAGGTATATCCCATCCAAAACGTTTCATGTAAAATAAGTTGCCAAGACTCATATGCTCATAGGGCCTAACGCTTTCACTCATAAAAAGTTATCAGATCTCATCTTACAAAAAGAAATGAAATCACACCCAAAACATTTCATGTAAAATAAGTTGCCAAGACTCACATGCTCATAACGTTTTCACTGTTAAAAAGTTATCAGATCTCATCTTACAAAAAGAAATAAAATCCCATCCAAAACATTTCATGTAAAATAAGTTGCCAAGACTCACATGCTCATAACGTTTTCACTGTTAAAAAAAGTTATCAGATCTCATCTTACAAAAAGAAATGAAATCCCACCCATAACATTTCATGTAAAATAAGTTGCCAAGCCTCACATGCTCATAACGCTTTCACTGTTAAAAAGATATGAGATCTCATGTAGAGCCAAGCCCCTAACTCTACAAGGCCTAACTCTACAAGCCCTAACTCTACAAGCCCCAACTATACAAGCCCCAACTCTAAAAACCCTCTATCTTGGTCAAAAAGTATGGCTTGGCCGTTTCATGGAACTATTTCATCCCACGCAAAACATTTCATGTAAAATATGTTGCCAATATGCTCATAACGCTTTCACTGTTAAAAAGCTATCAGATCTCATGTAGAGCCAAGCCCCTCACTCAACAAGGCCTAACTCTAAAAACCCTACTATCTTGGTCAAAAAGTATGCCTTAGCATACTCCATATCCTTTACATAACTCCATGGGATTGCCTGTGTGACAGCCATGAAACGGCCAAGCTATACTTTTTGACCAAGATAAATGGTTTTTAGAGTTGGGGCTTGTAGAGTTAGGGCTTGTAGAGTTAGGCCTTGTAGAGTTAGGGGCTTGGCTCTACATGAGATCTCATATCTTTTTAACAGTGAAAGCGTTATGAGCATGTGAGTCTTGGCAACTTATTTTACATGAAATGTTTTGGGTGGGATATATATATTCATGTTTACATTTCATTGAAATATTTAAATGAATTATAATATGGGGAAATGCATGAGACTTTGCTATATTTTAATATACTTTTCATAAATTTAAAACAGTCAATAAACAACAATAAATTTATTAGGTAGCATTTTCCTAGTGACAGACATTCAAAGTAAGTTACTAAATTCCTTGACACCTCCTGAAGAGGCTAATGGCCAGATCTCCGTAATTTTCGTAATTTTCATGCAAACGAGATCGTCAAGATCCGTCTGTTGGACTGTAGAAGAAATGGCATTAACTCTGTAGAAACCTTTTGTTTAATGTAATTTAAGTTCATTTATTCGCCACCAGATGGTACTACGTGTAAAACCCTTTTTTTAAGTTTTGTAAAACCCGAAGAAAAAGTAAAAACGAAAATGAACATAAGTAAAGAAATGTGGATTGTTTTGTTCGAAGTAGAATTAATGATTTATGTATTATACAAATATTTTGGTACCGAAACCAGGGAAAGACCTTGAGGAAACAAATTGCCATGGATTTCAGTGAATTACAGTAAGAATTAACAACTTTTATGAACTAAGCAGTTGATTTTTGCGAAAATTAGGCCGGAACATTTGTAATAAACAAACAATCGAATACCAAGTGAAATTCATCTAAATATAATTTTATAAGAAATTATGAGTAAGACGCTACGAATAAGAATAATAAATCCTGCAACCAGGGCCCCCACATCAAATTTATGGCCCAGGTACCAAATGCAATAACGGGCCCTCTCCTACATTATAGTCAAAATCGTACAGTGTTAGTAAAAAATATCGCGAAAAGACCACACGATTTTATATTTCTCCCTTTTAAACACGCCACCCACAGTTATTAGCACTATTTTTAGAGAAAATTAATTTAACACCAATATCTACTTTATCCAACTCTATCCAAAAGTTTAGAAAAAATTCGCTCTAAGCAAATATTGTAATGCAGAATAGCTCTGCAGATGGTTAAAGCAGAAAAGTAGTTTATATGTAAAATTAATTATAAAAAAAGTCTAGAAGTGAGAGGATAATTCATATATACTGTAATTTTTTTTTGGTTAAAACCTCAGTCAGGGTCCCTTTGACGGCCGGGCCCCGGTGCTGAGGAACCAACTGACCCTCCCCTTGTGGGAGCCCTGCCTACAACATGGATAAACTCAAAACACAACGGACCACGTTAAAACAAGCAACAAGTTGCATTTTGAATCTAGCTGAAGCTGAATTAAAAAAGACATTACCCGATTTACATACAGTTAAAAGGTATTATGCACAACTAAAGGTTAAGGAAATGGCCTTAAAAGATATTAACAAGGAAATAAGTAATTATCTTGATGGCGAGGAACTCGAAAGAGATGCCCTGACCGAAATCATTGATGGATACACAGATTTGATGGGATTTTGCGAGGAATCAAAAGATGCGCAGAACCTAAGCCACAACACGGAAAAATCAAATACGACTACGAGAGGGTCGCGGCTGAGCTACGAAAGAGAATCAGTAAAACTTCCCAAAATTAATTTACCAAATTTCAGCGGAGAGATAACAAAATGGATGGAGTTTTGGGCGTGATTCAATCTAAGGATTCACACCAACAATGATTTAAAACGAGAAGCCAAGTTGTTATATTTGAAGTCACAACTACAAGAACCAGCACTGAGTGTAGTGAAGGGATTGGCTATCAATGATAAGAACTATGATGTAGCTGTAGAACTTTTGACTACCAGATATGGAAAGAATGAATTCATCATTAATGAACATATGAAAGCTCTACAAAACCTATCCAGGTAAAACGAGTAAGTCTTACAAGATGTCATAGCTTTAAGAAATTTATTGGATCATTGTGAATACAATATAAGGAGTTTGGAGACAATGGAGGTTGATACTAAAACATACGGCTCATTGCTGTGTCCATTGATGATGGGAGCAGTTCAGGAAATCGTACGAATTGACCCAGCGGAATGGGAAGTGAACAAATTCATTGCGCATCTTAAAACCAAAGTGGAGAGTCGTGAACAATCAACTCAAGTAGAAAGCAAGATGGAACCTGATTTAATGAATGGAAAAGAATCGGATCGTAAGACACACACAGTGAAAACCCGACAACAAGATAAACTACGAATAGCAGCCACATTGTATACTGGAGCTGATAAATGTGTCTTCTGTGATGAGACGGATCATTTAAGCAGAAATTGTCCATTGGATAAAATCTAAAGAAGAGAAGAAAGTAAGAAGCAACGTTTATGTTTTCGATGCCTATGACATAATCACCGTATAACAGATTGTCGAAGACAAAGCAAATGTTGGAATTGCGGACGAGATCACCACAGCTGAGTTTGCATGAATAAGGAACGTGAACAAACAAATAGTGAGGAAAAGAAGTCGGTAGCAACAGTAATACGAGAATTGCCAAGCGTATTCCTTCAGATGGTGATAGCGAAGATAAGAAACGGAAAGCAAGTTAAGAATGTGCGATGTCTGCTGGATGGAGGAAGCGAGGGTACATTCATTTCTAAGAGACTAGTTGATGAACTTTCATTGTTACATATCAAGAAGGGCAGTCTTAATGTACGAGGCAGTCTTAATGGAAGCCGAGCTTCCAGACCACATGAAGTCAATGTGATTTCATTAAGCCTAACTCATCCGTCTAAGGAGGACGTGTCGGTGCAAATCAAAGCCATTGAGGTATCTTACGTCACAAGATTGCCAAATCGAGCTCTGATGCAACTTGACGTAAGATTCTACAAAACAAAGGTATTACATTCGAGGCATGGACGGCAATCAAGATGAAGAAATCCACTTATTAATTGTGGATAATTATTGGAAGTTAACGTTGGATGAATCTATTAGCATTACACCGGAACTACGAGCTATCAAAATGGACTTACCATGGAAACTGGACTGTAAAAAATTAGATGATAACAAAGAAACGGCGTTCAGACGATTGAGGACATTACTAAGAAAGTTACAACGTGAACCGTACACCTTAAAAAAAATATCACGAGGTACTGACCACACAGTTAAGAAATGGAGAGATTAAGAAATAGGTGATGACAAGATACAGGCAGGCAATCCGTTGTATTACATCCCGCACAGTCCAGTCATCAATGAAAAACGTTCAACAACCAAAGTAAGAATCGTGTACGACACTTCTTCACATGGAAAGGGTTCGAAATCCCTTAACGATTGTCTGTACCAGGGACCCAACCAGCTAAGAAAGATAAGAGAGATCCTGATCGAATTCAGAACCGGACAAATCGGAATTACAAGTGATATCAAGCAGGCGTTCAACCGAGTATCTGTTTCAACGTAGGATCGAGATCCTCTATGGTTCTTCTGGTTAAAAGAAATTCCAGAACATGGACAGTTGCAGTTGAGGACATACAGATCTACACGAGTAATGTTCGGAACGAAATCAAGCCCCTTTTTGCTAAATGTCACAATAAGACATCATTTGGACGAAACACGAGATCAGTTGCCATCAACATGTCAGAGATTGATAGAAAATTCTATGTTGATGATTTGGTCGATAGCCTGCAGGCGGAGGAAGAAGCTTACAACCTGTTTTGGGAAGCAAAAGCAGTTATGAAACAAGCAAACATGGAGCTTGTGAAATGGAACTCAAATTCACGGAATCTTCAGGACCTTTTCAACCAATTGAAAGGGACCGAGGCAACAGCAGATTCCAAGTTTCTAGGGCTCCAATGGTACATAAAAGATGATTCATTAGGAGTTAATGTCGAGGAACTAACAGACAAAATAAAGACAATGCATACACCAAACGAGGCGTTATTCACACTACGGCGAAGATCTTCGACCCACTGAGACTAGTGGAACCATTCATCGTGTGATGTAAAATCCTGTTCCAGGATTTATGGAGAGCCAAGCTGACCTGGGACGAAGAACTCCCACTAGACCTACGAATCAGATGGGAAGGATATCAAGAAAAAAATCAAGAAGATCAAGCTCTTAAGTGTGTCTAGGCACTATTTAAGATGGGATGATAAGAAAGCTTGTCGCGAGATACACGTGTTCTGCGACGCAAGTCCGAAGGCGTATGGAGTGGTGGTTTATTCGGGAGTATAGTTAGACAACGACATCTACACCACCTTCTGCTTCGCACGATCCAGAATAGCTCCACTACGACAGATGAGCTGATTGCAGCTCTTCTGGCAACTCGTTTAATAAAAGACTTAAAATGGAAATTCTTCATCCAACAGACGATATTTTGGACGGATTCTGCGATAACGCTCGCTAGAATACAAGATACAAAGTTACGAAAATCTTTCATTACAGCAAGAGTACGAGAGATACAACAATTTACGCAACCAGATCAATGGAGGCACTGCGCTGGAGTAGAGAACCCAGCGGATCTAATGACGAGAGGGATTGATGTCACCACACTTCAGAACAATTCATTGTGGTGGAACGGACCAGATTGGTTAAGAAGAAAAGAATATGATTAACTTAAATCTTCAATAAGATACGAAAAACAGAGTGAACAAAGCACAGCAGCTCATCTAACAATTTTATGTGAGGCTCTCTTCGATATTGAAAGAGTTAGTAGTTGGAACAAGTTATTAAGAGTAACATCATGGATTCAACGGTTTGTCAATAATACAGACACAAGAACGGACAATGGGACCTTTGACTATTAAGAAATTACAGCAATCACAGATGTTTTAGATAAGAAGAGCTCAACAAGAACATTTCCACGAGGAGCTGAAAGCATTAGTTAAAGAAAAAAAAGTTTCCACGGCGTCCATTTTGAGAAATGCTACTGTAAGGTTAGATAAAAATAACATTATACGATTGTAATTCTCATCATTAGATCCTGAGATGAAAAACCCCTATATCACACCACCACTTTTTACAGTTGATCTTAAGAGATTGTCATAAACGAATTCTACATGGAGGAATCACTGAGACCCTCAGTGAGTACGAGATTCTGGATTCCACGAGCCAGAAAAAAGATTAAGAGCATTATTTCAAAGTGTGTGATTTGCAGGCGACTGTATGCCAAAAAGATAACAGATGTGGCAGGACCTATACCGGAAGAAAGAGTCGTGCAGAGTGATCCGTTCAACATCACTAGAATTGACTTTGCAGGACCACCTTACTTAAAGGACGAAACCAAAAACGTATATCGCATTACTTACGGGTCATTCCACGTCAGATCACCTGATGAGTTCATCACACCATCACAGATTTTTATGACAAGTTATTTGCATGTAAAGGCTCATAAGATAACACATTCTGCAAAATATCGGAATTTTTGGTTAAATATTTGCCGAGATATGAATTTTTGAAGCTTTTTTTATTTTTTTGGTGCCACGCCCCTTTTTTGACGTATTTTCTTGAATTTCTCATCTCCTAATCAATCAAATGGAACCAAATTTGTTTTCCTCATGTATTTTTTTTATGCTGAATCCAAAACTGCCAACGAAATTAGTCTAGGAGTATAGTCCTTCTAAGTCAGCAAGGCAGTCCCTTCAGGCGTTGGGACAGAGAACTTGAAAAAATAGGGGTGAAAGGGTATCAGGTAAGTGGGAGTAGGGAGAAAGGATTAAGCACAGTGGGGGTGGACTTTTCTGTGGACTGAGATTAGAAGGGATTCTAGGATATTAACAAACGCAATAGTACAGTTCCTCATCAACATTAAATAATATTTGCAATTCGAGTGATGAATTCTTTTTAAAAATTAAAGCTAAAATAATCATTAATTACGTTAGCTATCAATTGTTCTTTAATATTTTTTAGTTTACCATAATCGTATTTATCCCAGTTGAATCAACAATTTATTACTTAATTTAATTTTGTAATTTATAGGCATAATTATTATTAAGCTTCATTTATTTCGAATTCACAATATTGGTCTTAAAAATTACTGTAACTTATTTGAAGAAAAACATTTATAAGGATTTCTTTGTAAATTTGATTACTTCTTTAAATATTTTTATTAATTAACCAAATAAATAAATAAATAAATAAATAAATAAATAAATAAATAAATAAATAAGATATTATTAGTTATATTGTTGTGGAATTAAAAAAAAGTCTTCTGTGATTTTTTTTTAGTATTTTGGAGAATTCAGCTCTTCGGAAATGAGTCATTTAGATCCCTTCTAATCTCAGTCCACAGAAAAGTCCACCCCCACCGTGCTTAATCCTTTCTCCCTACTCGCACTTATCTGATACCCTTTCACCCCTATTTTTTCAAGTTCTCTGTCCCAACGCCTGAAGGGACTGCCTTGCTGACTTAGACGGACTATAATAGTTTTGTAGTAATAGAAAGCATGTAAGCATTTAGAAACAAATTTAAATGGCCATGTGGGACAACATTTAAAAATTTGAGATTTTAACCCAAGTCTAAAAAAGGTCTAAAGTAACTGATAAAAAAAAAAATCAAGATGGTGTTTTGCTCCTTAGCTTGGAAAAAAAATCGCAAAGTTGATATTCTTTTCGAATCGCTTAAATCGCGTATCCAACAATTATTACTTTGTCACTGCATATTTATTTGGTAAATTCAAGTTATCCCTTGCTTTAGTCATAGCTTTGTAAGCAGTAACTCTCACTTACAGCCAGGTAAAACCCATATTTTCAAACTGAATATAGTTTGGAAATACGGCGATTCAAACCGAAAATTCACCCTTTTCAATCGCCGATGCTAGCCACCATAATAATCCAAAATGTTATTGAAAAAATACAGGCCTTTTCGTTAATTTCATTTCCTTTAATAAAAGTGTTTTACTGAGGTGTTACTTAAAGTATTTGGAATAAAACTTAATTTTTTTTGACAATAAAAAAAAATAAAAATACAAAACTACTGTTATTATAAAGTGAGTTCTTTAAATTTCAAAATTATTAATTAATAGTTATTCAGGACAAAATATTTAAAGCAACCATTTTTTTCTTACTTTCTTTTCAAAATAGTTTCCGTATTTCTGGTTTCGAATCATACAATTTACTTTAATGAAATTTTGATAGGAAATTCAACCCCTAAAAACTACAGTGAAAGTACCCGGCCTCAAACAGAAAGTAAAAGTCACAATTCCGCCCTTTCCACAATTGTATGATTTAAAACCAAAAATACGGAAACTATTTTGAAAAGAAAGCGAGAAAAAAAAATGGGTGCTTTAGATATTTTGTCCTGAATAACTATTAGTTAATAATTTTGAAATTTATAGAACTGCTATATAATAACAGTAGTTTAGTATTTTTATTTTTTTAGTGTTAAAAAAAAAATAATTTTTATTCCAAATATTTTAAGTAACACCTCAGTAAAACACTGTTATTAAAGGAAATGAAGTTAATGAAAAGGCCTGTATTTTTTCAATAACATTTAGGATTATTATGGTGCCTTATTATTACGGATGAATTTTCTGTTTGAATCGCCGTATTTTAAACTATATTCAGTTGAATCACTTTGAAAATATGGGTTTTACCTGGCTATAAGTGAGAGTTACTGCATACAGAGCTATGACTAAAGCAAGGGATAACTTGAATTTACCAAATAATTATGCAGTGACAAGGTAATAATTGTTGGATACGCGATTTAAGCGATTCGACAAGAATACCATCTTTGCGAATTTTTTTCCAAGTTCAGGAGCAAAACACCATCTTGATTTTTTTTTTATCAGTTACTTTAGACCTTTTTTTAGACTTGGGTTAAAATCTCAAATTTTTAAATGTTGTCCCACATGGCCATTTAAATTTGTTTCTAAATGCTTACATGCTTTCTATTACTACTAAACTATTAGTCCTAGACTAATTTCGTTTGCATTTTTGGATTCAGCATAAAAAAATACATGGGGAAAACAAATTTGGTTCTATTTGATTGATTAGAAGATGTGATATTCAAGAAAATGCGTCAAAAAAGGGGCGTGGCACCAAAAAAATAAAAAAAAACTTCAAAAATTCATATCGCGGCAAATATTTAACCAAAAATTCAGATATTTTGCAGAATGTGTTATCTTATGACCCATTACATGCAAATAAATTTTCATAAAAATCTGTGATGGTGTGGTGAACTCATGGGGTGATCTGACGTGGAATGACCCTTACATGTGCTACTACGAGAGCTGTTCATTTAGAGTTAGTGACTGACATGACCACTGATTATTTTATATTGTCACTCAAGCGATTTATGGCCAGACGAGCCGTCCCAGCTGTTACATGGTCAGACAACGGAAGAACTTTCAAGAAAGCAAATAAAGAGTTGAGGGTGTTGTTTAAGTCATTCAAATACGAACGATTCCAGGACTTCTTGACGGAAAAGCGAATTATGTGGGGATACATAATAGAATATGCTCCCTGTTGGGGAGGTTGGTGGGAGAAAATGGTAAGGTCAGTCAAGACGTGTCTAAAAAAAGTTTTAGGAAGAGCCCGGTAAGAGATTATGAAGAATTAAATACGACATTAGCGGAAGTAAAGGCAGTAATCAACTCTCGACCCTTGACTTACATGTATAACGAAGCACACGAACCAGAGGCTTTAACTCCCGCACATTTTTTGACAGGAAAAAGGATAACAAGTTTGCCAGAGACTACGAATACCATAAACGGATGTTCTCACATGGAAGTTGAGATACGAAAAAGATGGAGGTTACGTCAGAAACTACTGAATAGCTTCTGGTTGAGATGGATTCATGAATATCTTACAGGTTTCAAGGAATTTAAGAGTAAGCCTACGAACAGAACTTTACGACAAGATGATATCGTCCTGGTCGAAGAGGTGAATAAGTTAAGATGGTACTGGAGAAAGCAAAAATTATGAAGACGTATGGAGGTAGGGATGGACATGTTAGATCTTGTGAAATTAAATTCCCTAATGCAGTTCTTACAGAAAGACCGATTCAAAGACTATGCCTTTTAGGTGGAAACGATATTTAATAGGGGGGGGGGGGGAGTGTAGAAACTTTTTGTTTTAATGTGATTTAAGTTCATTTATTCGCCACCAGATGGTACTACAAGTAAACCCTTTTTTAAGTTTTGTAAACCCCGTAGAAAAAGTAAAAACGAAAATGAACATAAGTAAAGAAACGTGGCTTGTTTTATTCGAAGTAGAATTAATGATTTATGTATTCTACAAACTCCAGCAGAAAAACAGAAGAGATAGGGAAGTGTTTGCCAACCTTTTTTGTGCTATGCCCCACCTAAAGTATCTAAAGTATGCTATGCCCCTCCAAATTAGGTATAACTTTCACAACCAAAAAAAAAACGACTTTTTAACTTTCACAACCAAAATAAAAAAAATCCATTTTCCAACTGCCCCTCTTAACAATCAAATTGCCCCACGTTGGGAAACAGGGAGATAGAGGGAGAAAGTTAATTCTGATCCACTTAAGAGGAATTAATATTTGAAGAAAATGCGAGAAAGCGCCAAGTGGAGGAGAGAAAATAAAATAGAAATCTAGAGAGAATAAAAGAAAGCACTTTACAAAAACACTTATGCACAACTCCAGAAGGCTGTGATACTCAACACAACACGCATAGGTAGGAAATTTATGAACACAACCACACATCCCTAACCCTCCTTGCACACTTTTTTTATTTTTTTTTATTTTACACTTGGCAATATGTGCTTTGGTCCTTGACTGGTCGTTTTGTCTTTGCTGGGGAAACCCAAGGTTTGAAACTTTTACATAATAATAATAATAATAATAATAATAATAATAATAATAATAATAATAACGAACTCAGCCAGCCTCATGTCGACATGGAAGCGTCGAACAGATGGCTGACGAGTGGTGAGCTGTTTGGGGAGACCGAAGGGTTCATGATCGCAATACAGGACCAAGTCATCTCCACACTCAACTACAAGAAACACATTCTACACGATGCAAACACACATGACGACAAATGCAGGAAATGCCACACTACGCATGAGACGATCGACCACGTAATATCAGGCTGTCCCCTTCTCTCTCAAACAGACTACCTCCACCGACACAATCAGGTAGCGTCGATCGTTCATCAACAACTAGCACACAAACATTCACTTATTAAGAGCACGGTCCCGTACTACAAGTACATACCACAAAGCGTATTAGAGTCACCCTCATATAAACTATACTGGGACCGCCCCATTCACACAGACAAAACCATACATCACAACAGACCAGACATCACACTTGTTGATAAGGTCAACAAACAGACCTATCTAATTGATATTGCATTGCCTATCAGCAAGAACATGCAGAAAACTCACGCAGACAAGATCAGTAAATACACTGATCTAGCACACGAGCTCCAGAAGCAGTGGAGGCAGGACCGAGTACGTGTTGTACCCATCGTTCTGTCTGCGACTGGTCTGATGCCTCACACATTGCACCACAGTCTCAGCACACTAGGACTTCACAAAAACACTTATGCACAACTGCAGAAGGCTGTGGTACTCAACACTACACGCATAGTTAGGAAATTTATGGACACAAGCACACATCCCTAATCATTCTTGCACACGTCTTTACACTTGGCAATATGTGCTTTGGTCCTTGACCCGCCATATTGTTTTTGCTGGGGAAACCCAAGGTTTGAAACATACAAACAAGATAATAATACATATCTCTGATAGTGTTTCAAAAATGTTAGAATAAAAGTGTATAATAATAATAATAATAAACAGTTTTGGGATTGTAGCAACTGCCATCGTCGTCTTAACATTAACATCGTCGTAATAACATTTGGAACGAATGCTTTTTAATATCTCTCTTTTCTTAATAGTATTTATCGCATAGCAAATCCCTCCCCTATCAGTCTTTTGATTCACTTCTTGTGCTTATTCGGTATTGAAGTGTCTGCTTTAAGATTCGTTCCATCTTATTTGTCTAGGATTCAATACATTTCAGTACTTTCCTCTTCTAGTTTATTTTTCATTTTCCAGTTTGATATTAAAAATATTGTCAAACAGCTGACGGATTGTAAGTCAAATGTCACAACTGAAGAATGTAAAATTGGCTTTATCTTAATATTTGTTTTTGTTCTCCTCATTATAGAACTTTCAGAGGATTATTTTGTACACAATCTTTTAAGTACATAACTCATTCAATCGTAGCCATTGTTTATTATTTTACAGGTCAAAGATGAAATTAAATTCTCACCAGTTGAACAATAAAATAAAAAAGAGTGAGTTGGACCATATTAATAAATGAAATTTCTTAGTGAAATTTTGCGTCTTGTTTTAGAACTGGTAACTCAATTCATACATTATATTGATTTTACTTATCAATTATGTTATTTTTAAAATTAGTCAATGCACTAGTTGGTTTGAATAACTTTAAAGTTACATTATGGAATTGGAATTCTTTGTAAGTGCTACAGATCATCGTCTTTTTTATAATCTTTCTAAGTACTTTGAATCCATATTTGTATAAGTTAAATTTGATGTTAAATAAGGGAGAAATTCAGGAAGTGTATCCACAACCTCGATTGATTATTTTCGATTCTTTCCTGGGAATGTAAATTAATCCTGTAATTAGGAACTTGACAGAAGCAGCATTGAAAATCCAGTCGATCTTTGTAAGAGTTTTAGGATCTCATTCAAGTTACGGGAAATTTAAATATTTGTAAATTACTAAATTGCACAACACAATTTCAAATTACTAACACTGACTGCTTTTAAAAACCGTACAATATCAAATGTGTATCCCTTCCAAGCTATTTCTTATCGATTCCACTGCAAATATGTCTTTAATATATTCTACATGGATGAATCTCGAAATAGAAAATCCTAATGATTCCAATTTTATAATGGCTCTTTTTAGTCTTCTTCATTTACGAAGTTTATTTTAAAATTTTTCGTTTTCATTTAGAAATGTAATAAATTATAGAGCTCACACAGAATAGGAGTTTTTCTACAAAATGGAGGAGACAGTTTCGGGGATATTTTTCTGGGGTTTTTTCTCCATCATCTTAAAAATGGAGATGAGGATTTTCCAGGGAGTTAAAGTGGAACTTCTGTTAAATTGCCCAACTAATCTCTTCCTAGTTCCGAATAGTCATTGAAATTTCAGAGCTTATATATCTCGGCTGCGTTATGATCCACTCATCTACTTCATAAATACTATGGAATTTCTCATTGAGAAATTCTTGAGAATATTAATATTTACTTTGAGTAATCCATATTTAAACTAATATGCAAATCAATGTAGATATCAATATACTTCTTAAAAAGATCTAGCAACCATAACGAAAAGAAATGAATACTGTATATTAAAATTGAAACTTAATATTCAGAAAAGAAGAAATAGAATTTAGAACAAAAGCAATCTCAAGAAAATTCAGAAATAAATATTTATTAACAAAGCAAAAGATCGCGTTAAGAAAAAATGTAAACACTCGTAATATAAAGGTCTCAAATACGTAATTAATATTACAAATAACATTTCGAAAGAAAGAAAAAAAAAATAACCACACTCACATAAGCTTATTTATAGGGAAAAAATTATAAAAAAGAATGAACTGAAGTAAAGAATACTGTTTGAAGAGAAAATCTCTTGCCATCAACACAAAACAAAAAAAAAACATTTTGAGGTAATTTATTCTGATAATTGAAAACTTTAAATTCATGTCGTAAACAACCTCTCAGTATTTAACCATAATTACAAATTTTGTAAGCAAGGTTTCATTGTAAACGCTCGATTTCCCATCAGAAGAATCGCAGATGCAATGAGTGCATCTCTTGGGCCTCGGGATTTACGAAAGGCGTTTGATTTCGTGCGACATTACCAGAACATACTCACTTGATTGCAGAAAGGCGGTGATGGTATTCGAAATCCGAGACTCAAACTACTACTACAAAAAAAAAAAAGGAAATATGAATTACATAAATAGCGATTTTTTTCCCTCAGCATTTCACATTCGGATGTTAAGAATCAAAATGGAGTCAGTCAAGGCTGTTACAGCACATCCGGGAGGGATATATTGGTAGCTGTGGCGATGTAGGTCGTCAGGAGAAGCTACTATAAAAGTGGGATGACACAGTTTACCTTCGCTCACTTTCAGCAAGCGCCTCCTAGCTCAGGTAAGTCACGGCGCTCCTTCATATTTTTTATTTTTATTTTTTTTTATTTTTTTATTTCTACACGGGTAAGTGAAAGGTCTCTTTTGACGTTAGCTGGAGACGAGAGTTGCAATAGGCCATAAGCCTTTGGTTATTTCTATTGACATTTCTCACTCAACGATATTAGAAGGAAAATTGAGCAGATTAGTTAAATTATTTTTATGATTTTATGTAAAATACTGATAAATATCTTGTTGTTTTTTTTTGTTTTTGTTTTTTTTACTTTCTTTTTTTTTTTTTTGCTAAGGATGAACGAGTTTATGGGGATAACAACAATGTTAGCTAGGAGTGATAATATACATGAACTTATAACTTTTTAATCCTTTAATTTTTTATTTTATACTTTACGAAATGATTTGATTTATTTATTGGTAAAAATTCATCATCATTTGTTTCTCGCACTTCTAAACGTACTTTTTGCAAAAGGATAGTTTTATTTTTACTAAGTTTTTTTTTTGGTAATGACAAATAGCTACGAGACCTCAAATTTTACAGTGTATGTGCTTTTGTTTTGTTATCAATTTAAAATCAAAATATATTATTTTTATAACTCATTTTATCACATTAATGTGAGTAATATTACTATTATTTCTGACAATAAGAACTCAAAACACTTTTTTTGTACTAAATTGGAATATTATTTACAATGTCAAAATATCACTTTTTTTGTATATTTATATTTTACCTTCTTGTCCAGTGTTTTTTGTTTAGCTAAAATCGTATTTTAAGTAGAATATACAAAATAGTTTTCTTAAATGGTTTGTGTTCAGAAACGACAATAATTGTTTCGATACGATTTTAAAAGTAAAAATTTTATCATTTCTTGTTTGCCTTTTATTTTTGTACAAATAGAGAGAACTTTTTTTTCATATTATCTTCACTCTTCTTAAAGTCATGTAATTAATAAAAATGTATTGATCACTACTGAAATTATGGTGATTTAAAATTAAGAATTGATTGTCGAATTCAGGAAAAAAATAGGCCTAATAAAAAAAAAATTAACGAAAGAAAAGAGTCTTAATTATTTAAAAGTTTATTCAAAACATTCAAAAGGAAAAGATTTGAGATAGGAGAGGAGAGAAAATACAAATTACGTTCCATCTCTTAACACAGACTAGCGGCTAAAGTACTCTTGTAATTTTCAGTCAACACTTCGATTCATCTTCTTTCATTTTCTTGACGAAATATTGTTTATGAATAAAAAAAGATATATTAATTTAAAATACTCTTGTAATTAATTGTAATTGATATTTTTTTTTAATTAATAAAAATCTATTTTTATGTTTCTAAATGCTTCAAATATCATACTTCTATTATATCTTAATTTTATAGTAGTCCTCAATGGTTATACTTCTTTGATTTTAAATTATGAATTAACTTTTTTTTAAATCGTAAAATGATCAAAAAACCTAATTTTTAATAGTGTTTTACCTATAATTTTTCTATGGTAAACAGAACAAATCTCATAAAACATTTTGTTAGTTTTTTTAAACTAAAAGCCGGCAAATTAAGATGACTTCGTTCCATATCAAATTTTTACTTTTTATGTATTTATTTATTTATTTTTTTAAAGAAAAAAATAGATCAATGAAAATATTAAATTTCTGGAATTTTATTTACATTTTTTTCTTTTATAATTATGATAAGAAAATCTCTTAACTATTGAAATGGTTCAAAATGTATATATATATATATTGCTTTCAATTTTTATTTGAACTTCAGTTTTCATTTGAATAAATAATGTTTAATGATAATGATAAAAATTTTTTGTTTAAAGTGATGTTTAAAATGAAAAAAAAAAAAAAATGCATTTCACTTCATTTTATTTTGAATTTACAAATTTCTGAAATAGAAGGAGGCGTGTGAAAGCGAGTCATACTTAAAGGTAGTGTTTATGAATCATTAATGATAGCGTTGCTTCGCTAAGGATATTGGGAACTTGTTCTTTGTAACCACCTCTGACCCAAAGACATCGTCACTCGGATCATTCATACTCGAAAACAGAGCATTTCTCAAAGATTTCAAAAGGGAAAATTATGAAAAGGAAACTGTCTTCAGTCACACTAGTTTATTTATTAATTTATTAATTTATTTTTATTTAATGCCTGGTTTATAGTTGAAAAATCAACATTTTATTCATATTAATTTGAACAGAAAAGACAACAAAACTTATCGAATTTACAAAAAACAAAATAGCATTTAAGAATGCCTTTAAAATGCTATTTCTTCTTCTTCTTTTTTTTCTAACTTATAATTACATATATTTATAGTTAAATTTATACAAACTACATATATTGTTTGATTATTTTTTTTTTTTTAAGTTCTTCAATTTCTTTATGTACCCCATCCCTCTACTCACCGGAAATAATTCTGACTTTGCCTCTCAGATATGTTATTATTAAGATATGATAAAATAAAAGTATATGTAGGCCTATTTAACGTTGTTCCACACTTTGCATTATTATACTCTATTCTTAAATAGAACTTACAGTATCTATTATCCTGGGTTCGGGAAAGCCGAAATAGATCTTACAAAAACGGAAGAAGAAAAAAACCGAACAATAAGGTATTGGAACAAAAACAAGATATTTTACCAGATAGAAAATAAAAAAAAAAAAGAATGAATTCTTTTCTAGGCCTATATTGTTGTTGTTTTTTAAAGAAAAAAGCATATAAGAATATTTGTGTACGTGTGTTGCCGTGAAAATATACAGTGACAGACCGTGATTTTCGGGCTGCAAACAAAAGTGGTTAAGGTGACCTTAGAGGGAAAAACAACAAATGAAACACTAATTGCATTTATAATATTAATTTAAACTTCTAATTTTAACTTAGAATTTTGACTAAGAGTGCTTTCTTTTATTTATTTTATTGTTAAGTTAATTATTGTTTTAAAACAAGGTAGGAGCAGCAATCCTACTAGCGATCGCATAATGCCCCACAGCTTCTATTCAGAGCGAATGTTAAAATCTCGGAAACTTTACAACTTCAAAACCCTACAGAAAAAGTAGAAGTTCTCCATAGATTTGGGAGATCCCATTATAATAAAAATAGACCAATTATTGTAAGATTTATTTCAAGAAGAGAAAAGAAAAATTGGCTTAATATAACTAATTCATATACCGGTAATAATTCTAGTTGAAGTCAACATAAAAAATTAAGAAATAAATTTTTGTAATATACCAGATTTTAGTAAAACTTGTAAATTAAGATCGTATTCTAGAGGAGACCTATAACTTGAGAGTCACAAGCTAGAAACGAGTTCTCAAAGGCTCTGAGCTGGTCTTGGCAATACCTTTTTAAAAAAATATATTAGATCATGTCTCGAGCACATGTGTTCCTGAGATATGAACTTCTCACGACGGACGGACAGACAGAGCGGGGATATAAGGTTTATTATATAAGTTACGCTCTGTATAGAAACCAAAAAGAATGAAAAATTAATAGAGGAGAAGGTGGTATTTTGGAACCCTGACATTTCACTGACAGATAGGTATCGCAGCATCCCGGTGGAACTTGTAACTTGTTGCCCTCACCCCCCCCCCCCCGACCACAGGCTCGACGCAGCAGTTGTTTGCTGCTCGTTAGATGAAGCGTAGATAAGTGTTTGTTGCAGAACGCGGTTTTCAGAACTTTTTTTGAGGGAAGTGTTTATATTTTCTGTCTCTCCTACAGTGTAGGTAACTAAGTTTTAGTGCATCATATGTGTTGTACAGTTCTTCTTTTGCCAATAACCAATGAAACATGTTATTAATCTACAAGTTGTTACACGGTAGATCAACACTAATCCAAAATTGCATTTGCGGGATATTTGGAACCCCAAGGTGGTGGGTAATTTGGAACCCTTTGGTCAGGAGAAAAAAAGCTGGTTTCATGGGCCTTTATAACATAAACCTTTTTTTTTAGTGACCTGTAAAGAAAAATAAGAGACAAATTTGCATATACTGTATACTCATGAATAAGCTTTATTAAATTTGGAGAGGTTTTATGTTTTGGTTTATTTAAAAGCAGCAATGAAAATGAAGAACCACATGCTGTCAATAATAACTGAATGAATGAATTTCCTCGAAAACATACGTTTTTCTAAGGATTTTTAGAAACGGAATCCGATCCTTATAAATTTTGTAATTTATAAGGACTAGTGGACCCGTGCGAATAATTCGCAACAAAAAACCACCTTTGAGAAATAATAAACAAATCCAACAGCTTGTGTGCATGTTAGTTAAACACATTGTCAATAGATGGCGTCTTTTCAAGTTTTATAAAAAAGTTGACCCGTGCGAATAATTCGCATGGTATCTTGATCAGTCACCGAATGGTAATGTGGAAATAAATAAATGAACAGATTGTCAATAGATTGCCTTCTACATTTTTACAAAAAATATTTTTAAAATAAATTTTTTTAACGAAAACATTAATTTTAAACAATCTGTTTATTTTTCATCATTAGCGGTGAACGTAATCTTGAAAATATCTCAATCATTGATTTCGATGAAGTATTAAGGGAAATAAAAAAAACACCTTTGAGAAATAATATATGAGAAGTTGACTAATTTTTATGTTTCTATTGTTATAAATCGTTTATTTTTATTAAAATATAAATCTTTGTTTGTTTTTTTATCTGTTGTTATTAAATAAACGATGAAATATCATTTAAAGTGCATTTTTATTCAAAAAAAGGAAATATTTGAAGGTTACAACGCTAAAGCAATATTTTCGCTTTCGAAAAATAAGGCGCTTCTATTAAAGCGTGTCTACATTTTTATAAAAAGTTTTTAAAAATAAAGTTTTTTAACGAAAACATTAATTTTAAACAATTTGTTTATTTTTCGTCATTAGCGGGGAACGTACTTCAAAATGATGCCTCAATCATTGATTTTGATGAAGTAGTAAAGGAAATATGGTGTTCCGACAAAAAAAAACCCTTTGAGAAATAATATATAAAATAATATATGAAAAGTTGACTAATTTTTATGTTTCTATTGTAATAAATCGTTTATTTTTATTAAAATATAAATCTTTGTTTTTTTTTTCTCTGTTGTTATTAAATAAACGATGAAATATCATTTAAAGTGCATTTTTATTCAAAAAAGGAAATAGTTGAAGGTTACAACGCTAAAGCAATACTTTCACTTTCGAAAAATAAGGCGCTTCTGTTAAAGCGTGTCTACATTTGTATAAAAAGTTTTTAAAAATAAAGTTTTTCAACGAAAACATTAATTTTAAACAATTTGTTTATTTTTCGTCATTAGCGGGAAACGTAATCTTCAAAATGATGCCTCAATCATTGATTTTGATGAAGTAGTAAAGGAAATATAGCGGTCCGACAAAAAAAACCCTTTGAGAAATAATATATAATGATGATGATGATGATGATAATTTATAAGAGATAAATTTTCTCTCTTAGCCTTTGCAGATAACTGAGATAAAAATATCAAAGTTCTCGTTAAAAAACACATTCAAACTAATATTAAATAATAATTAATATTAATTTATAAAAAGCAAACATACGAAATAGTGTTAATTAAAAGCAATTTTAAAATTCATTATTTACTCAAATTAATATTAAATAATAATTAATTTTAAAGCTGCTTTTAATTAACATAATTTCGTATGTTTGCTTTTTATAAATTAATAATTACTTATTTGATCAAATTTCTTAATTAAAAAAAATTAATCAATTTCCAGCATATTATCATTTGAGTAGTAATGTTTGCTATTGTGGATTCAATGTTAAAATGTATTATTACTTATAATAAATAATATCAACATTTAAGTTATAATGATCTGACAAATGATTTCAGTTATTCGAAGTTATATAACTTCCTTTATTGTTAATATATTTCTATTTAATTCAAGATTTTTTAAATTTTATTTCAATACTTTGATGAAGAAAAAGAGTAATAATAATTATCCTAATCTGTCTTTCTTACCTTTTTTTTCTGTTACTTAAATATTTCAGACACAAACATTAAGATCTAAGAAAGCTCATTCATTCCTTCCTTAAAGGATTGGCAGATCAATGAGAGTCTATCATAAAAGGCTTTTCATCTATCTGCTACTCTTTATCGATCTGCCCACAATCAACACACCCTAATTACATTTAGAGAAAGGTTTTTTTTTTTTTTTTTTTTTTTACATTTTCTCGACACGAAATAGCAATGTTACTAGCAATTTTTTTGTTTCCTTTCCAATTGAAGAGTTCAGTGAAAAATGAACTTAAGTCCTATCTTTTCAGGAAACGAAAAAAATAGTTTGTTGTTTACAACTGAATTCATTCTTAGATTGTACTTATAAAGCATTTTTAGGTAAGATGAATTTAAATTTTAGTTTTAACTGATTAACAATTTTTTTTCCCTTAAAAAGCAATTTCGTAGAATCAAATATATCGAAAATGCACTTTACATAATTTTCTGCGGTGTTTTTTTAGCCAGTTTTTATTCTTACTTGTGGTTTTTTTTTTTTGTTTTTTTTGTTTTAGTTTTCTTCCAACATAGTTCGTTCGGATTTTGAAAAAATTATGATAGATTATTTAAGGTGAAAACATTTTGGTGAATTATTGGTTTTTAAATTTTGCAAAAGAGAACCAATTTAGTTTTTGTTTAACATTCTTTGGTATTAATTAAATCATTCTTTTTGAAGATACCGTGTACAATTATCTAACTGGAGGAATCTCCAATTAACATAAACTTCAAAAATATTGGCCGTGGATTAGTCGATGGAGAATGAGTTGTTGTGTTTTGGTAATTAGTTGTCATCTGTTAATAAAACCCCTATAGATTTGTTGAATGAAGTCATTAGCCATCAAATTCAGTAATATCCTTAACCGAAACAACAATTAATAGATATCTATGTTAAAAGATGTTTTATATTTTCTGTTACTTCTAGGTGTATCATGAAACAAAACCTTTGATCCCATAATTAACAAATTATTCTTTATTCATAATTAAGAAATTATAAAAATATGTTATAATTGAAGCTCTATCTGAATAAATACTTATTTATTGATATCAAAAATATGAATATTGTAATTTTGCTCAAAGAATGAAAATTAAAGATTTGAAATTCTTTTAGTGGAACAATTATGTTTTCTTTCCAAAACTGCTTTATTTAATCATTACAAACGATATTGATTGTAGAAATTTTAACTTTAGACTATTAAAGTAGTGTAACGCGATTTATTACTGAAAATATATTATTTCCATGAGGTAATACTGTCTGAACCAGATTTCCAACAAAATCTACCGTATTCATAACTTCCCATTTGTTTTACTATTTATTGTTCAGTTTTATAAGAGAAAAAAAATATTTATCTTATTAATGAAACTCAAGTTAGATTTAGAATTTGAGAATTTTAGATCTTCGCTTTTCATAATCAAAACAACACTTCTGATAAAAAAGATATTTATTATTGTGTCACTGCATTGCAATCAGATTCTATGGTTATCCGGATACTCTTTAACTGAAGCATAGTTAAATAATTTTCTGATCTATACTAATTAATTCTTATAGAGTTTGGGCTTTAGAAAAACTTTCTCAGGTATCTGGGCATGCATCTGCTTCAGGTATCATCCTCCCTATAGCCCCATCAGACAGTTTCTTATGAGATGCATTACAAAATCAGTAAATAAATAAATGTAGAAGCTGATGGTAAACTTCTGGAACATTACTTCCATAAGCTACAATAAACTAACAATTTCTAACAAATTATTAAATTTCCTTTAAAAATAATAGATTAAGTTATAAGTACAAACTGAAATTCTGTTTGTGAAAAATGATATTAAAGGCATGATTTTCTTAGATTTCTTTTTCTTGGTTTCTATTTAAATAGAAATTTTAATTTAATAAACATAAAGAGCAAGGATTCTTAAATTGGTTTTATAATATCTACTTTATTTCAACATGAAAACACTTTTTAAGTGGTTTTATTCTTTTCTTTAACTGGATGAAGAACCACTGTATTCTGCCATCATTTGCTGTACATCCTTAAATACATAAAATTTTTAAAAAAGAAATTTAAAAATATTAAATATTTTCACAGTGAAATATTAAAATAATATATTAATAGTAAATCAGTTTTATAATTGTCGCTTTTAATTGCAACATCTAATACTAAACTTAAATGTTAAGTAATCAGAATACAATTTTATATGAACATTTCCTGTGATAAAAGATGAAGTGCTTCTGTTGTAATCCCTGTCCCATTCTTCTGTTTTTTCGGTCCCATTCTCTGGTGCGGTTCATTATGTTCCGATACAACAGCGCTTCTGTTCGATTCCATATTTTCTGCAAGAGATAATCATTTAATTTAAATTCACAAAATTATTGTTTACATAATTTCTATCATAAAATAATTTTTTATTCATTTGAAACTAAAAAGAAAATATGTATTAATTTATTGTGTAATCAGTATTCTTAGGATACAAAACAACATTGACAAATCTTTCATTTCAAACTTGTTTTCTTTGTAATTTAATTTCTCGCATTTTAATTATAATTCAATTTATTTAATATTTTAATTATTTTCTCCCATTAACCCTTGTTAGTAAAGTTATTAACATTACTATTCTAAATATTATTCTTCCAACAATTCTTTTAGAGACAGTATTTTTAACTTATTTTAAACAGAGTTTATTAATTTAATAAAAATTTCAGAATAAGTTATAATCAATTAAAAAGAAATAAAAAAAGACACTGTTACTTTATGTAATCTTGTTGTTTAAAATATTAATCAATTACTTCCCAATCATGAATGTTTCTATAACAGGAAAACTTTAAACAATTTTGTTTTTAGAAAATGATTGAATGAATGGATTAGCAGTTGATGTCCTTTTGTTTAAAAAGAATAAAATTTATTATTTCATTTCTCATTCGCTTTTTAAGTCAATTCTAATTTTCCGTCTTGGAAAAACAACAAAAGCAGTTAAAATACCCCAAGTTCGACTTTTTTATCTAACGTACTTAAAAGCAAAACACATAAATAAATAAATAAATAAATAAATAAATAAATAAATAAATAAATAAATAAATTACTTTAAACTTATATCTATCAGGTTTTTTTGTTTTGCTTTACTTTTTTTCTTTTTGTAAATAGCTGAGTTTTTTTTTTCCTATTCGTTTCATTCCGAAGACAGAAAGGAAAGAATTTTTTTGTTATGAGAATAAAAAACTATTTCTTTGAGAATGGGCGCCCGCAGAAATGTTTCCAGGGAAGGGTAAAATATTTTGGGAATGTATTTTACATTTTAAAGCTATAGAAAATAGCTGAAGTAAAAAATATAATAACGTTTCCTTTTTTAAAAATATCATTAGTCTAATATGACGAGAGATAAATTACATGAATTACATTAAAATTGAAAATTTCAGGAGAGTTTAAATTGACCCATGTCTTTGAGTATTCAGTTGTCTCTTCCTTGAATAAATTTAGAATTAATAATGGAGTCTTAAATACGGTTTGTGGAATAAAAGAGATCCCAATTAATGGAAAACCGGTTGAGTTTTTATTTGGACGCCTATTGCTTCTGTTCTATCAAAGGCAATCTATTTAGTGATCGAGAATGTTCTTCCGAAAGTCAGAACAATCCAAGCTAACACCATATCTTCGCTTTAGCAGGAAAACACCGACGTCATTTATTTTGAAGCTGTAATAATAATAATTATCCGTGCGAATTTGTGACCAAGGAGTCTTCAAAAGACAATTAAACTTTTTATCGACCTTGTACAAGATACATTCGACTTTTCAGTTGAAAATTCAAAGAATTCATCATCAGCATAGAAAACAAATAATCTTCTATCAAAGGAGAGGAATTTCCTAGTCACATTTTAACCATTTGTTTTATAAATAAGCCAAGGAATTATAATAGTAATAATAATAATAAACAAAAAAAAGCTAGTTTTAGCATTAAAATATAAAGGCCACCTTAAATAAAATTCCTAATCCTCATTATGTCATTTGCTATCTTAAATCAGTCATTCCTCCAAGTTTGTTGCTCATAATCGTAACTTTCAGTTTATTACTAGTTTTGTAAAGGAATACAAATACTTTAACATAGTTTAACAAAGGACGAAAGTCAGGGAAGATGAATTAGTGCAGTAAATGGACAGCAAAAACCAGATTTACAAATAGGACAAAGTAACGTTGGTAATTTTTTGTTAAAGGACATCTCATGCTTATTCAGCACAAACATAAAAGGAGTCACCAGTTAACATTTACTTTTCACTTCCTAACTATTTCAAAGAGATTCATATTTTATTCTTTAAAAACCGTCCTTATTAAAAAAAAAAAAAAGAATTCTTCTCCTCTAGTTTATTAAAAGACTGTTATTATCATCAGAAATGCTTTGATTGGGTTCTTCTCATTTTCCTTATTATTGCAATAGGATATATGAAGAATTAGCAAAGAATAATAAAATCTGCGTAATTAATAAAATCTAAACTAGAAATTCCAAAACTAGTAAAAAAGGATCAGATTTGACGCTTTTACAAAACATCAATCAATCTTTTTTAAATCAAGTTTTTCTTTAGTTGTTTAAGTTATTAATCTTATAATAGATTCATTTAATTAACAGAATTCAATACAAAGAGAGAGACTTCTTTAGTCATTACTTGTCCAAAAATAATGGAAAAGTACACAGGCGTAATCAGGATTTTGCAATGGAAGCAGTCGTAATCGTTCAACCAAAAACAAACAAAAAAAAACTCGTATCCTTTTTGGGATGGAGGGAGGGAATATAAACAAGCCGACGAACTTTTCAACCAAAATAACAAATCCCAAATCCTATATTTCTTCCATTTTCGGATGCAATGAGGAGGCGGAGATTCCAATCCCTCTTTCGATACGCCAATGGAAGAATAAACTTAAAAGATGATGACATTTTCTTGATATCAGTTTGATCATTAAATAAAAATGATTCATAAAATAAAACTGAAATGTAAAACAAAAATATTAATTTCAATATTTCAAACTTTTGATTAATAAACACTGATTAATATCCAATATATAATAAGGAATGGGTTCCTTTAAACCTCAGCATCTATTGATTAGTGAAATTAGGGCACTTTATATTTCCAAAGTACAATAAATATTTCTTAAATTAGAAAAATTACAATGATGTTTTTACAATTTAATAGATTGTTATCCTAAATTGCCAAAAATAAAAAGAAAAGATGTGATACGGGTGATGTCAATTTAAGGTCCTTGGAAATAATTGACCCAGTCTCAATGATTGCTTAGCATAGGATCTGATTACGAATTATCGTATGATTTCATTTTCTATTCAATATATTGTCATACTTTGTAATTACATTGGATTCCAAAGAAGGAAGTTTGATCCCCTTCCATCGAGTAAATCATACATTCAGTAAATCAAACTGAAACGATACGACTTTCACCAACATGTCATAATACCGCTGTCCTCTTATGGAACAGGTGCGGGACCCAGTTGCAGTTACCTCTTCAAAAAAATATGGCCCAATGATGAAATTAGCCGTAAATCCACATCACACATTTTGGAGAATGCAACGGGATCTCTTGGCACGTGGAACGGAACTTTAAACTAGTAGAATTTGACGGAATTGCTTCTTGTCTTTCGTTAGTTCTTGTGTTACTTTTTAATACAGTATCTGCATTAGTTATGTTTTAGAGTAACATAGGCTGTGCTTATTGTTTTTAAGTTAGCTATTGCTACAGCGCCATCTATTGGCCATTTTTTGCATTATTTTGTTTTCTCAAAAAATGGCGAGCGCATCGTTTGAAGTACCTGTTGTCCAAATTTCTTTCCATTTGGAGCCTTAGAACGAGCTCCATAGTTCTCATAGTTTTAGAGGAACTTTAATTTTAACAACCCTATATAAACATACATATAAGTAAAAGTCACTTAAAAATTATAAAACTATACTTAAAACCGTTACTTTAGAGAGATGATGTGAAAGAACACACTGATATAAGTTTATACAATATTTATAATTTAAAATCCTGAAGATTCTTTCTCAGAGTAAAAAGGAAGATATAACTGTCACAATGTATTCATAATTAATTGAAAAATATATTCAAAAAGCCAAGTTTCAAAGAGATCTACAGTAGTTGTTTAGACCTATTAGTAGAAATCAAATTAGTTGTTTGTGAGGG
This sequence comes from Thereuonema tuberculata, assembly GCA_023159025.1. Taxonomy (NCBI): domain Eukaryota; kingdom Metazoa; phylum Arthropoda; class Chilopoda; order Scutigeromorpha; family Scutigeridae; genus Thereuonema; species Thereuonema tuberculata. Next base: position 117,371,359 of record JAFIDM010009631.1, read on the forward strand.
ATAATCAGTGGCGAAGAATTTAAACAGAGATAAAAAAAAAATATTACCAAACATTATTACATCGTCACCAATTACGCTATTGAAAAAACAATACATTATTCCATAATCCTCTCTAATTCTCTTTCTTGTGTACATAATTAGTAAACTTACACTCACCTCCTCAACTCAAAAGAAATAAATACGATATTCATACAGATATGGCGAATTTTCGGAATTTATTTCGTTAATTCCTTTTACTAGCCTAATGACTCAAAAACTGTGGAAACAAAGGATGTGCATGAATACAAAACAAAGTAAAGGAACAAATGTATGATATAGATTGAAATAATAAATACAAAGCCAATACATCAAAGGAAGACATTATCGTTTGAACAATATACATGACTAAAAACTAAAAATTGTTGATAACAAATGATAAGTAATTAATACATTATATGTTCTCAAAGATATACTTATTTAAAAACACACACACACACACACACACACACACACACACACACACACGCACACAAAAGAATAACATAAAGAAGTGAAAAACAAATGAAAACCTTATTTAAATTATCAAATTTTAATAATCGATTTTTTTTTTATCAGAATCATTTAAGTTTTAATCTTTTTCTTCTATTTTCAAAATTTTTTTGAGTTTCAATTAAGCTTTCCTATGTTTAACAATTTCCTAATAATCTATTGTTTGTTTGTAGAGGCCGGCTTTGCCATGTATCCAATTCTGTTGCTGCTCGTCGTTAAGGTAAGAAGACGACTTTTAAATTAGTTTCAAAAACATTTTCTCCAGCGGAAAACCCATGCAATGGTATTTTCACAGGATATTCAATCATTAGATCCATATGATGTGGAAATGGAGTCCTTTGAATAATTTCCATAAAGGATTTATTTACTAAATAGATCAAAAAGAAAGAAATATGAAGAAACATAATTAGAATATTTCAAAAAATTATATAAATTTTTATTTATTATTATTCCCTTCTTTAAAAAAATTGAAGTGATATTGAATTTCTATAAGAATTAGTGAATGTTATTTGTTTAAGAATTTGTGATTGTTGTATAAATTTTTTTGTTATTCAGGAAAGAAAGTTTGTGATTGTTTTATGTTGTATGAATTTATTTTGTTATTCAAGAAAGTTTGTACCATGTATGACTACATGATTGTTTATGCTTAGAATTCTGTTTTTAAATGTTAGAGAAAATGTTAGGTTTCTCTACATTTTCTGTAGTTTTCCATGAAGAAGATTTCTGCTAAAGGAATCGAAATATAGAGGATTAAAGATGTTTTGTAAGTGGAAGAATGATTTAAGATGAGTTATTTATATTTATATACTAAAGAAGAATTTTTGAATTTCAGGATTTCTTTATTTTTAAAATATATAATTACTGATAGATGATTATCTTTTTTAAAGTAAACGATAAGAAATTTAACGTCGCCTTGGTTCTCTTTTTCTGGGATTTCCGTTGTGTTCTTATAATTCATAAGTAGCGAAGAAAGGAAGAGCGAAAGGCCGTAAAGGAGGACAGGAATGCAGTTATATTGCACACATTTTATTGTCTCTTCTAAGATTCTGTCCTCCCGTATTTAGAAAGTATAATTCTTACCTTTGACCTCAAACATAGTCCATAACTTCAGAAGCAAGAGAATAGGTACTGACGGAATCAAGGTTTTAAATATAGTTCAAAAGAGTAATCAAACATTTAATAAAAATGACATTATTACTGGTTTATTTACAGACATTTTTGAATTTACTCGTAGATTTAAAACAAAACTATGTAAATTGTAATAAGTAATCGTTTGAGTAAGTGTTATTTTGTTCAAACTTAACATTGATTCAATGTTTTAATATTACCAAGAGTATTAAATGTTATAATAATAAAAAAGGTAAGTGAATGTATTTTTTTGATTCAATTTTCTTATAACGATGGTTTTGTTTTTTTCTGTTTGTTACTGGTTCTGGCAATTAGTCTTTTATCTCACTGAGTTTCATCTTTATTTGTTTTAGTATAATAAGGTAAAGAAAGACTAACTATATGTCACTAGAAATATATTTTATAGAAAGTGTAAAACATAATATTGATACTTTCAATTTATTTTGATCTAATGGTATATATCAAAAAGCAATTTTTAATTTTTATAATAACAATTAAGCAAAAATCTACTTGGAAATGTTTACAATCTTCTGCCACTGACTTATTAAGTCCAAATGCATTCGGTACTGGTTCAACTCGTCTTGATCTAAGCAGGTCAAGAAGGACACCATCAACCCGAAGAAAACCTAAATTCTTTAATGAAAAGGTTGCGTCTGTTAGCAATTCAACAGAGGAAGCATTTCCATATTTGATTGGGAAATCTATGCGAAAACGTTTCTTCTTAATAAATGTATTAAAACACAAAAACAATAAACAAAAAAAAAATGAAATTCAATGAAATTCTATGAAAGTAGATGATGAAACGAAATTTTGTTGCGTTCATATCTAAAGATAAAAATAGGCGCCAATTTTCAGTGTTTATTATAATTAATATCTTTAGTAACTATGACAATAGTTAACTTTAAAAGTATAAGCTAAAATTTATTTAATAAATACAAAGAATGAAGTCCATTGTAATAATTTAGTTTTTGGTTCATTGGTGTTTCAAAAGATTGCTGTGACTTCTTAGAAGTGGGTCAAAACCATCGCTTTGTATAAAAGCTTTGATCATCAGATAATCAATTTATTTCAGTGTGCGTGAAGATAGGCTTATCTTATTAAAAAAAAAAAAAAAAATCAAAAATTAGTGTCAGACTGATATTCGCTACCTTCATCATGAAACTTCTTTGGAAATCCAAAGCCAGACATGTCTTTAATTTGAGTAACTCCTACAACACTTGGAAGATGTCAGTGAGACAATCGCCAATTTATCATAATTACATTGAAGTGAAATGTCCACTTAGTCTAAAGCAATTGCAAAATATACAGTTGGCTATAATGTGATCGTACAGAGTCGAAATACTACCCATTTTTTTTCTTTCTGAGATTGAATCATTGTCATGTCTTTCGGCAAAAATATTTTCTCAACTCTTAGAAGCCTAACTTGCACTTACGTCAGCAAACAGTGCCTTTTAGGGATTCTAAATTTTGTCGCAAATAATAAATATTGTTTTTGCTCAGAATCGTATTAGCTTTAATCGATTCTTTTCCATCCAATATTTAGTCCAAACATTAAATCATAACAGTTTAATATTTTTAGAATCCTCGACCAAAAAAAAAAAAATACTTTGCAAAGCTGTTGGAATGATTTTTTTTTTCGTGATTTTTTTCGTTCCAATGACTATTATTAAAAAAAAATCAACAATATTCCTCCCTTCATCTTCTAATGAGTGTTGTAGGAGATTACATAATATAGGTAATATGTAAGACTATGTAATATATAAGATATACCTTTTTATATTACATAGCAAGTGAAAATATTCTTTATAAAGGAAATGCTCTTGTAACACAGTTTTCTAATTTTAATTTGTCTGAATTACAAATCACTGCCTAAAAAGAAGGACCGGATTCATTAGATAAAATCTTCGGCTTCGATTGGAATCAAATGGAAAATATGGAAGACAAATATCGAATATTAAGTTATTCTTATCTGCAATTACTTTTAAAAATTCTAATATCTTCTTTAGAAAGATATTAATAAATAATATAAGTTACGATTGAAACAATTTATTTCACCTCAGAAAAACTAACTAAAAAAAAGAGATACGAGTAGAAGTAGCTCAGAAACTTTCATTGTTTTCATATGAAATCTAATCTTGCAGTGATCCTTATTTTATATTTTAATTATTTATATTTATAATTATTTTATTTATATTTTAATTATTTATTTATTATAATTTTACTTTCGCTGCCAATTCGAGTTCATTTGATTCAAAATGAAAGCATTTCTTGGGTTCGTTGGTGAACATCAGTCGGTTCGTCATCACGTTTCCAAACCAGTTCTTGGCTTATTTATTTCTACTTTATTTGGAATCTATTTTGAAGTGATTAACTGTAATCATGGATCCAACAAGAAAAAAAGAAAAGAAAGTTTGTGGCATTACTCTAAGTCAGTAGAGAAAATAGAAAAAAAAATAATACATTTTATTTATCTATCTATTAAGTGATAGTACTCTGCTTTCCCACTATAACAGAATATAAAAAGTAAATAGAAAAAAAGAAAAAAAAAAACCAATAGACTAAGTGAATAGAGAGTCGTTGGACAAAAACAAAACAAAACATTGGAATTATTTAAAAACAGGATTCTTACTTTCGAATACAATTTTCTAAGATAAATTATTCTTAGTCTTCACTTTTTGTTTGCTGAAATGGTATTTTCTAAAAATTAATGATATGTGTAAATAATTACAAAATCAGATGAGTTATTAATTAGAATACCAAATAGTTGAAGATATTCTAAATTTACTCATTTGGCAAATTGATTAAATTAGAAACAAAAAAAAATAGAGAAATAATGAATAACATTAATTAATTTTTTAGTCGAGTTGACTGTTACTTTTTTTTTACTGACTAATGTTTCATTAAAACCATAAAATTATAAAAATTACATTCATAATGATTCATAATTAATATTAAGAAAAGAAGGAATTAACTATACATGTGAATTCTATATTAATCTTAAGGCTTTTTTTTTAAAGGTAATTAGTTTTCTTTACGAAATTTTAAGAAATAATTTCAACAGAAAATAAAACCTTAAGTTATAAGGGATTGTCCTAAACTCCAGCTAATATAAAATCCTATGTTCGTTCTTCTATTAGTAAGTATTTATCGCGTTTCCTTCAGACGAAATATTAGATCAAGTATGTGATCTACAAAGGAAGCACTATCGTCCTTCTTTCGTCGACATATTTCAGTTTCTGATCTTCTATATTGAATAGAACAAACAGAACTAATATATCTTTAAAACCTTTAAAATAATATCTTATATATTAGTGAAGCTCCACCTACCAACAAGATTAGAAATCATAATAAACACTGAAGAACTTAACAAGCTACAGTGTCTGGAAAGAACCTTTGCCAGTAATAATAATAATAATGGAAAAGATATAATCAAAGAAGTTTGGTTTTCAAGGAAAAAAGTTAGATTTTTATGAACATCATATTTGACTTGTTATCGCTAACATAATCAGAAAGTAATTACATCGAAATAATTATTTAATAATAATTAAAGTAATTACATCGAAAAAATTAGGATGAACTATTTATGATATTAACCCTATGATACTTGTATCTCATTAATAAAAATACGCATTATTTATATTATTTATATATAAGATTATATAAGATTATTTATATTAATCTTCTAATATAAAAGAATGAAAGAATTGTAATTAACTTAATTAATTAAAAGAATAATTATTCAATATAAAAAACGGACAATTTAGAAAACCCATTTATTCTAAATTTGAGACTTTTTTTCTCAATATTTCCCTTTACTTATGAAACAACAACCTCAACAAAAGACGAACATTAATTATTTGGTTAATATATTAGTTATTTAATCACCAAAATTAATCATAACTTAAGAAATTAATTTTCTGATTACTTATTTTTTTATATATTTAATTCTGGTTTCAAGACATACCTTTACTTTTTGTATCCATTGTAAATAATGCTTGAAAGATTAAAATCTACAGCTATATTTGGAAGAAATAAGATCAATTAAATTACAATAAATACTGTCCATAGTTTTTACTATAAATTCAATTATTCGCTAAATGTTTAATGTAGCCTTTTTCCATTCAAAGTTTCATTTTTTAAAAAATTTATTATTAACATAGTGTGGTATGTGCACGTATAAGGACAATTATGAAATCAGATACATTAGGACTACTGATTTAGGATACTTAATCCTAATTTAGGTACCAGACTCATATAAAGGTGCCTTATTTACATTTAATGCATTTCCTCCAAAATTAGGATGCTTGTTCCTATTTAGGGCACCATTAACTTCATTAGTTGATTCAGGGCACTATCTTCATTTATGACATATAAGCTTAGTTGACGACTCGAAATAAAAAACGTTGCCATTTCACACATTTTGAGTAAAAGACACGTGATATTAAAGAGGACAGTATGTATATATATCTACTAGTGTCTTCTATTCTGGGCTGTTGAAACTGCATTCTTGTTAGTGGAGCTTTATATATGTTATTAGATTAGGTGTTTAGCGTACATGTATCTACATTTTCACTGTTTTTATCTTATTTATTTATCAGAAGAATTCTTCATTTTCCAATCTTTAATATGAACCGTAGTATAATCTACAAACCATCTGATTATCCAATATTCAATACATGAGTATAAAAGAATACTGAAATCAAATATAAAGAGTATTCAAATACAAGAATTTTAAATCACGCTCCATCAAGCACAATATTAGTAATGTGGATAATCATATTATATTTTTTAAAAGAAGTTGAATTTGATAACCTGTAAATTTGTTATATCATTTACATATAATCTGTCTATTTAATTTATTATTTAAGGTATGACGGATATTTCTAAAATACAAGTACTGAATATTTATTATAATATTAATTATAATCTACAATAAAAATATTAATTTCCACATCTGATTATAAACAATAAAAAAAATGAATCGTAAACATAAATCCACACTTCTACAGTCTAAATTTAAGGGAATGATTTTGAATGTTTGACATTAGAGGACAGACGATGTTTATTTTGTTTTTTTGTTTTTAGCGACCCATTTGGGAGCTATTGCGTTTGTCCTGTCCGTCAGTCTGTCCGTGTCTGTCCTCCCCTAACAACTCCCCAACAGAAGGTCGAATCGGCAAACGGACTTCACCATCGTGTTCAGAGGCCCAAACACCGTAGGAATGGGTTAGTTATTTTTGCCGATCAGGAAAAATGAGGACAGCGTCGACTGTTTGTTTCCGCAAATTTGGGAATTTTTTGCTTGACAACTACTGAACCGATCGACTTCAAATTTTAATATGCTTTAGTTTAGAGTGCCTATTATACAGTCTATATTTTTATTCGACCGTATCTATAACAGTTTGCAGACACAGTCCGCATTTATCAGGATAGGCAGAAATAAAAAAATGTTCATTGTATAGCAGATACTCTAAACCAGTGGTCGGCAACCTATTGTTGTAAGAGGGCCAAATATGTTATGTGGGGATTACTGCGGGCCGCACTTGGACCAAAACGAAAAATCTTCATTTAACAACCAAAAAAAAAAAAAAAAAAGCAAAATCTTAATTTTAACAACCAAAAAAAATTTTCGTAAATAAAACATAGGTATGACGTAATTGCGAAGTGTACATTTTTCGTCTGATGGAAGGCGATATGGAACGTGTAAGACAGTTTTAAAGCTTTTCATTCGTTGACAATCTACCCTGACATTGTCATCGACTTAAATGCAACGTCTAAAACGGCCTTTAAGTGAAGTTTAGGTGTTAATGGGTCGCCCTTAATTTTATGCTTTAGCACAATTGTTTTTTTTTATTATTTGTTTTGAAAAGTTTACTTGATATAATCAAATATTAAAATCACAGCAATAATTTATTTACCAATTAAACATTAAATGCATGTCTTTAAGGAAATTCTATTTGGCTTGTGCCCTAACTTTCGTTGATGAATTCAAGTCTACAAAAAAATCTAGTTACAGAGTAAAACATCTGGTTAAGTATGATCTTATTTAACTAAATTTCCATTAATTCCCTGAACTATTGGTTAGACTTAAAGAAGTATTAGAGAATAAATAGAAAAGAGAAGTACCCTTTTCCTTTCGTAGTAATTGTGCTTCAAGTTAAACTTACAGAGCAGTTAGGAAACTCTTTCTTCTTAAAATATCCAATCATGTTTTCTTCTGTTTTTGTCTTCCTTTTTTTAACCATTTATTTGGAAAATGCTTGTTCAGAGATTCAAGCCTACTAGCAGAAAATATCTAAATATAATTTATTAAATGTAAACACTAAATAATTAACTGAGTTAAATAATGATCATGTGTTTTACACGTCCTAAACTATAATGCAGTAGTTATAGTTAAAAAGGTAAAGGTGACTTCAACTGTCTTAAACTTGTAACGAAGTCCAAACTTACTTTCCGAAAATATAACTGAAATCTACCATCTACTGAGTTTACATTGATGTCTCTAATTAAATAAGAAGAACATATGCAAATAAAGTCAAGCCTTTATTAGGTGCATTTATTAGTTAATTAATTAGTTAATGTCGTCATATACGAGCCATTGAAAGAAGCATTAAATTAGATGGAGATACGTACTTACAGTGTATAAGATAATTCCTTTAATAATTACGTCCCTAATTATTCATCCAATCTTGATTATACATGAGATTCGTCTCTCGAAACAAAGTTTCAGGAACGTCCAGTGGGATTCGAATTGTTTCTTGAATGTGGATGGACAGACAGACAGATAACGTCCACAACAGGCAATCTTTAACGAGAACAAACAAAAACTTCACATTCTTTCCTATAATTCATTTATACATTAATATTTTTTAATTTTTCGGAGTATCAAACTCGATAATAAAATACTTTTGACTTTAAATGTTGTGAATTCGGTTTTAAATATCTCTTTTCGATGCTAATAGGCTATACGATTTAATTTCTTCAAAGGTAGATGGCTTTTGTGACATCTTTCCAATGTCGTACAATGTGACCTTTATATAATACAGTGCGACTTAGATAATTCGAAGCTGAAGGGACCACTACAAAACTTCGAATTATCCAAGACTTCGAATTAAACAAGTTACATCTTTTAACTTTAATTTCAGGTCCACTAAATGCTTGAAAAGATTATGCTGTCAATAAGTAAATATTTTTTCAGAAAGATCATGGTATGAAAGACTTAAACACTAAATGTATGTAAACAATATAAGATTTATATTATATAAGCTACAGTACATATTACATTCAATACAGAAAATTATAGTTTTTCAAAAAATCGTGCAATGTCTGATTGTTTTGGAGAATTCAGTCGCTTAAGGTTAGCAAAATCATCAAGCATGTTTAGTGAACGGAAAACAGTTTCACTTACGTTGGTTTGTCCTTCAATGTACCGACGAAATTCGGCGCTCTCCCGTACTCGTTGGCGATTTGGCATTTCTTCTTCACATCCTTTTCCACCTCGCGAATGACGGCGACCTTTTCAGCGAACGTTAAATTCTTGTACACGCGTGGTTCACTGAAAGACATGGTGACACTGACAGCAGGAAGCTCGAATGGCGTCTGAAGCGTCACGTGTCGAATGGCGTCACGTGTGGAACGGTGGCGGGAAGGGGATTTCAGTTGTCACGTGTCGAATTTCTTAACGATGAAACGCCGAAAAGTCGTTATGGTTGGAAATTTTTTATAAAAAACTTCGAATTAAGGAAGTTTAACTTCGAATTATCCACGATTTTTTAACATTGATTTAATAAGAAATTCAAGGGACTAAGAGAAATCTTCGAATTAACCACGATTTCGAATTAAAGACGTTCGAATTATCCAAGTTGCACTGTATAATTTTATACTAGAGTTTTGGGTTTTCAAAGAGTGGACGATTCTGAAGATATATATTTGTATAAAATGGGTCTCACTTCGGACAACTTAGAATTGACATCGCCTTCGGATATAAGTGATGATACTAATACTATTCATCTATTAGAATATCCTATAGGATCTTTTTTAAATGAAAAACTAACCGACATTCATTGCTAAATTGTGGATTGTTTACTTTCCAAAGGCTGATTTAGGGAGAAACACACATGATAGGAAGCAATTAAAAGAAACAATAATTGTAATGTGCATCTTACTCCAGTCGTGTACTTGTTGAAATTCATGTGGTTGTTTAAATAAAAAAATCTGAAGAAATTAATTTATTAAATTTAATCACGAAACTGCGTGCATTAGGATGTAATTACAATGCATTCTTTAAATTTGAAGTAAACTTTCATTTGGAATTACGCTTATATTACTTTATTGATTATATTTTAAGGACTGTGATGCGTTAACTGACAACAAAAGTAATAGAGGCAGATATTATTCCTCTATCTTCTAATTCAACTTCTAATGAAGAATGTACGCTGCGATAGTTTCCCGAAGCGATTAGGAGTCCAAAATTAAAGCAAATTAATAGTGAAGACCACACAAACCTGGGGTTTGAACCCCACACCTTATGAGTCGTCTTTGGTGATTAACTTAATGGATGATAGCTGTAAACAAAATCTTACGTAAGCAATGAATTTATACTTGTGCTTGAAAGGTTGAAAACTCCTCCATCATCAATCACAGTTCTAGTGAGTAACTTCTCTTGGAAACATGTAGGACAGAAAGAATTATGTACGCAAATAACAAGATAAGAATCAGTCTTGTTTGGAAGATGAATTTACGGCCGAATTGAAATCTACGATGGACAGTTTCATAAAGCGATTAAATAATGAATTGGTTCTTTCACACAATTGTTTAAAATCGAAATAGATATTTAGAAGCCAGAAATTGACAAAGTTTTAAGAATGAAAGAAAGAAATGCACTTCAACTTTGAAGATTTAGACTAACATTAGCTTTCGTTTTTAAAATGATCCGGACACTCAGAAAAACAGGTTATAGAATAGATGTATTCAATTTGAGCATTTTATTGTTAATCTAATTTCAGGATGAATATTGTTAAATTGGTAATATTTTAAATATCTGTATTTCCTAGCTAAAAAATAAATACTATCTGAAATATTTGTAGGCATTTTTTTCTTTAACCCAATTAGTAACTCTTCTCATATTTCTTATATTATGCAAAATAATAAATGCATTTCTTTAAAGCATTAACTTTCGATTCAGCTAAAAAATATATTCTAAAAGAATCCTATGTTGATATTTGAAATGATGAAGATATTAATATTAGAAAATTTTACTACAAAATACAGTAGAATCTATTAGATGATGTTGAAATGGAAATTCCCTTATTTTAATAGTTATTCATGTAATGACAATTTATAAAAAAAAAGAGATTAATTATTATTTTTTTATACAATAGAAAAGAAATTTATAGTAAAGTTCTGATATAATTCGTTTTGTAATTATCTACCTTTAATATAACTGTGAATCTTAAATCTTTTTATCATAAAAAAGCTTAATAAAGATGTTGTTATTACTTTATTTATTATTAGAAGTAATGTAAGTGTCTTCTAATTCCTCAGATAGTTCCAATAAATTGAATCTATGTATCTTCTCCTTTATTATTATTCTTTTAATAATTCTCTGTCTTATCCAGAGATTCAGTGGCAAATCACAAACCTTAACAAATGTTATTAAAGAACAAATAAAGTGAAAATGATAGTTAACCTTTTTACTGTATTTGATCTAACGACAGATGAGATGGGTAATATGCTGGAGTCTTAGAAAGAAAACAGTTGATGGGTTGAAAAAAACAAGGGGTAGAGTTTTTAATCGGATCAAATTACATACGATTTGTGTTAATGCTATTCATAATTGTAGCTTTTTAACTGATCTTTTTCCGGCTTTTCAATATTTATTAACATAATTTGGTTGATACTCTTTTACTCATTTTTTTATTCTTTCTTTCCAACCGCTTTCATCATCAGATCTGTTCCGGCATCGATGGCGTCATCCCTGTTTCTATTCTCTTCGTCTCGACAGCAACAGGGGGTCCACGAAGGTGGTGAAGTAGGGCAACACAGGGTTATTTACTAGAGTGCATGGTGTAGCTTGTCACCTCTGACTCTTGAACTCTTGGGAACGGTGTTCCTCGCTCTCATCCAACGAGATCTCGTAGAATAGAACGAGATTAGACTAAGAGAAACGAAAGGGAAAGTAAAGCAAAACAGACTAGAACAATGAGAACGGCACTCATTCACGCAAATACCAATATCTCATTTTCAAATAAACAAAAAAAACTTGGAAACTGTTGGACAGTGGCCAGTTTGAAAGCTTAACTTTCCTATAATTGAATGAAGAGTTTACTTATTTAGTTATTTCTATTAAAAAAATGTCTTATTTAATATTCATTCTTTTTTTTGCTTTACATTCTTCCTATTATTGTCTTGAATGGACTCATTTTGAATTCGACAATTGTCTGTAAATATTCTTAAGCAACAATGACTTCGATACAGATTCTCTAACCTTCTTTTCCTGTGATACAAATACGATACTGACTTTGTACTTGAAACTTTCTTGGAAGTATAAGCAGTGGCGTAGCAACGCCTTTGGGGGCCCGGGGCGGGAGTTCCATTATTTCACAACCAAAAAAAACCTTGTAAAGGGGCTGGTCGGGATACTTCGGTGGATGGGGCCCCTAGGCTGGCTGGTGGGGCCCCTCTCAGGCGGGGGCCCGGGGCGGTCCGCTCCTCTTCCACCTTGCTACGCCACTGAGTATAGGATGATAAAATAGATCTATGTTCATGGATTGTTTGAAAAAGAAAATTAGGAAAACCGCATTTATATCGTAAATTTAGGGTTTTTTTTTGGGGGGGTGGGATGGTGGGGAAATAATTTAACGATTGAATTATGGATTAGATTTAAATAAATAATAAATTAAGAAATTATCGTTTGGTTTTCTTAACATAATAAAAACGAATTCAGTTTATTTAATAAAAAGAACTGATAAAATAAATTTTACTTAATTCACTAAAACTATGATTTAAATGTACAATAAGGTTTCCAGTCCAGTTACAATAAGGCTTCCAGTAGTTTTCCAGCTAATATTTTTAAATTTAATAATCTGTATTCAGTAAAAAACTGTGTTGAGAAATTCTAACTATGGTAAATAAAATTTCAGTTAATTATTTCTCACTAAAATTAATTGCTCTCAAAAATAGTAAAGTTCATAATAATAATAATAATAATAATAATGTTTAATAATACAGAATTAAGTTACATTAAAATATAAGCACCCTGAAAGTATTACAAATCTTTTCATATGGCTATAAAATACTTGCAAGTGTATTAAAAATTTATTAATATTGCAAAGAAATAACATGTGGAGCTAAAAATCAAATGAAAGTGAAATTTAAATTAGTGATCTACCATTTTCTGCAGACATGCACTGCTGCTATTCAACCATTTTTGAAAGAAAACTGGAGCATCTTACAATTGTTTAGGATTTCTTACTTCCTCGAAGTTTTCAATCAAAATTTTAGTACTGGGCTTCGTGTGTTTATTTTCAAATCGAAGCCTGTATATTTTGTAATCGTTGTTTCCATATTCTTTATTATATTGAAGGAGTTTCCATTCAAACAGCAAATATTTGAAAATGAGGGTTTGAATGTTTTACTTGTTTCGAAACAAAAATATATAGGGCAACAAAAAAAAAAGCGTAAATAACGGTTCTTTTACTCAATTGCTATAATTATAACAATACGATGTCATTTGAAGGAAAGAGTTGTATTGAGGAAGAGGAAACATCTCTTATTCTGAAGATGCAATCTTGATGCAAAGAAAAGGAAGAAATCAAAGGGTGAGAAAGTTGAAGAGAAACAACGATTTAAATAGAGGTGGAACAAGGGTACGAAACTGCACCCCAAGTCACGACATAAGGATAAGGATCTTTTATGAAGGGACTGAACCTAACGCTTTGTTGACTGAGGCGTCATCACTCTACCATTCGGTATTAAGGTCGACTTTGATGGTTCTGTGTATGTAATAATTTATTACTATGCAAAGAATAGGATAATATATGTGCGGATTAGGCAAGGAAAATCAAACCATAATTGAGTTGGTGAACTGAGTGCTGGATTCGTTTTCTTTTTTCTATCCAATCTTTGATACTAATTTTCTTTTTCACCAAATCAAAGAAACTTTTAACTAGATATTAATGTCAAATTGTTAATGGAATTAATAGTTGGATTTTGAATAGATACCAACTTTTTGTTTTCCCTTCATGTCAGTAATAAAAACAGTCTTCAAAATTAAGAATAAGTGGGAAATTCAGCATTGTCAGGTGAAAAATTAAGTAATCAAAAAGCTTTTCATAAAATGTCTTTCGGTCTGACTTCTAATCTGAAGATAAGAAAAGACACAGTTTTCCGCGTGCTATCCTAGGAAATTCGCAATGTGCGCTACAGAAAAAAAAACAAAGAAAAAAGAAAAAAGAAACCAAATTTTTACCTTTTCTCCAATAATTCAGATATTAAACAACAGATGGATCTAAACGTTATTAACATCTTAATACGTAAGAATTTCATTGGTGTCAAGAACAGACAATCGTATATTAAAATAACTTGCAATAATCTAATTATAAAGTCTACAGAGGTATTTAATAACAAATATTAAAAGAAAATTTAGCATATAAAGCAAAAGTTCACTATGCTAATGATTCAAATAAGTTTTGCCTTAAGGGAACTGATAAAATGTACGAAATTTTAAATTTTAATAGTAATATTAATCTCTGGATATCTTTCACTACTTGAGTTATTAATTACCTTCCAGGAACTTTGAAACTACATTAAAGTTTGATAACCTCCAATAAGCGTAAAACAACTGTATTTCAAAGCCTACTGAAATGTCAGGCCTTATTTCAATAGTATCTAATAAATAAATGTTACTCAATGATATATTATTAAATACTTATCGTAAAATAACCCTTCCCCCTTCCCAAAAAATAAGATAATGCAAATTTTATTAATTGATCAATATTAAAACAGTAGAGATTGATTATTTTCATCTAAATTCATCTATTGAAATATAAATATTAAATCTGCTTTCAAAAGCATCTGAAAAATAAGACTGTAACTAAATATAAAGCAATTAAAATAATTGACAGAAAAGTATGTTACGCATAATAATTTAATAAAAAAAAATAGGGAAAATCATCCATTACTTAAACTAACTTTATTCATATTTTTAACATAGTTTTAGCGGAATTAACAAGAAATTTCAATTTCTGTCCTTCCAACAGTCAGTTATCTTATTTCCCGTAGTACCTGAAGATACATGTACGAAGCTCTTAACTCTATTAATCTGCTAAAGAGATCCGGAAAAACAAAACAAAAAAAATCCCCATGACCTCGTAGCTGTTATCAATCCAAGTGGTTATTGATGAAGTCAGGTCCGTTGCTCTGTTCCGGATCTCGTTAAAAAACTCGAAGGTGATCAATACACGAACCGGACTCTGCGTAAAAACCCGGACTTCGGTTCTCAATGGAAGATGAATTGACTGATAAAATGGTATTGAAACAATAGGGTAAGCTACAGGATACTTAAAAGTACATTGCAAATAGTCCTTCCATTTTAAAATTTAAATAAAATTTTAAAATTAATTTACGAACAACTTTTTTACTTTTT
>JAFIDM010009631.1:117396910-117448188 GCA_023159025.1 Thereuonema tuberculata
AAAAAAAAATGCATATAAATTACATACAATAGAACAATTTTAAGAAGAAGTAAAAATAAAATAAGATGAACAGGAATTAACAATTTGGTTTTCTTTTTTTATTCTACAGAATGCAAAGTAAGGAGGAACAGATTCAAAATATTCAAAAAAAAAAAAAAAAAAAGACCCAGACGAAGAATGGACTAATTTTGTGTGAAAGTTTATCTAATTGTAATTTTTATGAAGAATTTATCATCGAACTTAAAGTTGATGAAGTATCTTTATAAAATCGAATGCAAAAATTATAAGCACTGAAGCAATTCAATGATTATAAAAATTACTACAAAAGCGAATTTTCGAAGTCAGTTGGCAAAAACTTTTTTCTCTTTTTCAAGCACGTCAGAGCAGTGTAGCCTAAATATCTTTATAAAAGTTTTGAAATGAAAATTTCAAACCGATTTATTCGCCATTTCTTAAATATACAAAATAGCAATCCCTTTCTAACAAAAGGAACTAATTCTTGTCCTTTAAATATTGAACTTCTGAAGTGTTGGAAAAGATTATTGTAAGAATATAGAAATGTTAATCATATAATATAATATAATTATAATCATACATTATATATTACCAAAGTAGAGGAAGGGAGCAATTGCCCTCTCTGAGATTTTAAATTTAATTAGAAGTTGTTATAATTTCCGGGTAAGTTTTATGGCTTTTTCATTTTAAATAAAAAAATCTTTATTTTTACAATTTTAAAATTTCAGTTCCACTGAAAAAAAGCCACTCGTCAACATTTGTAGATTTTTATTGTTTTTATTCCCCCCCCCCCCCCACCAACCCCCAAAGAAATTCTGCAGACGAGCAGAGATGATGTTATTATAAAACAATATCAATATTCCCTTAATGAGTAAAATTAGCGTTGTTTTACTCATTTCTTGAACTTGTTTTCCTGCCAATCATTAGTTTCTATTTCTTTATTAAAGTTTGACAATGGCAATAATAATTTTTTTCTGCACAATTCCCACTAATTTACATAAAAATTGTGTCCAAAAATTTAGCTTCTGAAAATCTTCCAGTGAATCTTTTCCATTGCTTACAGTTCATTTTGTAAATTATTCCTATTGGCTATAAATACACTATCCTATACACAAAATAGGATTCTAATTATCCTGTTTTAATAGTTCTTAAATAAAAGCATAACTAAAGTGTCCAACCAATTTAACCACTTAGGAAGTATCAGTATTTCTGAATTCCTTAAATTGATCTTTTTGTAAAACTAATCTAGCAATAAAATCTTTAGAATATTACTCAAGTGTTTTTTTTTTTTCCTTTTCAATCTTTCCTAAATATGAACACAAGTAAACTAATATATTCGTCTTATATTTACAATAGCTTTCTTTATATTTGATGTACTACTTTACAACGGTCAATAAGTCAATAGGTTTTGGTAATTTCCGGTTTGTAAATTCCTAACAAAATGTCCAAAATATGCCATTTTTAATTCTTGTTACTACAGAGAATAAAACAGCTTTATCTATTTTTGTTAGTATGTGAGTAAAAATTATGAAATTCTCTTTTAGTTCTAAACCAAACAATTGAAATGGAGAATCTTCCACAAAAACCAAGTTTTTAAAATGTTTCGGGGTTGTTTTTGAAAAAAACAAAACAAAAAAAAACCAAAAAACAACCAGACAAATAAGCAGATTATTTTGCTTATTTTAATATTGAGTAGATTAAGTATAGTTCTACGTGAACACTCATTGCTTTAGAAAAAAATATTTTACTAATACAAAAATATTTGCTTTTTATGAAACTAAAATATGAAAAATGGAAGAATCTCAGTAATTCGTTTATGGAAGACAAATTCGTCTTCCAAAAATAATTAAAACGGCTTCAAATGAAATGGAAATTAAAGATAAATAATAATCTATACTCATCATTATCGTTTCTGTATAAGTACTATATAATTGAGAATAAGGGGTTATCGAAACCGAATTTAGATTTATTTTACAGTCTAATAAGGAATAAAATCAGATTAAATTTAAAATGATTCAATAAAAATAATTTTAATGACTTAACTTTGAATGTTAATCAGAAATTTTATTAGTTTTTTTTTGTTCTTACTCTTTAATTATTCAATATTATATAATAATACAAAATGTGTGCATAATTTTATCATTTTATTTAGGCTAGACGTTAACATTTTGTTTTTTGGCTACGTACAAATTGTATTACATTAAGGTTTCTAAATACTAAATCGATATAGTTTTTTATTGACCAGCAAGATTCGAAAATGTTTTTTGGAGTCTCTACAAAAACAGAGAAAAACGATACAAAATTACTACTGCTCTTTGTCACCAAAGATGAACTTCACCACGCATCTTTTCTTTTTAAATAAATAAATCGAAACAAGCACTTTTATAGGCAACAATCTCACTTTATCAAATGATTTACATCTCAAATGAAAAACCTGAGGAATTAATTTATCTTCTTCACCATTATAGTCTGCGTTACATAATTCTCTGAATTAAAACTCAATCCAAATACGATCTACAAATGGAACTCAGCTAAAGTATTCAGTAAAATAAAATACCTTATCTCTGAATTTAAATAAACGCAATTGACAGGATTCGAACCGAATGGATTTCGAGTCCATCGACTTAACCACTCGGCCAATATTGCTTGTTTTTACATTTCTTGTAAGTAGAGACATTTAAATGGATTTCAGCCTTAATGGTCCATAATGGACTATTGAATTGGCATAAATTGTAAGAATATAATTATCTAAAGCTCCATACATGAGACACTGTCGCAGTTTTAATACAGAAATATCAGGTTCAAATATGCTAACATGTAATGTTCGTTCTGAAGTTAGTTTATTAGCAACATCTTGATTGAAAACTAATATTCGTGAATAGAAAGTGGAGTTGATGATTTATATATTGTACTTCAATGTAAATAATCTATTATTAAAATATATTTTAAGCATAATTAGTAGCAGATATTGGCCTTATCTACTGATCTCGACAATATATTTCTTTCTAGAAATGAATAAAACAAGATCAATTATATGCCTGCAGTCTCACAGGAGATAGCACGTTCTGTTTGTCACGATTGAATCACCTACTGCTGAGATGCAACTTAGGTGTAACATACATTAAAGAAATAGTTTTGTTTGTACAATAATTCTCCAAATTCGAGATTTCTGGCATGATTTTAATTAGGTTCTCTCAAATATATAATAGTTTAACAAATAATGGCGTAACTTATTATAAAACGCCACCACCTTCATTAAAGGTTGATTAAAATCAGTTGTATTTTGCTGTTTTTTGTTTTGTTTTGTTTTTTAAATATTTTTTATAATGCGAGTATTTGTTTGTATTTGTGATTTTTATGTTAATTTTAGCCAATTGGAGTTCTGAACATTACATAGTATTATAACAGAAAATTAATCAAATAAATAGTAATAATTTCAGTAAATCTTCTACTTCTTTATTATTCCACAATATTTCGATCGGTATTTCCGATCTTCTTCAGGTTAATATTTAGTATACTTTGTTTAGTATATTTACTAAACCTATTCCTTCCATTTTCGTAAAAAATGTAACAAACAACAAGTTTCAAATTAAACCTAGAACTAACTCAACAATATACACGTACAATAATATATTGTTACAATATTATTACAATATTTCACAATTTACATTTTCTTTATCAATTCAATTTTCTCTAATTTTCATTATCAATTTAGTTCAAAAATGAAAAAAATTATCCGAAACAAAATCCTTAAAAAAGCTTTCGAATATCCATTCTATGAGATAAAATAGTTAAAAAAAAAATATAACGTTTAAAAAATATATTCATATAATTATAAATACGGATATAACAGTCCAATAAAACAAACAAAAAAAAAACTTATTAACCTAATAAAATAATCAGTAATCAACAAAATAAAATAATATAAGATTTTAAGTTTAAAAATAAATAATAATAACTTTCTAAAAAAAAAATAAAACAAGCTTCCCAACCTTAAATATTTAAAAATAATCAGACAGACTCCTATTTCACTTTGTAAAACACATTTTGTAATGGCTAAATAACTGACACAAATTAAAATAAATACTAATAAACTTACCTTTTTCATCAAATATCGCAAAGAAACCCATATTAATTATAATACAGAAGATATATAAAAACGGGTTTATTATAAAAATATTATAATAATAATAATATAATAATGCAGTAAAATAGCTGCGAAACGTGTAGTTCTAGAGATAATTAAATATTTTTATAATAAACCCGTTTTTATATATCTTCTGTATTACAAATATCTCAAGTTTACGAAATTCTAAAGCTGTTTCGAAAATTCTAAACTAGGATATCTTTCAATTCATTGAATAAACAATGCTGTAAATATAAAATCTCCGTTAAATAATAATATCAATTTAGAAAACAAGATTGGGGAAGAGGCAG
This sequence comes from Thereuonema tuberculata, assembly GCA_023159025.1. Taxonomy (NCBI): domain Eukaryota; kingdom Metazoa; phylum Arthropoda; class Chilopoda; order Scutigeromorpha; family Scutigeridae; genus Thereuonema; species Thereuonema tuberculata. The sequence goes on from JAFIDM010009631.1 coordinate 117,401,363, forward strand.
TAATTAACTAATGTATATTACAAATAAAACCACCGTAAGTCTACAAGTGATCGTAATCAAGGAAGGCAGTGTAATCACAAGTGGCAGAAGAAATTAATGAAAGAACCAATAAGAAAAAAACAAAGTACTATTCATTTTGTTTTTTTCTTTTTGGTTCTTTCTTTTTTATTTTTTTATGTATAAATTTGTATTTTTATTTTGTTTAAAATGAAAATTTTTATATATTTCATTATTAAAAAAAATGGACCAATACTATTTACAGTCTCTTCTTCAACAGTTATTAATACAATGACTTTTTTAGAGATCTCTTTTCTTTGTTATTTCCGATGTTGTCGGAAACGGATGAGTTCTGATGAACTTCGTACAACAAACCTAGAAGATGGGTCAGAATAGATACAGCTAAATAAGATTCAATCTCCTGATCTACATCAATCCGAAATATTGTTCCTAACATAACCTTTAGAAATACGAGTATCACTTCAATTTTCTGTAATCTTCGAATATAAGATTGTAAATTTTTTTATATTAAAAAATAAATTATAAAAAAAAATCATTGTAATGTAATAAAAACAAAAAAGTCACCCAATACTATTTATCCTTGATCGATAAAAAAATTCAAAAATATTCCAGCATTTTTAATATTTCATTGGTCTATTCAATCCACTTTTCCCTTCGTTCGATGTAAAACATAACAGAAATAAAAAATGGTTAAAATCAGTTAAATATTTTTAAGGAGTTTTTTATTTGTTTGTTTTACGTTGTAAGCAAAGAAAGCTTGATATTAAGAATGCACAGTTCATTATTTGTTATGTAGTGAATGTGGGTGGCAGGGAAGCCAAGCATCGCCACCGTTGGTCTGTTGTGCTATCCCACGGAAATAAGGACAGATGGAGAGAAAGACTGAGAAAGTATGGTGGGAGAAGTACAGGGGGAATGGGAGAACCCCGAGAAAACCTGCCCAGCGCGGATCGTCCACTGTTCATTATACTAAAACTTTAATTTTTATTTAACAAAGTTCTTGATTTTTCAGCCTACACACAATTTAAAATAATTGGTTTACTTTAAAAAACTAATACATTTAAACTTTAAAAAGTAAGTTAAAATAGATTAAAAATTTGAATAAAAAAGTCCAGACTAGTTTCTGCTTGCTCGCAAGCTTTCATCGGTGAGTCATCGGTGTATTAAATTTTTAATCTATTTTTTATCTTACTTTTTAAAGTTTAAATGTATTAGTTTTTTAAAGTAAACCAATTATTTTAAATTGTGTGTAGGCTGAAAAATCAAGAACTTTGTTAAAGAAAAATCACATACGTAAAATTTAATTAATTTAATTTTTATTATAATATACTTAAAATTTTTGGAAATTCCGATGAATACATTAAAGGAATAATTTATGTTAATTGCCAATGTATATTTATTATTTTAATTTGCGAAAGGAAAAAAAAAATGAAAGAAAGAGATTATCCTGTACTTTTCTTCTAATAAAATTGTCAGTTGAAAGAAGTAAAACTTCTAATTTTAGTTTTATTATTATAATTCAGTTGGTGATGATTCATGAAAAGCAATCTAAATGCTTGTTTTTAGTATTCACGGCTATGCGAAACCTTGACCTCAAACGAACTCAGTGAAGAGAATAATTGTAGGTTCCATTAATAATGTGGCATACCAAACAAATATCGACAAAAAAAGAAAACAAAAAGATGCTGTTCATCTCGTCACCAATTTCTAAACAAAGACGAATTCATTTTCGGAATTAATTACTTCCTTTGGTAAAAGCCATTAGAAGGAGCTCATTCAGTTCGTAGAAGGAATTCCAAACATTCAGAATGAAAATGGAATGAATGTAGGATGACTGTTTCTTTCTTCACTTTTACCTATCAAATAAGGTCAGAAGACACGGACTCAGAAGTTCACTCGAAATCTAATGAAGGTCGGTGGAAACAAACGAAATCCTATCTCAAGAAATTACGATAAATTCATCCATTGATTAAAATTAGGTTTTTTTTTTTTTTTTTGTTAGCACTAACTATTTGAACTAAAGGCAACACCTCCAGAGATAATTACAAAAAAATAATAATAAGCTTACAATTAATAAAAAACAAAAAAGAGAGAAAAGGAGATTTTTTTAAACCCCTCACAGTAGGTAACAAAGTATTAAAAGGTTTAATCTAATATTTGTTTGTAATAATCCTTAATATGCAGTAATAAAGAAAAGAAAAAAGGATAAAAAAGTTTAAACGCGTGTCGAGCACTTTGTTTCGGGAAAAGGAAGCTGAGTTCCAACAAAAAAACAAAATAAAAATGTTGTGTTCTAAGTTTTGGAAAGGGGGCGGACTGTGAACCCAACAACTGACATCTCACCCATTATACAACTGACATCATAAAAAAAAAACAAAAAAAAACCGAAAAAAAACGAAAAAAAAATAGGGCCATATTCCACACATACTCTATTTACTTTTCTATACATTTCGAAATTTAATTTTCAGATTTTTCAGAGATTAATTCAGAGATTAATTTTTAGCCCCCCCCCCGTATTTGGTCTTGCTGTTAACAGAGGATAATCTCTAGTTTATTTACTTTTATTAGCAAAAAATTATTAAGTCTCAAAATTGTGTCTACTTCGAATATGCAACTCGAAGGTGCATCTGTTATAAAATCTGAGGACAAATGAATTAATTTCCGTAAATTGAAAGTATTTGCCTTAAAATAAGATTTTGTCTAATTTTGTAAAATAAAAAAAAATAGATAAGAAAATGTAAAAAAATTATTTTAACCATTTTTACATTTCCTTTATTTTTTTATTTTTTTTTTTATTTCCATGACGAACGACTCATAAGAACTATTTGACTCCGACTCATTAAGGAACAATCTTGAATTCTAAAATAGAAGATAAACAGGAACCTAACTAACTAATTAAGCTTTACATGTCCTAGAAAAGCTTTGATTTAAGTTTTTATGATAATAGTCAGCCTGTGGTTCCCGACTGTGGGTTGAAGTAGGTTTAGGGTCTTCCGCATGGTTTAATTATAATGAATTTCACCAGGAAATGAAAAGAAAGGAATAACAGTGAATTTAAAAAAGAAATATAGGAAAGTATAAAGCATTCAAAAGAATCATCGTTCTTATTAAATTCTTGAGAGAAAAAAGAAGGAAAGAAAATAGAAATTCTGCTTTATCTGAAGATTCGGATAATTAAGATTTAACAGGATATATTTTAAAAAGTTAGTCTGTTTGTGAAACATTGAAAAGCTATGAAATATTTTAAAGATTAATAAGATAATAAACAGCTTTATAATAACTTAGGTTTCAACTCGATACATTATTTGTTCTGAGTTTATTCACTTGAAAAACAAACAAACAAACAAAAAAAAACCCGGCAATTTTTTCTATTTTTTTCTCTACAACATGTCGCCAACTTCTTTGGATAGAATTAAGTTAAAGGAGTTTAACGTGCTGTAAAATAATTCAAATTAAATAAAACAAGAAATGAAATTCAGCACAAATCTAACCAAATTGCCTTTCTGGTTCGATTATCGGGAAGGAATCGGGAAAGGCCGTTTCGTCCTATATGGGACTCATCAGCCCGATATCCTCCTTTCCCGATAAAAGACTCAGAAAGGCAAGATCATATAGGAAGGCCACCGTCACACCTGGCAGTGACCCCCGAAGAACAAAAAACATCAACAATAAATGTTGTGCTAATTACCACAACTAAAAACCTCTTCCTAATAACTGATAGGACTGTAGGTTATTGTAATATAAACAAACATAAGTTAAAGGAATTTAACGTGCTATTATAAAATAATTCAAATTAAATAAAACAAGAAATGAAATTCAGCACAATTTATTTATTGCCTTTTTGCCTTTGGGGAGCCACTGCCAGCTTGGCCGGTGGTTCTCCCATAGGTTTGCGCCTTTTCTGGTTCTTTATCGGGAGAGGCGGGGCAGGTCTGATGAGCTAGTAGAATAGCGAAACAGCTGTTACCTGTTCCTCCCCGGTAAATGAATCAGAAAAAGGCAATTTATTTGTTGTTTATTCTGTGCTGGGCATTTGACACATTTCAAAGAAATTCAGCACAAATCTAACCAAATTAGCGGGGAAGGCGGAGATCGGGCTGATGAGTCCCAAGTAGGACGAAACGGCCGTTCCCGATAATCGAACAAGAAAGGCAATTTGGTTAGATTTGTGCTGAATTTCATTTCTAGTTTTATTTAATTTGGATAGAATTAAGAGATATTATTCAGATTTGTTTGACGGGAATAAGAATCTAATTTGAGATCTTAATAAAACGATTTTTTTTTTATATATATATGATTCTTCACCCGAACAACGTCTGATATAATTTTCTTCCACTTACATTAAAAATAATTCATGTTTTACATCAAAATTTATTATTATTTTGGATTACATTACGGATTCCTTTTATTTTTAAGAATTATTCGTACGAGTTCAAAATTCATTACAGAACCAGAATTATGCAAAACAATTGCTTATACAGTGGAATTGGATAATTCGAACGTCTTTAATTCGAAATCGTGGTTACTTCGAAGATTTCTCTTAGTCCCTTGAACTTTTTATTAAATCAATGTTAAAAAATCGTGGATAATTCGAAGTTGAACTTCCTTAATTCGAAGTTTTTTATAAAAAATTTCGAACCATAACGACTTTTCGGCGTTTCATCGTTAAGAAATTCGACACGTGACAACTGAAATCCCCTTCCCGCCACCGTTCGACACGTGACGCTTCAGACACCATTCGAGCTTCCTGCTGTCAGTGTCACCATGTCTTTTAGTAAACCACGCGTGTACAAGAATTTAACGTTCGCTGAAAAGGTCGCCGTCATTTGCGAGGTGGAAAAGGGTGTGAAGAAGAAATGCCAAATCGCCAACAAGTACGGGATAGCGCCGAATTTCGTCGGTACATTGAAGGACAAACCAACGTAAAGAAGCTGTTTTCCGTTCACTAAACATGCTTGATGATTTTGCTAACCTTAAGCGACTGAATTCTACAAAACAATCAGACATTGCACACTTTTTTGAAAAACTATAATTTTCTGTATTGAATGCAATATGTACTGTAGCTTACGTAATGTAAATCTTATTTTGTTTACATTTATATAGTATTTAAGTCTTTCATACCATGATCTTTCTGAATAAATATTTACTTATTGACAGAATAATCTTTTCAAGCATTCAGTGGACCTGAAGTTAAAGTTAAAAGATTTAACTTGTTTAATTCGAAGTCTTGGATAATTCGTAGTTTGTAGTGTAATTTTGTAGTGGTTCCTTCAGCTTCGAATTATCCAAGTTGCACTGTATTTTGTTTTTACTTTTTCTCCATCCAACAATTATTATCCTGAGAAAATATAATAATCATGCTGATGTTAAACCAATGCAAAATATTTATTCTTACTTTTTTTATTTCATTTTTTTCCCAACTGCTGCAGAATATTCCATAAAAAATATTACAAAAAATACTTAAGTTCCGATTTTTATGGAAATTCACTATTACTAACATATGTTTTTTTTTTAGCGACCCATTTGGGAACTATCGTGATAGCGACCAAAATCAATAGCTACTGCGTTTGTCCTGTCCGTCCGTCCGTGTCTGTCCTCCCTAACAACTTCCGAACGGAAAGTCGGATCGACAAACGGACTCCATGATGGTGTTCAGAGTCCCAAACACCATAGGAATTGGGTATTTTGAGGGGCCAAGGCCTCCATGTTCGAGATATTTGGTATTGTTTTCATTTGATTTCTTCTATTACCGCTAGCTTAAATGTTAGAAATGCAATCATCTTATTTCAGTTGTCAGCGCTCGATGGTTAAGGTTGTCCGTTCGAATCCGTATATCTACTTCTTTTTTTTCTCACTGTTGGGTTTTTTTTTTTATTATTATTTTTCTTATTTTCCTAAGGTTTTCTTATTTTTTTCCTAACTTTTTTTTTTTTATTTATCCTTACATTAATGTACTTCCTTTTTATTATTATTATTTTTAAATTTTTTATATTATTATGGGTCGCCCTTAAATTTATGCTTTAGCACAAAATTCTAGTCACTTGTCTTTTCTTTTTTCGAATGACTGTGTGGATGTTTAGTCATAGCTTTGGTCTGTTATTTAGAATCTTGTGGGGAACCCAACATTTAATGCATTGATCAGAACAGTATTTTGATCCTATTTAAGAGTTTAGTCTTAGATCTAGATTAGATTTTAATATTTATAAACACATTTTTAATGGTCATTTTAGCTAAAAACAATCAATAATATCAATATGATAGATAAAATTACACATTAACTGAGGTACAGAAATATAACTATATTGGGCAGCCTTCAAAAAATCTCAGTGTGAGTCAATGTAAAAAGGCTACTTTACTTAAGGTCAAAACTTTGAGGGCAAAGGAACTTAAACAGTATCTTCCAACACTATAAAAAATTGCAAAAATGGAGAAAAAAAATCTTGCAGTGACTGCATCGGTATTTATTTTTTAATTTCATGAAAAAAAATAAAAAATTAGTAAAGGACGAATTAACATAAATAATGATAGTTTAGTTGGCTGCGGGTTGGAGGTGCCGGGTTCGATTCCCGGCCTCGGCGGAGGACGGGAATTTTTCCACGCTTCTTTCTCCTCCAAACGGGCCCTAGGGTCTACCCAGCCCTCTATAGAATGGGTACCGGGTTTCTTTCCCGGGAGTTAAAGGCGGGCGAGCGACGGGCCGACCCCCCCCCCCCGTCCTCAACTTTGTCCCGTAGATTCTGAACACTGAAGCCTACCCTCCAGCAGCATTGCGCGGTCCTCTGGGCCTGATCGCAACTTTAACTTTAACTTTACCTGATAGTTTAGTAAAACTTGACATTTTTTAAAAATTTTATTATTATATTTAGAAAATTCAGAAAGTAACAATAATTGAATGAATTATGAATTATTGCTTTTCTTTTGTTTTCTTTGTGCATAAAAACTTATTATAAAATAATTCCATCTAATAACATCAATATTTCGCAGGATTCCTGCTTATATATGTATGTATATATCTGAAATTTAAGAGCTGCGATCTTGTCGGTGGAGTAACTTCCAACTCTCTCTATCTTCTGCTAATTTCTTTACTTCTTGGTACGACACGACATTCACTTTTTCCTTCACTTGTTGCGTATAGGATCTTCTAGATCTTCCTCTCCCCTCCCATCAATCTTTCCTTCTATAATGGTTCTAATAAGGTCATCGTGTCGCATCAACTGTCCCAACAGTTTCCCTCTTCTATTTTCTATTGTCTTTAATAGGCACTATATATATACTGTATATCTTTTTGACTAATAAAAGAATGAAGACAAGTTTCGTTATTAAAAAAGTCAAAAATTAATATAGCACACTGTTAAACCATATTTTGAATGTTTATAAGAATCTCAGAAAAACATGATGTTATCTTAGTAAAAATTGTTAACTACAAATAAAATTTTATTTATAGAAGATCAACAGACTCATTGATAATTTTATTTTAATAAATTAAAAGAAGCCTTGCCTATTTAACGATTAAGTTTTGACACTACAGATCATCAAAATCACCACAGGAGATTGTGATTACAAACAATGCGAATTATTCAGGAAACCAATCCTAAGGAAGAGCTTCTCTGGACAACTCCACTGTTAAACAGAAAATCCTCACTTGTTATTTCCACGTGCTTACAACAAATAATTTCACTGTTTCTTTTTTGTGATAAGGTTATGAAATATTATTGGGAAGGTACACTTCTGTTAGTTTGCTTTCCAAGTTTTTTTTTTTTCGCTTTCTAAAATCAAATACCTTTCAACTAATTCTTTCTACTTATACTGAGTTACTGTATTCTATTAAAATACAGCATTTTAAATAAAATTTCACAGGAAAATTGATGCGATTGCAGGATCAAACCTATGTGCTGCTAAAGATGTGTCGTTCTTTAAACAAAATAATAGAAATTCTGATTGTATTCATAGAAATTTAGGAATCATAATTCTATTCGACTTCTCATAAATGTTTCTTAGACCTTCCGGATGAACATTCAGTATTAGGGATACACAGATGCAGCCACGGTGATCTTAAAACTATCCTTTCCTTAGGAAATTAGACTAAAAATGTCTTTCAAGAAAAAAAATATGGAAACACTGTTATTATTTGTATTTTATTTTTTCCCTATCTAAACACCCAATGCTCTGAAATGATGGTGTTTCATGAGGTTTGAAATGGATTGGATACAAACCGTCTTCTAATTAATTCAACAACATTTGAAGATTATTAGTTCTCTTTTCTGTTTTTACACAAGTTTATCTTGATGTAGCTGAACGAAATATGAAATGTGAGAAAGCCATTAATTTTAATCATTACCAATGGAGTACAAGCGTTTGTGTGTACAGGGGGAGACTACAAAAGAAAAAAGATACTCCGTAACACATACCCCCTTTTTATAAATACTTTAAACATACACAGCATCATAGGAGAATTTTTACGTGTACTGAAGGTACTTGGTAACATATGTGGAGCCATACACCTGTTTAAAAAAAAAATCTTCTTTTCAGAGATAGTTGTATTTAATATGCTTTGGATATCATAAAACATTGCAATTGCTTTTGATTGTTCTTATATAAATAACGAAAACAACATTCTTGTTTCTTCCCGTCTCACTCTCCTTGACTTCCTTCCTATTTTCTCTTTTTAAATTCAAGTTTTAATCAAAGCAGATTTAATCTCATAATCTTTTTCTCATGCCCTCAACTACAACCATAATCTTTTAAAGGCAAACACAAAAGAAAAAAATAGTCTAAACAATAACATGCAAATCTGTTAATACTATTTTTTTTAAGCAAAAGGAAATGATGTAACAATATTTTGATCTTTCAATAAATACTAATTCTTCTTAAATTTAAGTCAAATCTTCGGTTATTTTCTCTTTAGTAAGTCTTGCAATGAACAATATAGTATCACATACATATCTAAGTAGCATAATTCTCTAGTTTGTCTGTCGCATCAGTTACAATAACTGGAACTCCTTCATCAATAAGAGAACAATAAAGGATGTTTCAGTTTCAAATGGAAAAGCGTCTTAGATTTACAGTCTGATTAATTTATCTGTTTATCATTTACAAAAACTCGATAACAAAAGTTTACTAAGTATTTAACAACAATACTTAAAAGAAATTTATAATAAAAATCTAAAACGCGAAAATCAAAACAGTTTCTTGCTTTCTTTTTATTTATTTATTTATTTTTTTTTATTTTTTCATGTTTGAGATTTTTTTAAAAATTAATTCTTGACTGGAAATCATAAATAGAAGCTCATTGAAAAAAAAAAAAGGAGGATAGGAATGAAGCAAACAAAAAAAAAACATTTTTTATTGAATTATAAGTTAATATCCAATGTTTAAAGAAATTATAGTTTGGTAAATCATCAACAGTGTGTTTTTCATTTCAAGTGCAAATCATCACAAACTGGAATTTTATAATTTATTATCAACCAATTCTTAATAGTCAATTTAAGGTTTAAGAAATTATATATTCAGTTAATTTTTTTGTCTTGTGTACTATTGTGTTTTTCATTTGTTTTGGTATACAATGTACATGTTAAAGCTTATTTGAATTCATTATTTCTCTTTATTCCTTAGCTTTCTTGGCGCAGCTTAGCTCCTATTGCTTATATGCCTTTCAAAACCAATCAATATTCTTTATTCTTCTCTTTAATGTTCTAAACAAAACAAAAAATATATCAGCAAAACATCTTTCGCCATTGTGTCTTTACTGGCCTGTCATTTTTCCTCCCGTACATTACCAATATTTCCATTGTCTGTTCGTGTATTTATTATATTTTTCTGCTATATAATCTTTAAAGCTGTCTTATAAACGCAAAACTTAAAACTGTACTGAATTGTATTGTTTTCTTGGGGTTTCTAATTTCCCCAAACTTTCACTTTTCATAATTTTCGCCCATTTTTTAATTATCTTAAGTAAGGAGTCGAAATTTAAATTCGTTGTCTTAATAAGTGCAATATTACGCAATATGTTTATTTACATTCAACTTAAATGAAGAGGCTGCGTCCCAATCTCCTTTCATTCACTTGCCGAGTGTTTCTCCAGAGGATGTGTATGTAAATAAAGTGAAGTTTTATTTGGCTCTTCTTGTGCTTGATTGAGAATCTCCTTTCGGGAGCGATATAAATTTATAAAGAAATAAATACAAATATACATTCAAAGACTTTTCCTGAAAAACTTAAAGCCTGCATTCTTTAAAATGTTGCGTTTTTATTAATTTTTTTTATTTTTTTAAAGTCAGGAAAACAATATAAAGAAAACTTCATATTTATAATTTACAATATCCGTCGAATATAACAATTTACCTTGAAATTTTTAATTTGATTAAATCCGCAAATACTTACGTTAAGTTGCCGAAATTCTCTTACTTTTAATTAAATCACGCGCAATTTTATGAATTGCGCAATAAATTACGTTGCATAATTAGCCGTCAGTGAGAGTGAATTGTTTGACTTGTGATGCATTTCTGTGGGGATTTTCCACATTCATCTGCAAGTTTCTCCACAAGGATCCCAACGGAGAATTTTCAAATACAAAAGACAGATCATCTCATGTGGCTAATATAAATACTAAGGTTTAAGCACATTCATTCATTGCTTCAAAACTTATTAGGGAAATACGCACAAACATTCTATTTTATAGGCCTATCATTCCTCAGTAAATGAGGCTAAAAAGATTTTCTTAAAGTTAATTATCAAAAAACAAAAAGAAACATAAACTTCATATTATTATACCTCAATCAATTAAGGCTCTAACTAGCATACATCAGGCTTCTAAGGCTTCTAACTAGCGTACATCAACAGTTCTTTTATGAACATTCATAGTATTAACACCCGTTTTTTCAAAAAAAAAATAAAACCTCTCTCGTATATTATTAGGTACGAATAAATAATGCCAAGTAATTCTCCATTCTTTTTTACCAGTCTCTCGTCGTAGTTCCGCAGAACTTCTTTCTCTTTCTTTCTTTATTTAAATTTAAAATTCAAGATTGAATAAATTACAAAATTATCTTTTTCACATTGTATAGGAGCTGTCAATCCCAACGACGGGATCTCTAACTAACTTATTGCCCTGCAATAAAATAAAACAATTGTTCAATTCAGGAAAACTATATTTGTGTGTATGTGCATCCACTAGTATTGCAATATGTGTGCGTCTGTGGGATGAGTTTGTCCTCTTTCAAGGAACGAAAGAAAAACCACCCTATGGGAATTAACAGTTATTAGCTGTGAAGAAAACAGAGACGTATATTATAGTGAAGAATTCAAAAGAGCAACATCTTTTACGTCAATCGCTGGAAAGCAAAAATTCACGAAGGTCCAATCGAAGTTCGAATATCGCAATCCCACGGGAAACACGAGATTTTGGGTAGAGCAAAAACCTGTGACGTAATTGGCCTAAACGGAAGTCACGAGTGTCCTTGTTCACAGCTGGCCACTTTCCTCCCATCGTGGTCTCCGATCGCTCTTCTTTTTCGTTTGAGTCTTGTCAATGGAAAGATTAAATTATGGCAAAACCTTGACTTAGGCTTGATCTTCTCAATTCTCCCGTTTTATTCGAAGTAGGGCAACCATGGAAAATAATTAAGAATGTGCTTCGTTACATGGACGATGTTCAATGATTCTGACCTGGGTTGTCTATTGTTATTTGTAAAAAAAAAAAAGTGACTGGACCTTTGCCCGATTATGACCAGAACACACAAAATACAATCGAATAATTGACTTAGATTAAAACACACATACAAAAGATTGAATTTTAAAGTTATTAGAGATACAACCCCTTATTCCAACCTTCTCGCTAGTTTGGAGATTATATTATTTACTCGGGGAAATGGAGACCGAAGCATTTAGAAACCAATTTTGACATAAGCTGGTAAAATACACAGTAAGATGATTCGAATATAAGGTTAAAAATTCCAAATAATTATAATGACATTTAAAATAAAATATAACATCTGTACAGAATCCTGTAAATACTGACTGGAAATCCCAGAAATCCCATATTCTAATCATGATATGTTTCATTGCTACAAATAATGATTAGAATAATTATTAACTGTGGTCCAATTCCATTCACTCTTTCCTTGGTCTTCCGTTCGTTTTCATTTCCGCAATTGAAGCTGAAATTCATTAACATGTAAATAATATCTTATTGTTCCAGTCCTACGCTAGTCAAGATCATAATGTACTAAACTAATAATAATCCGACACAGTTTAGGAGATTTAAAATTCACCTCGAGTTAAAATACAAGTTTAGCCAGAAATAATGAAAGCAACTTCCTTCATTTTAAAGGAAAAATAAGCATTTTAGTAGCTATAGTGAAGTGGACTTGACGTATGTAAAGCAACAAACCACTGTAATAAAGTCAACTTAAGAATCAAATAAAAAATTGTTTTAAATAAGTGACGAATGCATTAATTGGTATTCTAACTTTTTAAAGATTTTCAAAAATTAATAGTGTTATTTTGCAGAATGATATAACCCATTAATTTCTCTCGGCTTTTTAAAATTTTTATTTTATAGTAAAGTGAAAAGAAAAATGTGTTCAATTTTAGGTCACTCACTTTTTAATATATTATTAACATTAGAATTCCATTATTTGTAATAAAAGGACAAAAGAATATATCTGTCGAAGGTCCTCATATAATGAATGACTCTTCGAACTTCTATTTGTATTGATAGATTCCGTATGAACCTTGGATACTAGCAATGCGGCCTTTTTCTTAGGTCTAATGTAAAAGCCTATTAATGTTTGAAGCAATAGAAACGAAGAGTAAGCAATATCCACGACTCCGCCGGGATTCGAACCACATTCAGGAAAATCAGTCGCTTGACCATTCGACTGGCTTTCACAAGTAGCTCCTATTTTACTCAAATTGTTCTGCAGCAAGTTACACTCACCAATAATCTGCCTAATGGCTTTTCAGATACAATGAGGTAGGAAAAAACGAACACTTTTTTTAGTTCTCTCAGAATTTTTTTTTTGTTCTAAGCATCTTTTTTACTACGAATCCCAAATTATCCCAAATTACTGTAGATTGTGGATTACATTTCCACAATTATACTCGTAAATATAAAATTTAATATTCATCACTGTATTATTTGCTTGAGCTACAAAATTGACACAAGGTATATGCCCTTATAATGATCCTTAAAAACCAGGATACTAAATTTAAAAATATTCTCTATTGGTATTCATAAAATGAAAGACTTCATAATTGATTTTTCTAATAAACTTAACCTAAACTTTATAAAAAGTTCATAGTTTATAATTGTTCAGTAGCTTAAAGCGTCATTATTTTTATTAATGCATAAATATAATTCTAAACTATCTGCATAATTTAATTAATTATAATGAATTTGATTTATGAAATTGGCCACTACTCCACATTGGGTTGTTTCTGACTTATTCTAACAATCATTACAATGTAATATCTAGAAATTGCAAATTATCTATTAAAGTGTACAATGATCCATCCTCTACTAGAAAGAAAATGTTCGAAAATAACAAAATGCAATGAGAAGAAATATTACAAATGATAAACTGAAATCCACTCGTAATACGAAAATGCAGATGATAATCTTAAGTCTTCTTACTATAACTGCTTCCTTACAAACACATAAATAGCATTAACGAAAAGCTGGAACCCTCCAGATAATCAAATTCATTAGTAAAAAGCTTTAATCTCTATGGGGAAAGAATCTGTTTCAATAAAAAGATGAAATAAAGAAGTAAACAAATAGACTTAATCAAATAAATAAGCAAAGTTATTAAAGTCGAAAAAAGTCTGAATGACAACAAACTAATCAACCAGTTATGGTAAATACTCTTTAATAAAACTTTTCGTAAGTTATCTGGTAATAAAATAAATGAAATAATTTCATAATTGATTTCTTTATAGCAAACACCAAAACAAAAAATGACATCTTATTACATTACAGGGAAAGGTTGGAATTAACAACCGATGATCCTACAACACATTTTGAGATTCACTCTATCATCTACAAAATAATAACTGCAGAACTAAGTATTTCTATTAATAATATTTCATTTATCGATTATTTACTTCAATCCCCTAAAGCAGAATGTTTTTTATCTTTCTGCAACGATTGATGCTAAGACGAAAAACTTTCTGCAGGTGCAGAAAAAAATTAAACTTTTTTTTCGTTTATGTCCCGCAAAAAACAAATCTTCAAATCGACAACCAAAAAAAAAAAAAAACGGAATCTCCAAATCGACAACCAAAAAAAAAACGACCCCTGTTCTATACGATATCTTTCTGCAGCCCAGATATCTTTCTGCAGCCCTCAGTTTCGTTCTGCGATATTGTCGCGCCGTCGCTTGATATTCTGCTTTGGGGCTTCTATCATCTTAAATACCGTATTTTACGGACTATAAGATGCACTTTTTTCTTCGAAAATTGCCTCCAAAATTCAGGTGCGTCTTATACTCGAATATATTTTTAATGTTATTTTTTAAAAAAATTGCTTAAAAATTAAGGTGCGTCTTATAGTCCGTAAAATACGGAAGGTCATACATAACTTTTCAAATTTATTGAAAAAGCTGAAATTGCTCCATTTTTTTTTTAAACAAGAGATGATAAAAATAAGGGGGATATTTCTCATCCAATTGAAATCACTCTAATCTTATCGAAGATTTCTGAAAATGCTTATTTGTAAAGATTATAAAATTTTTAAATTCCAACCAACATGGATTTTGTATTAAAAAAACTCCACATATTTAATTCATAGAACTTACTAATTCTATTGTTAATAACTATCAAGAATATTATCAAAAGCTGACTTTAATTATATTCACCCTAACCACCTAATTAGGATATTTAGGATATATTTTAGAATATTTCCAGAACACGGCCGCCATCTTGAATGCAAGTAAAAATTTTCAAATTGGAAACAGGGTCATGTGACGTATCATTTCTAACAAGAAAACCCCCAGAAATTAAATGGTGCAATCAGTTTTTGTATAACATCATTAATTTTACTTTTACGAATGTTCAAATTTAGAAATTCGTTCACTTGTAACGCACAGCAGAGTGATGAAATGAACAGCCAAATTTCGTCAGACAGATACAGTTGGTCGACCAAGATCAGTCTCTGATACGGATAGCTTCATTCTGAGAGTCCTCAGCGAAGCTCACGCCTGTGAGGGGATTTCTCTAGATATGTTGTCGCGGGTCCATGCAGACTGGAAGCGAAGCCTCATGTTGTGTGTGCAGCAAGAAGGGAAACACATTGAATACATTTTGTAGGCACATAATGTGCATTCCCATGAAATTTCTGCTATAGTAATTGTCACGAATTTCTAACTTTGAACATTCATAAAAGTAAAATGAATAATGCTACATAAAAACTGATGGCACCATTCAATTTCTAGGGATTTTCTAGTTTGAAATGATACGTTACATGACTCTGTTCCCATTTGAAAATTTTGATTTGCATTCAAGATGGCGATCAAGTTTCATAAATATCCTAAAATGTAGGCCCCTCACCCATTCTTTGCTGGGGTACTCAGATATTTCATTTTCCCTTCCGTTTCCGAAATACAAAGGTGTCCTGGAACTTTTGACTCACCCTGTACATTGATTTTTATTTAGTTATGAATAATGTAAGCAAATACTACTTACAAGATGTGAGAGAGTTAACTGGAAACTACAAGTCGAGATCTTAGCAAACCATTTTCGATGTTACTTAGAAGATCTGTTCTTATATATACCTAAATATTCTGTAATGTCTAAGCACTAATGCCACAATTATCCTTAGCATTTGTTTTTGTTTTTTTCTTTTACTTCAGGAATAAATGTTGGGCAGTGTCTGGCAATTCACACAGAAGAATGCATTGTTCTGTAATTTTGTCTACATTTTATTTATTTATTTGGTGATCATTTGTCCTCATTCCATCTTTCAAGCTACAGAAATACATTTTGTTAACTTAATGTTCTTCTCCGTAGATGTTAGGCTGTCCTCTTCGTCATTTCCTTCATTGTGTGTTGATCATAATCTTTCCGTGGTTCTCTCATCTTTTTGCCAAAAAAAAAAGTTGCAAATATATGAAATCGTCCAGATGGAGATATGAACAGACTGCGCTTTAATGGAGTAATTAACTGTTTATTTCAGACGTTGGCTCCTCGTCTAGTAGGCACCCTACTGTTCTTGACAACAATTTCATAAATAAAATTTGGAAAGTTATTCTGAGCTCAGCATTAAAGGTATATCTGACTAATAGATCATTTTTGCCTGTGCTACCTCAGTGAAGCTGAATGTTTATGAATTGCACTCGGTTTAAATGTTCGATCATCTAGAATAGGGTTTCTCAACCTTTTTTTACCCATGGACCCATTTTCCCTTCTTTTTTTTTTTTTGGTGGACCCCCTCTTAGCTAAAAAGTAAAGGGATTATATTAATAATCAACGAAATAGTAAATGATTATGCTTTATTTTGAATGAAAACTAATTTAATGCAAATAAGTTATTGTTCAGTGGTAAATAATACATATTCTACCCACTGGTAAATAATTCATAATAAACCATTTTAAAATAAGTGTGATTCAATGAGATCCCTGTGGACCCCGAAGAATATTACATGGGCCCCCAGAGTCCATGTGGACCCCGGTTGAGAACCCCTGGTCTAGAAGAATATTAAGTTCTAATAATATGCCACAATATAAAGAAAAGAAACATCGTAAAACTCCAGCGCTGCCACCAATTGGAAAATGTAGGAAACAATAGTTGTAGAAGACGCGGTAATGAGACGCAACACTTTTCTCATTTTTACTGCTACTGAGCTCATTTACGTATTTGTTCCATTTCACCTTATTCTGTTTTCAGCTTCAAAACAATGGAAATTCATTTAATTCCATTTCCTCAAGGGAAAGTTTAACTTAATGCTATTAATTAATGCTATAGTTATATACTATTTAACGAGCTTTTTTGATGAATATAATACACGATACTGTTTCAGTTAATATTTGTTAACATTAGTCATAAATGTTTGAAGAATAAAATGATCCAATTCATTACAATTCGTTATTGAATCATTAAATGTGTTTCTATATTTCAATAAAGGTTGGAGAGATTTAATTCTCAGGGCGTTTTCAGGTTTTAAAGGGTAATTTATTTCCAATGTTGTAGTTTTCCTCCAACATTATGAATTACTTGATTGTTTGAAGAGGAACGAAAGAAAAGTTTAAAAGGGTTATTAAAAACGTTCTGCATTTTTACGTCGTGATTTGCACCTCTGTTCATTTCAAAAGCATTTCAACTTTTTTTTTTGGTTTAATTTTTTCCACCCTAATTTTTAGTTGTCTTGTACGAAAGCCTTAATTTCTTAATACTGAATTATTTTCTGTAGCATTTTATGATAGAGTAAACGAAAGTTTTACATTATAAACCTCCAACGTTCTGAAGCTGCTGTTTGTGGATTTAATTTTATGGATTAATAGGAAAAATGATTACAACGAAATCAGGTCTACGGATTTCTTGATCCAGTTTGATAAAATAAAAGAAGTTATTGCAAACGGATAAAAAAAAATGTTTGAATTTCTGTGACATTGAAAAAAGAAGTTTAGGAAAGAACTTATTTTTTGTTTATTGTTCTTTGTTTTGTTTTTTTAATATTGAAAACAAAGGAAAAGTCTCGTGTATTCGTAAATTCCAATATCTCTCGAATACAAAAATGATCGTGAACTTTTTCATTTTCTGAAAATTAATTAAATCCGTCTTCCTTATTTAAGTTGCCTAAATCTATTAATCGTATCAATGCAAATGATCAGCAAATGGATACATTGTTTATAATCGACAGAATCCAATGTTTCGCTTGTAATGTTCTTCTATGGGAATTTTTGTCACATGAGAAAATTTCTCGACAGGAACCCACACGGAAAAAAATTTCCAATACCAAAATGAGGTTGTCTCTTATCGATGAATATGTCAAGTTTCAAGAACTATATTCACCAGTTCAAAAGATTTTAAGATGGGGCAAACAAATACAGACAGACACAAAGAAACTATGATGTTTTGCTATTTTAGTTTACTTTACTTTATTTATTTTTTTATTAGAAAAATATCAAATCTCGAACTTTAGCAACTGAGTTAAGATCAAAGATAACAGAAAGACTTTTTAACTTTTACACGATCTAATTGAGATTTAAAATTGGTCGATCAATTTTAATGATTTCCTACTATCCAGACATATCCTGGTTTTAAATATAAATATAAACTATAATAGTTATAGTTTTAAATATAAATGTACATTATAATAATGTAATATGTAGGGTAAGTTATCACGTTGACTTTTACACATAGCATTGAAGTCTGTCTTAGCAGCAAAAGGTAGAGAAACACATTTTTAATGAACATCTTTCTGCCTTGAGTTCTGTAATTTGCTTCTGATTAAATATGTGATTTTTATCAATAAAAGTGATATCATCTAATGCATTTCTGTTTTTTTTTTTTAATGATGGTACTGTATTAGTAACTTTTCAAAACAACAAGTTATTGAAAGAACTTTATATTTACTTTCCTTCAAAGTTGCTCATCTTATCTTTGTTTTTTTTTTAAATCGTGAAAATAATTCATCGAAGAGCCTCCACTTATTTTAAATTATAAAATTTGTTGAGTTCAAATCAGAGCCGTTTCTAGGTGTTCTGCCACCCTAGGCGAGAACTGAAAAATGCCGCCCCCTCCCTTTCAAACGCCCCCACCAAAAAAAACAACAGAATCTTCAATTCAACAATCAAAAAAAAAAAAAAAAATGACAATCCTATTTTAACAACCAAAAAAAAAAAAAAAAAGGAATCCGTCCTTCGGCTGCCCTAAAATTTTGCCACCCTAGGCGGCCGCCTAGTCTTGCCTAATGGTAGAAACGGCCCTGGTTCAAATAGTACTTTTTTTCTGAAAACATTAGTTAAATCTGTATTTCTTATTTAAGTTGTCTAAATCCAATTAATATTTAACAGGCAGTATTAATGCACGAGGAAAAATAGTGAATTAATAAAAGGAATATTAGTCAATGTCAAGACAAAAATAGAAATGAACTGTTTCCATTCTAAAGCTTTTCTCTATGAATGTTCGTTAACTTCTCCGTAAGATACCACATCAAATAATTTCAATTAGAAACAAGGTAGGGATAGTGATTAGTAAATCAATCACAGTGCTTCGCAACGGCTTCTGAGTCACCTTTACTTTAGAATAGACTGCGCAGAGGTGGTCTAGAAAATGCTCGCCCGAGTCTGTTTGTGACCCCATGCTATCTTACCCACCCCTATTTATATGGAATAATCGTCATTCTTAACTCAAACTTTGTTAATACACTGAATTCCTAATAATGATTAAAAAAAAAACTTAAAAAAAAAAATTGCCCAAGGGGATCGAACCCACGACCTTCGCGTTATTAGCACGACGCTCTAACCAACTGAGCTAACAGCCACTTACAACATTCAACATTCAGGCCATCTACAACTGAGCTAACAGAAGCCGTTGCGAAGCATTGTGGGATATGTGTCGACAGACAGACAAACCGGGGATATAAGGCGTCGTTCAGAAGCCTAAAAGTACATTGTCTCTTGTTCTTAAATATGTTTGAACAGTTTTCAGGAAGATCTATTCAGTTGTTCAAAGTTACCGAACTCACACATATAAACTGACTGGTTTTATGAACCACACTCTCCTAAGAAAATAGGCTTAAGTTTAACTACTCAAGAATATTAACGCTATTTTCTCAAAATTATTTGAAGACCAGTAATGTGGGGTTTGAATGACGACAGGGATCTTTTGTGGAAGATCTCTTCACGATTAGTTCACAATAAGAGGAATCTGGAATGATCTCTCATCTTCCTTCCATGTAACCTTCAAGACAACACCGACATAAAAATGTACTTTCACATTTCACTTTACAAACTTTTAATATATTTAATAAGAGGTTGCATAATCGATATCATATTTATTAATGATCCCAGATTAAACCACAACATTTTCCCCTCTGAATGCGGGGGCAATTCATATCCGAGCATGCTACGTACAAACTTTAACTTAATCGTCAGAGCTTAATCGTTCGATGCTCTACAGAAACCTCTTTTCTTTTTTGTTATTTTTCCAAAAATCCAAGAACGATATCCTTTATTGTAAATATGCTGAAATGTTTGTCTGGTATAATGTTGAGCTTGGAAATTTAAGACTTCTCTTAAAAAACAAAGATCTAAACTCCTTAGGGACTATGCAGACATAGTCATGAAACTTCGATCACCACATTTTCTAAAGACATCATTGGAGAAGATTTTCCCATCCTTTTCTGGACACGATCACTCATTCGCAACCTTTCGATCCTCTCTTCACTTTCAATATTTTTCAATATCGAGCCATTGTTGATCGGAAGGTCCAAATGATCTTCAGTAGCAACTCCGACAGTTTACATGACATCTCATTATCATGTCTCTTAGCAATTTCATAAGTTCCTTATTGCATCCAAATTGGTCATTTCTAAAATCTCGCAAGGGTATCTTGATGAATCTTGCACGGATTTCACATATGATCCTTATCAGCAGACAATCCCCACAAGCATCATTTCCCTACTTTCTAATTGGTGGGCAAACATTTTTAAGAGGATAATGATGATCTTGGTAACATTAATAACACCATTTAATATAATAATTTGAATCTGAATAAAACATGGTCGTTGGTCTATCAATGGTACGATAACTCAAAAGCTACTCTTCTTTGGAAAATGGGATTTTACTTAAATTATTCAATTCAACAGAAAGAAAAAAAAAATTTGATATACATTCGACTCATAGTAGATACTAGGACTACAACCATCATTATGTTTTGTCGTTAAAGCGCTCGAATTACAGTAAATCAGCAATTAATTATCCTGTTTAAATTACGCATTCTGTTCCATATTCATTTTGGCTCGGATAAAAGCAATATCATATACATAGATTCTTCTCATGCGAGTATTAAAACAAGACATGACAATTAAAGTCTTGTTTTAAAAATAAAACAAATGTTGACAAACGATAATAAAGGCGCAAAACAAACAAACAAACAAACCAGAAACTGTTACAACACATTACACCAACAGTTTTCGGTGTGAAATCAATTTATGATTCCAATGAGTTTATAAATTTGTAGTCTTAAGAAAACGATACCACCAGAGTCGTGCTGATGAATCGTGCATCAGAGGTCGTTATTTTAAGAAAAAAAGGATTGACGCGTGGACTTAGAAGTCCAAACGAGAAATGTTTCAGAGTACGAAACATTACTTCTGGAATAAGCTCATCTCAAGGGCTTCGTGATTGTAATTTCCTATTAACTGCATTCCACCCAAACAGAGTTGATTTTTTTTTAACTCCGTTGTCTTAGCTGAAGCGATGTAGTTAAGTACTTTGAATTCTACTTAAATAACAAACGGACGAAACTGGGAAAATACACTGAATGCCAATGAAATTATAGGCGACACCGTTGTTGGCACGATATTCTTCCCCATGTCCGTGCGAACCACCCCCGCTGCAGCGACGTGCCCTTGCAATCCATGAGGAAAGCCACTGTTAAAGTGAGGGAAAGCAGATGCCTATGACGCACGCGCCGACCTCTATATAAGGCACGGCGCTTCCGGGACACGGACGGAGGCGTGACTCCGGGGTTCAGATGTCACGACCCCCCCGAACCTCTCCGATTTTAAAATAGCCACACAGGTGTTTTCTTTTTTTTTTTATGAATTACTCTTTTATCAAGACAAATAAAAGTCGAAAAGGGTATTTTCTGAAGGACCATTACTTTTCAATTCAACAAGGAACCCGAAGATCATCGAAGCGATCCCATAAATAACGAATCATAAGTTACAATCACTGATCCAATGAGCATAATACACAACTACACACTATAACTCATGGGAAATATTATTATTCTTATGTGAAGTTTTTGATAAGATATTTTGATATGTATTCATTTCTAGCTATTCTCTAATAATAATAATAATAATAATAATATAGCCTTTTTGACTGTTAAAAAGCAACTTATCTTTTCGTAACATATTTTATGCTATACACTATTAAAAGTTTACAATTGTAATTTTGTTCAATACTATTTAAGTAACAACAGTGTTTAAAATTTTAGTAATTAATATATTATTTGAACTTTCAGTTAGGAGTTTAAATTGGTCAGTTTTGTAAAAAGTGTTTCGTGATTATTAACATTACATACGAAATCATTCTATGATATCATTTCTAGATATATTAATTCTTATAATTGAGTTTTTTTATTTGAGGAGAGGCAGTAGAGTGTTAAGGAAAAATTAAATTAGTCTATAACCTTTTTTTTTTTCTTCTATTCTTATCTGTGAATCACTTTTAAAAGAGCAATTAAATATAACAATATATATGACAATACTTTAAATAACTCTTCATTCCATTTGATGGCATTCTCCAATAGCTGTTGTCATGAAGACGGCATCACTTCTCCTCTTCCGTAATTCTCTAATGACTTGAATGACTGCAGAAGTCGTCTCCACACTAACCTTTCCACAGTCCCCAATCAACTTAATTAATCTGTCTACATTTCAGCACGATTACTAATGTTTATGTAGAAGTTTTAGTCGGCGGCTTTCTCGAAATATTAGAATATAGTCTTACTATTATTATTATTATTATTTTTAAATATCTTAAATATCTAGGAATAATTATAAATTAAATTTAGGAATATAATAATTTATAAATTATAAATAATTATAAATAATCTTTTCACTTGGAATTCTCATATAAATATTTTACATAAAAAGTTAAACTCTACTATTTACATTTTCTATTGCATAAAAAATATCTTACCACTAAAGACGAAAATATTTATTTACTATGCCATATTCGACTCTTTGTTAAATTATGACATTATTATATGGGCAAATACAAATTATATAAATTTATAAAGTTTAAAAATTCTTCTAAAGCTTATATTTTCTAAAAAAATCTGGAAAGATACAAAAAAGAGGAATTGTATGTTGTATAAATATTACATTTTGTTTCCAAAGCAAAAATTATATAAAATATTATCATGCAAAATTGTTATTATATTTTAGAAACAAAAATAATAATAAACAAAATTATAACTGACAGTAATATAAAGTTGACATATCCATATATTAATAATAATTATGGAATACATAATTTTAATTATAAAATGGAAAACTTTATTAAAGGAAAATTTTATTTAGATATTGATATTTTTGAGCAAACATATTTCAATAGTAAAAAAAAAAAAAATTAAAGCTTTGGTTGATTGAAAACTTTTAAGTATGTTTTTTAAAAAATAGTTTTACTGGTATCTATAAAAAAATATAATATAAGGTAGGCTACTTGATGGTTATGTAAAATTAATTGTTAATGGTATGTTTTAAATACGTTACATGAATAAGATTAAATATCTTAATTATTGTTTTGTTTTTATTTTTTTGTATGTTGATAATGTAGGATTTTCTCTTTCTTTCCTTCCTTAAAATTTTATTTGTACTACTATATAAAAAAAAATAATATTCTATAACTCCAGAACCCGTTTGATAGGAAATCTCTTTAAAGGGTCTGTACTGTATAAATAAAGCAATAAAAAATCTAAAAACAAAGTTGTTGTTTTTTTTAAAGTTTTTTTTTGCTTTATCTTTACAGTCAAGTACCGTTAGGAGCTATAGGCTCCCTTCAACAGGTGCTTGGTTAAGTAATATAAAAATAAATATACAGTATATAATAGAAAACCACTAAATCTAATATGATAATGTATTAAAAAAACATCCAGTATATTTTATGGGTAAGTTGAAGAATAAAAATATGGATCACAATATATTAGAAGTTAAAGAACTACTTAAGAATCAAAATTAATAACAAAACAAAATAATAATAAATATTAAGAAATATCAAAAATAATTATATATCAGTTATACAACATATAGTATTTTTGTAATTACTATATAAATACGATACACAACTAGAAAATTTTTAGCTAAAGTATATAAGAAAAGAATATTTTAAGAAATGATAGCTTTATAATTATATTGTTATCAGCTTTATAATAATTTAGTAAGTTTTGATAATGCTAAGTCACTGGGATTTATAATATTTTAAGAAATATTCGAATTATATAATAATAAAAACTGAATAACGTTTCCAAGTCGAAGTTTATCTGAATTTCAATCTATTGATTATAAAATCGTAATTCTGTTCACAATTTTTATAATGTAAATATCTTGTATCTAATTATTCGTTGTGAACAACTGTTGTGAATTCTATTCATGCTGTAGTGTACTTACTTATTAATCAACTGTGACTTTCAATTATTCTTCACAAAACAAAACCAATAAGAATAAGAAACATTTCCACAAAAATAGAAAAGATTTCTAAGAGCAACTGAAGATTTAAGGAATTGATATTTAATGGATTTACCGTATACATTTTTCATTTGTAGTAACAATAAATAGATTAACTCAAATTTTAATTCATAAAAGATTTATTTTTAGCCTACTTTCTAAGAAAACGAGGCTAATCAAATTAGTCAGTCTGTGTGTTTGTTTTTACGTTGGTTGAATCTTTTTGAAACTTGGCATGAATGTTTTAGGACAATCTAACTTTAAGACGAGATGAATATTTCTTTTTTTTCTTCATAGTATTCAGAAAAAAAATCACATTAATAAAACATTTCTGCTGGATTTATAAGTAATAAACTATTTATTGTTGTTTTATTATTATTACTATTATTTCAGTTATTATATATATTACATACTAATTTTTCTATTTGAAGACGTGATTTGTAATGAAATCCATCGGAGATTAGTGAATTAGTTGCGGCCCATTCAAAGCCATTACAAGTAGGAACGAAATGACTTAGTTTATAAGTAATACCCCTTATCTGAAATTTATTAACCCAGACAAAACCCACGTACTTCTTTAATGTTTTCAATTATCATAACACCTGCAGTTTCTTAAACGGAATACTTCGTTGAAATGAAACGAGGAAAGTATGTCGGGGAAAAATAAAATTAAGGATTTCGACCTCAAAATCAAAGGAAGAGAAAATTACACGGTAAAGGAAAATCATTGTGTAGATACTTTCTTTGTGAACAAATAGTAGTTAAAAGAGTATTTCAAAATCGTGAAAAATTTTATTTAAAAAAAAAATTGCTATTTCTTTGGGAAACAGTTATGAAAATCCATCGTTTTACAAAGTGTGCCTTTTTAAAGAGAACATGACATCTGCAATTCGTATCCATATTGAAGAGACTGTGGAGCGTTATATAAACACTTTTTTTATATAATAAGGCATTACTTTATTTATTTATTTATTTATTTATAAAGCCTTAAATAATACAATATTTATTTATTTGTATTGGAAGAAAATAAGAAAAAAACAAAAACAAAAACAAAAACAAAAACAAAAAACTATAATTTCAGATGGTCAATCCTATTAAAAAAAATAACTACGCTATAGCTATTTTTTTTTTCCTAGACAAATTTGTCTGTTACAAACCCTTTCTATCTACACTGTGAGGCTAAATAACGGGATTCAATATGGGAATCTCACTGTTACTGTATCTTGTTAAATCCGAGGCCAGAAAGATGTTGTGCAGATATCATTCAGCAGCCCTAGTTCCCAAGTTCTGCCTTGAACTTATTTTGATTTTGTAGAAATCTCACGCTCACCAACAGTAACTATAAAAAAGAAAAAGAAAAAAATACAAAGACCGACAATCGGCCAACCAAAAATAAATGAAATCCATAAACATCCTCGTGCCCCCAGGATTGAAACCAGTATCTTACAAGAATGAACGTTTATTATGCAATTCACGATTAACACTGTAATCGATTACAGGAACGGAGTCACCTCGATAAGCATATTTCCCAATTTCATCAGAAATAGCTACAAAATTATCCTAACTCTGGCTTGGAAAATCATCCTAATAATTCGGATTAGAAAGTCGTTGTCGCTTTCCTTAAAAATGTTGAAAAAAAAGAAAAAAAAAAAGATGAAAACTACGTAAAAGAAAACTTCAGAATAGCTGAATGAATAAAATGAGTTTAACTTAGAAATCAATCATCGAAAAACAATAATAATATCATTCTTTTCTCCAGAGATATCTTGAGAAGGTTTGGAATGTCAACAATGATAATAACAATAAATACCAAAGAAATTTAAAACTATTAATCTTTCCCACATATTTCTTAAATATCAGGATTTAGAGAATCCTTAATTTAAATCATTTCCGGACAGTGTGAAATTTCTTCTCCGATCTTAATAATCAAACATAAAAAGGTTGTACAAATTGCAATTCGAAAGTTGAAAAGCAAAATGTTAAGTTTTGTTTTAAGTAATAAGACTTTCCTATTTTTTACAGCTTTATTTCATGAAGACCTCAATTACTGTAATTCTCACTTTATTAAATATTGCCATGAATGGTTTATCATAATGAGATAAATAGTTTCAAGATTTTCTGAAAGATGTCGCGAGTGTTTTATTTTCATACTTAATAAAAAGATGTCATCAATGAATTAAATACTTTAAAAGGCTGAGACCCAGTATTTTACTAGGTGACATCTCAGGATAGCTATTTCACTCTCTTTAGCGATCATCAGCAGAGAATCTAAGATGCACATTTGTTTTTTCAATCTATATTTTTTTTATGAAAGAGATAATTTTCATCAGTATCTTCAATTTTGCATCTGAAGGTTCAAGTGGTTGAGGATTGGAGGTCAGGGATAATATTTTCTTCTGTTTATTTCTCCTTCAAATGAGTCTCTTTGTTAAATGGATGATCCCAGTTTTCTTATCAAGGGAATAAAGGCGGGAGAGTGTCGGATTGGCCTTCCAACCTTTTGCAGTCGATCGTAGGAGTCTTACTTCCGATCCTCTCCGCAGGATAATAGACTTGATACTTTAGCAATTTTTCATTCTAATGGACGGAGTAATTTATAGTAGGTTTATGGATTGTTTTTAATCAAAAGTGATAAAAAACTTTTAAGAATCTTAGCTGCTTCTTTTTAAAGCAAAGATAGTTCAGGAAAAATACTGATGCAAATAATCATTTGATTCTTAAATATTAATCTAAGAAATTTAAGGATCAACTGTTGACTTATACTATTGTGATGAAATTCTTAAAAGCTATCCATGTCTGATTCTGTCTTAAATAATAGTTCAATGCAGATACTGCTTTGGAAGCTTTATGACTATTTTCCAAATATTTACATACTAGATTTCATAAACATTAATGTCGATATATTTCTAACATTAATAATTAGCATGCCTATTATACAGCGCGCTTTGATTCTTTCCTTCTGTAGACTTTTTTATCTATTAAGACCTTTTCTTTTTCTTCAAATAAGTCTTTTACATTTTTTCCCCTGTTTGGCTTTATTATTTCATATTAATAACAAATTGATTAAATAGTATGAAATTCGATTAAAAAAAAAAAGGTTTAAAAAGTTTGCTTCGACCGATGACCTTATTAGACATAAGCAATCCACAAGAATTTGTTTGACTTCATAAAAATAGAATTTCCTGTAAAAACTGTAATAAAACTAAGCCTGTTCTGTTTTCGAAGAAGCTGAAGAAGCTGCGAAACACTTTCTTCCCAATAAACATAGTTAAAAATTATGCCTATGACCCTAAAGACAAGTTTCCTCATGAGTTACATCATGGTCATTCGTGTCACGACAAAGCAACAACAAAAAAAAAGTTAATAGTGTGAACTGAAATTGATAAACACCATCTACTCGTTTCTTTCACATTATTTATCTACTTTTTTTAATATTTTTTAAACTTAAAATATTCGTAATAAACTAGTTTCTCATTTCTCAAAAAAAAAAAAAAAAAAAAGACTGAAAGTATGACGGATAATTCAGCTTCAAAGAAATCAACAAACAAATGATTTTTTTTTTTCTTTCTTTATTTTCTTAATTGTAAGAATTTTAATTTATTATTTTATTCATTCAGTCTCCTTCTATGATTATTTTTTTGTCTATAACAATAGTTCAATATGTTATCAGTGTTTATATAAAGTATTGACTATCCTACGAAAGGATTGACAACAAACAAATAAAAAACACGGTAACTGATTTCAAGAAGATAATTGAAAAACAACATTGTCTAACTGAATATCTAACCAGGACCGTAGCTATCACCAAGGCAGCCGGGGCAGCGCCCCGGAGTTCCCGAGCAAAGGGGGCTCCCGAACGAAGTGGGATTTTTTTTTTTTACGATACCATAATCACTTTATAATCCCCAAACCTCTAGCTACGGTACTGTATCTAACTGAAACGGTAATTTATTTAAAAATTCAAATATCAAGAATTTACTCGATAAAACTATTCACTTCTGAAGACATTTGTTTAAAACCCACTTATAAATAAATACACATTGCTACCAAAGAAAATACAAAAATATGAACGTGTTTATATGTTCTTTGTTGCTACAAAACACAATCGTAGTAAAAATAGATTCGAGAACATTTAATCTAACGTAAATTTAACGGTTCAATATGATGAAAAACATAAGCAAAAAATTATGAAAACAATCGACAGTAAATATCCAATATAAAAAAAAAATAACTTAAAATTATCTTTAATTATCTTACGCATTCATTTTCGATTAGATCTGTGACAAATACAGGTTTTTAGCACAGAACGATCAGGGCTCTTAGGAATAAATTATAAGTGATATCGCTAAAGTGAAATCAGTTAATCTACAGATTATCTGGGTAATGTACAGATTAACTAGGGTGATCCGTTAAAGTGCCGAAAATTGTTTCATTTCTCAAATTACCTATACAATCTGCACATTAACTACTAGGCACTCGTTAAAGTGAAAATAAGATCTCTGCTGGAACAACAGCAACGTTTCTGTACGCTTAAATTAACAATGTTATTTATTTATTTTTCGATATCTAAAGAATCAAGTTAATACAATCAAACAATCAACAAATTAGTTGATAGAATCAATCATCAATCAATTAAAAAACTATAATAGGAAGAATCAAGCGGTTTAAAATATTATTATTCAAATTTTGAGGTCCGAACTGTTTATTCCCATTAATTAGCCTTCAAAACAAATTTCATCCGAATGAGGTCCGAAGAACAGAAGTGTTTATTCCGATTAGCTGTAGGTTAGGTTAAGTGAGGCATCGTCAGCTCCAGGATGTATCTGTTGGTAACTTTTGAAACAATTTTTTTCCTTTAAAATTTTTCGCTTTGCGAGAAACAAACTTTTGAACTTAACGATACGGAAGCCGTTAATGTGCACATTACCTAAATTGAGGAAAACTCTTTGGTCAGAATCTAAGAGTGCATATTAACGGCTTTCGAGATTTAGCGATAACATAAACACTGATATACTTTGATTAGTATCTTAAATAAAATTTAAAATGGGCTTCATTGTTACTGTTTCTTTAGCCTTTAATATTTTACAGATGCTTCTATTTTCTATCGTCTTGCAAAGCTTAGAGATAGATATTATTTAATGTTTTAATTTAAAGTTCAATTTAATAAGATTCAATTATTGGCGTCTTTCTTTTTGTCGTCACTTCAATTTAGAAGCGAAGATATATTAGAGATTTGTTTAAAAAAAATAGTAAAAACAGAAAATGAATGTATGGAAATCCCTGCCAACTATTTATTGATCAAATTATCTCAAGACTATGTAGTCACCGTTAATTATTAGTTAATTATTAGTTACCGTAATGATTTATTTCTCAAATCAAATTCGGAATTTAGCCATTGCATCCCTTTACTTAAACAAATATAGTGTTTAGACCGATAAAGAATAGCTAATCAACTGAAATATGAATAACTCCCACTCATTCTTATAAGTTTGTTTTGAAATGTAGCTTGAGCTATATGTTCACTAAACGATATATTCATTATATTCGTACCCGTTTCTCCTCAAGTATAAAAACTTTAGCCTCAGATTTTCAGAAATTTTTTTCTTTTTTATTTATTCATTTATTTCTGGAATGTCTGATGTAGACAGTTATATTATTGGTCCATTAATTTCATTCCATGGCCTTGGAAAATTATTTCCCTTTAGATATTAAAAAAAAAATTCAAACTGAAATAACAAAATTCAAATATAAAACTTTGATTTCATTAACAACAATATTTTTTGCACAGGCCTTCAATGCCCATTCTTATTTTGATTTCAATAACCCTAATGTATAAATTATTTTTAAAATACTGCAGATTGCAATAATTAATAATGACTGTTACATTTATTAAGATAAATCTACTTAGAGATTGGAACCATATAATTTCCGTTTCATGATGTTAATTACGATGTCTCTTTCTTTTAATAATAATAATAAATAATGAGGAATGCAAGTTAGAACGCCCATTTTTATGTTAATGCAAGATCGAAGAGTCGAGTAACAAAAACCTTGAAACCTTGAGAGTATAAGGTCATTCGACCGAATTACTGTACAGATAAGAGAGAAGAAAAAAAAAAAGAGAAACCTATGGAGAAAGATGGTTTAGGTGAGGCCCTGTTTATGTGCTAAATAAATGTTTGGCATTTGTTCTCTGACAAGTTACCTTGTGAGGAAATGCACGTAGAGCAATTAACCAACTTCATGAGAATGTATGGTCTCGAAAGGAAGAGCGGGTTCTTCAAAACAACACAGAAAAGGGCTAAATTAAGATATCAAAAGGCGTAACTAAAATTAAAGATTTTTTTTTTAGTAAAATAATTGTCATTCTAATTCTGCTTGTTGAGTAGTTGCCTTTTTCTAATTTGAAGTTTCAACCAAATTCATTAAATTTCTTCGAATTGCAATAGTAGTTTTATTCATTATTCAGGTTTAGAGGTCATACACTAAAGCTATAACTCCTTCTAACACGGGGACTCATAAAGGCAGAGTCAGAATATCCTTGACGGGTTTTAAGTGACTCTTTGCACTCAACCACTCCTAGCAACAAAGGAATAGGACAGACTTCAAACAAGTCCTGTCAACACCCAGCTTCAAAATCCATTTGAAATGCCCAGAACTATTATTCAATTGCACATCCCACTCCAATTAAGATATTTGCAAATTTAGTTAAATTGACTGAACATTCCCTTTGAAAAGTTAGGTTATCAACAAACATTTAATAGCCCCTTTAAGAAACTGGGGTTTAAATTTTAAATTTTTATTGCAACAAATTTGACAGTGTTATTTGATTGCTTTTATTCATTTCTTTTGACCATAATTTTCTTAACCTTTGACTTCTTTGGTTCCTCAAGAGTGTAAGATGTGACTTTTACACTTATGTCGGCGTTGGGAGGTAACTATGTAAATTTTATGATGTACAATTAGGAAGAATGATAAGAATAAACAAAAAACTTCATCCTATCAAAGAAGGAAAGCGTTACATAGAGTTACCACACACACATCGATCTTTGACGATTTTGTCTTAAGTAAAAGATATATTTAATACTAATCAAAAAGTTACTTTTTTAAAGAAAACTTTTTTTTGAAAAATAATATATTTTTTGGAAAATATATTAACCATACCGTACATAGGTTTCCGAATTTCAACGTCTCCTCAGTTAATGACGTCTGCCAGAGTGCGGGGACACTTTAACTCCACCCAAAATGCTCTTATATCATTTTTAAAACTTAAGTCAAGTAAAAAAATCAAAACCCCATTTAGTTACCTGAAAATTTCTCTGGTAAAGTTATGTTTAAGGATGTTAAAAGTTAAGTTAAGGTATGTGGAAATAAAAATTGTAAGAGATTAGTTGATGCCTGTACAAATATAGGATTCTGATGTAACAGCAAATCACTAATTAGACTGTCTCAAACATTACTTTCAAACTATGAGTTCCATTTACTTAATAATAACAGATGATGCGAGAATACAATTAGAATCGCAGGCCCCGTAGCTGATATGATAAAGGTGCTTGTTAAAAGGCTGAAGTAGATAGGTTCTACTTCAAGCTCAGTCAGGGACATTGATGTATTGATCCAGGGGTTCACCCAAGACCCTAAAGAAAATAGGAACCGAGTTACTGAAGTGAACAATTAGCTTTGCTTCTTTCCTATGGCTGTGGATTATTTAGTTCATACACTAATTCTCGCCACTTAAAATCTTGCTGATGAAGAACTTTTAGTCTTAAAGATTCTAATTATTGGTTGAGTATTATTGAAGAAAATTATGGGAAAAAAATCAGCTGGACAGAAAGAAAGACAAATAATGAGGTACAGTGAAACCTGTCAAGTTGACCACCTTTATAAGTTGACCACCTGTCTAAGTTGACCTAATTGACCAGGAACAGAATGACTTAATTACTTTAACATTGAGTGAACCCTTTATAAGTTGACCACCTGTCTAACTTGTATGTTGACCAGGTAATTAGGTAGAATTTGTCACAAAACATAGCTCAAAACCTTTGTAAGTTGACCACTTCCAGAATTTTAGCATAGTATGTGTGAAATACTATACTTTCCAGTATAGTATGTGTGAAGTACAAACCCTTAAAACGTACACTAAGTTTATTATACCTATGCAAAATGTATTACTGTAATAATAAATTGAGTTTCATAATTAACTTGTTTCTGTTCAACTTACTACTGTAGTACATACAGTAGTAACTACGACAATATCCAGTAATTAATACGTATATATAATTAATGTTTAGCCCTAATAAGCAATATTATTCCTATTTTGTATAATTTTGTAATACTATACTATGTATATGTATAGTAGTAGTACGTAGATGATAAAATATGAAAATCAAAAAGTAAGTATTGTACCCTTGGTAAGTTGACCACCTGTCTAAGTTGACCACGAAAACGTGGAACCACTAGGTGGTCAACTTAGCAGGTTTCACTGTATTAGGAATAGCAGATGAAGAAAAGAAAATTATAAGTGTAATTAAAAGAAGAAGATTAAAATGGCAGGTATATATATTGAGACATGATAATCCTATACAGAGAGTCCTAGAGGGGAAGATACCAAGCGAAGGTACAGGAAGACCTCGCAATAATTTTATTACAATAACGTGCAAGGATTTAGGAGTTAGAGACTTTGTGGAACTGAAGAGGATGGTGGAGGATAAACACAGATGGAGGAACATGTCATGGACCTCATCCTAACGAGTCTTCGGACTGAATCACTAAATCATCATTATTGAAGTATTACTATTTCTCTTGAATATTCTTCTTCATAGTTCGTCTTTTTGAACGCAAACCACGCTAAGACAGCTGGACGGATTTTCTTAAAAATTTGGTATTTTGCTTATTTATGATCTAACTTAAATCATAGGTTTCTACCATCAACAATAACCCACGAAATTTCTCGCTACAGCAGTTCATAAGATTCTTGAGTGATTTCTTTAAATTTATGGTATGTTAGGTTAATATGTTCTCACTTAAAAATAGCAACACCATTGTTTTTGCTTGCATTTATTAAAATTGACCCCCGAGTGTTTTATGCGCAGTCCCTACTACTCGATAGATAGCTGAGAATTTATATATATACATAGTTATTAAGTATAAATCATCATAGAGTGTTTTATGCTAATTAATTTCTGTTGATATGTTTTCTATTTGAACTATCAAACAGTAATATTTTCTATTGATCTCATCACAATGTCAGACTAAACACGTAAAAATTTATTCCAACCAAAACAAAAATATTCCAAAGATCTATTTTTAAATCTGGAACATCTCAATTGCATTAGTTTCCAATAAATTCTGTAGCAAATTCTTGGAATAGGCTGTGAATTAAACTTTTATCTCTAAGTGTTCTATTGAAACGAAAATAATTACACATTTCTTGAATATTTCCTTAACATAATGATTATGTTACAATTTTTAATCTGAATCTTTTATTGTTGATCTGATAAGTCAATTGAATTGTAAAGAAAATTACTGATTTCACGGAAGGATTCTAAACGCCATCCAAATGATAATGAATTGGTAATAAAAACAAGACTAGTTGACCCGTGCGAATAATTCGCACCAAAAAAACCACCTTTGAGAAATAATAAACAAATCCAACAGCTGTCGTACGTTAGTTAAACATATTGTCAATAGCTGGCGCCTTTTCCATTTTTATAAAAAGGTTGACCCTTGCGAATAATTCATATGGTATATTGAAATAATTCGCTATATTAGAATACTGGAATATTTACATGGTATATTGTAATAATTCGCATAATTCAGACACCGAATGATAATGTAGAAATACATTACTGAACAGATTGCCTTCTACATTTTTATAAAAAGATTTTTAAATAAAGTTTTTTAGCGAAACCATCAATTTTAAAGAATTTGTTTATTTTTTTGTCATTAACGGTGATCGTAATCTTCAAAATGATATCTCAATCATTTGATTTTGATGAAGTATTAAGGGAACTAAACAAACAAACAAAAAAAAAACCTTTAAAAAATAATATATGAGAAATTGACAAATTTTTGTTTTTTTATTCTAATAAATCGTAATTTTTATTAAAATAAAAATTTTTTTTATGTGTTCTTATTAAATAAACGATGGAAAATCATTTTAAAATGCATTTTTATTCAAAAAAGGATATATTTGAATTACGACGCTGCAGTGTTTCGGTTTCGAAAAATAAGCCGCTTCTGTTAAAGCGTTTCTCCATTTTTATAAAAAGGTTTTTAAAATTAAGTTTTTTAACGAAAGCATTAACTTTAAACAATTTGTTTATTTTTCGTCAGTAGCGGGGAACGTAATCTTCAAAATGATGTCTCAATCATTGATTTTGATGAAGTATTAAGGGAGATATGGCATACCGACACAAAAACACCTTTGAGAAATAATATATAGTGATTCTTGAATGTATGTGTTTAAAATCTATTGAAATTCTGTGTTGGTTTGTTTTTTTATCTTTTCATCCTAAGCTTCTCTATGAATATTGATTTATAAAAATCAATTGAATTTAAGTTTTGGGAGATAACTATAGTAAATAATAAAGCACAAGTGTATATTATCTCACGAACAGAATTCTAATTTGAAATTGAACAAGGTAATTAAGTTTCTTTGAAATGGGCTAACATTCATGCAACTTTATTTATTGACTTAATTTGCGAAAGTCTTACTATGCCACTTAAACATTTTTCTCCTTTGCTTTTGGTTGGTGTCCGTTGGTCTGTTTGTAAGTGTATCACGCTAAAACGGTTGGACAGATTTCTTTAAAGTTACGTACGATGCTTCTTTACAATTAAAATATGAGCACTATTACTTTGATCTCCCCCCCCCCCCAACCCACACCACTGAATATTCAATCCCTACTACCTGATGACTGTATACCTAGTTCCGTACATCATTAAACTGTGCGATTTCACTAAGCTTGGGACACAGGACAAAATACGTCGCTTCTTGAGTTGGACATTTTTTACATGTGATGCTTTAATTTCTTGATTTCAAAACGTTTAGAGAGGATTTATTTCTACATAGTCTAGCAATTTTTAATTCTTTTGATTTGGTAATTATTTTGAAATTAAAAAAAATGTAAAATTAATTTTCATCATTCATTTTTAAACATGAGACGTTGTTTTATTAGATTACAACATAAGAATTTTGAATGGTGGGTTAGGAATATTATTAAAATCCGTCTAACAAAATCAACCAGAAAAAAAGCAAAAACAAAAAAAAACCTGATGGACAATGCTGGATTTCTTTCTGTATGCAGATGCAACGGAGATGGGGGGAGAGGGTGCTGCCCTCTCATCAGTTACCTGTATAAAATTTATTTCCAGATATAATATTACTCTCCAATTATATTTATATTTCAACATTTAATATAACAATCCTTTAATTTAAAAATGTAGTAAGAAGAAAGTAGCTTAATCAAAACATACCGTGTTCGAAGGAATGATTTATTAAAGTTATCATTACATTAATTTACTGAGTATCCAAAATTACATTTTCCATTGTGTTCGAATTTCTTAAAGCCCTTTCTGAATTTATCTGATTGATTAAGATTCATTAAGTAAAGTAATCACGGTTCCCATCCATCATAAGAACCCGTGACGTCAGATTGGGTCATGGTCACGTGATATTCCTCATCCGCCCTTGGCAGCTGCGACCGACCGAATGGACAGATGGGAGGGGAGAATGTTAATGAGACGATAAAATTCTTGTTATTTCGTAACTTCTACTTCTTGTTACAACATGAATTGGAAAAAAAAAAGAAGAAAAAGGTTTATTCCTATATTTTTAATATCTGTAATATTCAGATTGTATACATAGCAATTCGTTTGGAAAACCATATTAACCATAATATTTTTCATATGTTCCAATAGAGGTGTTTCTTTTAGAAATGAGAAAAATCTGCGAATTCTTTGAGGCATTCTCAAATCCTGATTTTTGTTATTTGTTTAGAATTGAGTTTTCTGACATCAGTGGCAAAGCTTCTTAAAATGAAAATGAATTATTTATTGAGTTTAGGGTAACATGTAAAAGGCAAAAAAAAAAAAAAAAAAAAAAAATCTGAATTGAAAAAGTATATTTTACATTGGAAAACAACAAAATATGATACATCCAGTTGTGAAAATCAAATCTTTTTTTAAAAAAAAATTACTATTATCACTTAATATCGTACATTTCAACTGTGTATTGCAAATGAAACTACTTCTTATTTGCCAAGTTACCAAACAGTGGCTACATGGAAGGTGCTATTTTACAATGGAGAACGAATATCCAAACATCTCCTGTACTTTGTCTTTCTGGCACTCATGGTTGAGAAACTAGCTTCACATAAATCTTCATGTTAAAAGAAACAAGGTTTGTTTATGTGCCTAACTCTTTTCATATTCTACACATAAGATACGAATGTCTCCTGAAGTGAAGTGAGATGCTACGGCTTAGAACATTATGCTTCCAACAAGTTCTTTCACGGTGACTTATCATTTGTATGCTATAAGAATCTGTTGATGAGGCGCGAAATAAGTGTGATTTAAGGACTCTGTGATGAATGAGATTTAATGGAATAACAATTTTTAAAACGAAGTTACGGAGTTATAATAGTTAACAATTGAGAAATTATTGGAAAAAAAATAAAGAAAAGAAAGCAATAATAAAGAAAAAATCAATACTAGAATCATTTATCTAAAAGTTTACATTGTAAATTCAACTAAAGTTAATATATTTTTTTGCTTCAAATAACGGTTCCGGGAGGACAATTCATAATTAAGTTCTAAATCCATACTTCCTCTTTAAATCACATCTTTTTCTATCTTCCTTCTTCAAGATTTTATCCTTAAAATGCTACTAACATATTATTATATTTACAATTGTTTCAAATTCAACAATAATAATTGTTGAATTTGAAACAATTGTAAATATAATAATATGTTAGTAGCATTTTAAGGATAAAATGCTAAGTTTTGTTAACAACTATGCTAAGAAATCTTTTGTAATTTGATATCACCTGAATATACATTGTAATCTTGAAGAAGATAGATAGAAAATTCTTCCGAAAATTCGATAATAAAATGAAGTGTAGATGAAGTTTTTTCAATTCATAATTAGTTTAAACCACTTTCCCTCTATTTGTTTACATTAAAAATTCTGCGATGGCGTCTCCATCAAACTAGATACAAACTATATAGTTGTTTGTTTGTTTGTTTGTTTATTTTTTTATTATTGGATTATGGCATATGATCAAAAAAAGATAAGAATTGAAAGTGGTTTTCAAATCAACTGAAGTTGGAAATATTGGTTTCAACTGATTAAGTTTAGTAAAACTTTCCTTTAAAGTATTCTTATAAAATTTAATTAAATGTTAAGCAAAAGGAAGGGTTAACGTGCTGACAAATTCACTTGGCTGATGATCTCGTTGAAGAGTGAAACAGCCGTTCCCTAATCCACCCCGTAAAATGAATCGGAAAAGGCAATTCTTTTTGTTTATTCTTGTGCTGGGCTTAACAGACATTTTTCAGTTCATTTAATTAAATGTTCTTTACAATTTCTTACAATAAAATTAAAATGGTCAGTCAAAACATTTAAAGAAATTGTAAGCAACAAACTAATTATTTTCATTAAAGATATATCTGATAACCAAGTAAGTTCGTACGGTATTTCAATGTCATCATTTTCCTCAGAAAAAAAAGACGATTTTTTTGTATCGTTATCTGATATTTCCGTTATGATTCTGAATTAAAAAACAATTATGGTGAATCAGGAGTCACTAATTTGTTAAGAGCAATAAGAATTCATGAGATTCTTTGTCTGTCATCTTTGATGAAGTTGTTTACCTTGTTTGACGAACTTTCCCTTTGTTTATTCAAACCCGATTTATTTCCTACTTCCGAATTCAGTACAATTATATTTATTGACAGACTGTTAACAACATCATCCATCATCTTTTTCTATTTCGTCGCCATCTGACAAAAGAAAACTCTAATGAATTAGAGGGTTTATGGAAGAAACCATTATTGTCATTGAATCACTGTCTTCTTCAATTTGAAAACTAGAAAATCTAATCTGATGTTGTTTGGGTGAAAAATTTATTCATCAAATAAAAAACAAACAATTTCTTAAGATCT
Organism: Thereuonema tuberculata; assembly: GCA_023159025.1. Lineage (NCBI taxonomy): Eukaryota > Metazoa > Arthropoda > Chilopoda > Scutigeromorpha > Scutigeridae > Thereuonema > Thereuonema tuberculata. The sequence continues at coordinate 117,439,944 of JAFIDM010009631.1, forward strand.
CGAATTTGATTTTTTTATTCTCGTTGATTTTTCCGACTTAATAGTGAGAGAGAAAGAGAGAGTAATACGTATATTAGGGTCCTATCCAAGGAAGTTCGTGATATTCAGTACAGAAAATAGCCTTTTCAAGTAAAAATAAATATTTTATTTTTGAAACAACTCAGTTTCAGACAACAGATGTTAATACAATGGGTATAAAAAGTTTCACGGTTCTAATTTTTCGTAGTTTTGAAATATATCGTGGAATGATAAACAGACCAACTTCTCCAAACTATATATTAAATGATTATAAATTTAACATAGAAAAATAAAACCCAATAAAAAAAAATTGCAATCACATTCATAACCAAATGGTTATGTTAGCATTCCTAATTCAGCTGATGATCCAGCAATTGTCAGATTTAATGGATGTGAATAATATCCATTGAATCGATATATACAGAAATTGTGACATTCCCATGTGATTACAAAGTTTAAAGGAAAAAGGATTTCTCAAACTAGTAATGAGACTTCGGAAAGTACATCATCTGCCTTCTCAATAGTACACATCGTTTAACGGCGCATTTCTTTTTGTTTTTTTATTTTTTGTTGCAGGGATAACAGCGTTTAGAAATGTCACGATTGTGTCTTTGAAAATTATTCTCTTTAACCTTCAACGTTTCTTCATTAATATTTTGTAATCAAAATAATAATTCATTTTTTATTAACAAATTCGGCTCATGCTCTCAATTTATTTTCGACAGATGATTTTTTTTGAAATGTCTGTAGAAATGATCGTAGTGTTGATATTTTATTAGATATATTGAATTTTGTTAATCGCTATTTTAATTAAGGAAACTGTGAGCAAAGTAAGATTCAATTGAGGTATTTTAAAGCTTTCTACTGTTCTCAGGATTTCGAGTAAAATAACAAGCGTTCTCATAATTGAACTCTAAAAAAATTGTATATTTCTCTTCTAATTAATCAGATGATACAATGTCGAAGCTTAATAAACCAGGTCTGCTTAAATAACGTTAACATTTTACAGCTGTAGAAGTTGTCTGTTAGTGTAGTGGCTAGCATTCACTTACTTATATTCAAGCTTGGGTGCAAATCTCATACTATTTCTTTTTTTTTTACCATCACGTGAAGCTTTGTCCAACTTTCTGGACTTCCTCAAACGTAAATTGGATAGTGTTATGCATCATTTGACCGAGCGCCAAAAGTCGATTTTGAGATATTCGCATAAACCAAAAGCTTATGTATTACTTCACATTTTTTATGGAATAAGGAGTATTACGTATTAAAATGAAGATACTTTCATAGGACAATTCTGATTATCATCAAAATTAATAATATTCTTCAAAGGTCGTTAGTCACATGATGCAAATCTTATTCGTTACGATTTGTTGATTGGCTTTTATTCAAAATTAATTTTCCGCAGAAATCTGTTGAGATAGCAAGCAGCAACAATAATGGCGCTATAATCTAATAAACTCTATTTTGGTGCTTGGTCAAATGATGTATAAAAACCATCCAAATGACGTTTATTGTCCCTATTTAAATACTCCTCAATCACCTGATTAGAAATTCCATTATTTATAGATGGGGTGGTTAGAATGTACCATGATTCTTTTAAGGTCACAGCGAATATATTATTTGCTTTATCCAATATTTCTATATTTTATAAAATCCAGCTCATAATTATTTTTTTTTATGTATATATATTAATGATTTATCAGTGTCTTCATTTTTATAATTTTACGTAGTGGTATTTTTGGGTTGTATATTCAATATAACTACTTTTATAATTTTTCCATGGAATTTGATTTATCGTATTTCGGCTTTCCATTATTTCTTCGTTAATTCTATTTCTTGAGAAATTAATTTTTTTATTACATTTGTTTACTATTTTCATGTCATCTTGTCTTAATACATTCTTTTATATTATTATTAATTTCTGTTTTATACGGAATTACTGCTTAACTATTATTCTTTTATATTTGTATTCCTTATGTTATTCTCCGACATTTGCGGTTTATAATACTTTGCCTTATTATAACATCTTTTTATTGTTTTTATATCATAATCGTTCTCTATAAAAAGAGTAAATTAATATTTTACCTCTTTTTCTTTTCCTTCTTTTGTAGTACATAACTTCATTGCTCTTAAAAAATAATTAAAAATATTATTTAACTTTATATTCTCTGGAATATTTAATACCTTTCCACTATGAGTTTTCTTTCTAAGTTTCTCCATATGTATTTTATTATTTTGTCTTATTATTTTACAGTCTTTACTATTATGTCGCTAATTATCGGATTTCCTCCTAATAGACGATGCTTCATCAGGTACAGACAACAGTACGTGTAGTCAGCAATGCCTTATACAATTAAACGTGTCTTACTGTGCGAAATAATACGAAATAAATTTTACTGTACGAAATCCGAAACAAACTATGGACTTTTTGTTTTGAAAATCCTAAGATTGATTTTTGCTTTTTCAAAAATATGAAGGAAATTTTTTTGTAGTATTTTGGGTTCTATTTTCCAATGTGGCGGCCGATCCTGTGTTCAGGAATTGACAAGAAAATCAAACAAATATCTCGACTAAGTTTACTCCTACTTTTCCATCAAATATTAATATTCGATCTAATGTTAATCAAACATAAAGCTGACTATATATTTTTAAAATTTATTATTATAACATTAATTAAATTATTCCTTTTTATTAGGAATAATTTGTTTTCCCAATAATTTGTCAGTGATTACCTTATAAATAGAGAAGTAAGATTATTACTTAATATTTAGTGGTGGGCCAAAAAGTGAAAGGTAAAAAAAAAAAAAATAGTTAATAATTCAAAACCAAACAACAAAATAAACCCTACACAGATGAACAGAAATAGATCCTAATAAAATGCAAAATGCAAAATCTTACTTTCACCGCCCAGCCTTCATATTTGTATTCAATGAATTTTTTACGAATGGATTTATATTAAGTCATTAACTTATTTGGGCACGAGAATGATATCATAGCTGTCATTTAACCCTGCAACGACGCCTTCTTTAAATGTCTCTTTAATGAATAAAACATTTACCGTATTTATTCACAATAACAGATTCTTCAGATTTTGACAACATACTTCAGTTTTTTTAGATATTTCAGGATGAAATTACATTTATGTTATTTTACAAGTGAACTTTCAAAAAACGACAAAAAAGTTGTTTAAAATCAGCACAAATGCTACGGTCGTCAAGAATCAGAGAAATGGAATTAGGAAGTCATGCTTTAGAAATTCTTTAAATAAATTAAAAAAAAAAAACCAAAAAAAAAAACCCACATTAACATAAAACTGATATTAATAAAGATTTGTAATGATTTAGTCAGTGTGCATACTCCCTTCTTAAGTCCAAAATGCTACTGCATGTCTGATCCTTCCATTACACATTAAATATGAACATCATTAAAAAAAAAACATCTTCTGAAATTCGTTTGAAGTGTCACTTCACCTAAAAAAAAAATAACTTTTTACACTCACTTCCAAAAGTTAAGCACGGAGAGGAAAAATGTTAATTTCCGTAAGAGATCTGAATTAAAGAAGCTGAAATTTGCTGCAAAGGTAGAAGGAAGTATGCAAATTATATAGGTAACAGCCAATCACGGTTTCGCGTCGAGAAATATGCAAAACAGGCAGCCACAAAAAAAGCCGGCATTGTGAAGGGTACAGGAGTTGCATGTAAGTGCTGATGAAAGGTGTTTAGAACATTCGTACGATTTGTTTTCAAGCTAGACGTGTTTCTATGGCTTCCAGAAGACGAATGGAAGATTCTGAGCTCTGGCGGGCTGTCGGACGCATTGAAGCAGGACAGTCTATAACAGATGTTGCTCGTTTCTTCGGCGTTCATCATTCCGTCATTTCACGGTTATGGAAACAATTCCAAACCAACCAAACAGTTGTCCGAAGACCTGTAGCCGGTCATCCAAGGGTTGCGACCCCCGCGGAAGATCGATATATTGCTGTTGTAGCCAAGCGGAATCGAAGATCGACCTCCACACGTGTGACATCTATGGTTGCAGCGGCCATTGGTAAGACGCTAACTGCCACTACTGTTCGTCGAAGGCTACACATGAATGGTCTGTACGCCCGGGAACCACGAGTTTGTGTTCCTTTATCCGTTCAATCCAGAGGGGCACGATTACAGTGGTTCAGTCAGCATGTGAATTGGACTATGTCTGATTGGGGTAACGTTATGTTCACAGATGAGTCCAGATTTGCCCTACAACCCGATGATAAGCGTGTAAGGGTCTGGAGGGAACAAGGCACACGCAATCGGCCCCAAAACATCACCGAACATCACGCATTCCGCGGTGGAAGCATCATGGTCTGGGCAGGGATTTCATTGGGATATCGCACCGACCTGCACATCTACAGGCGAGGTTCTGTGACGGCTGTGCGGTATCGAGATGAAGTCCTAGACCCCATTGTGATACTACGCTGCAGCAGTTGGTCCTTCTTTCGTTTTAATGGACGATAATGCGCGTCCCCATAGAGCTGCCATCGTTGACGACTTTCTGGAGAGTGAGGGGATTGCGTGTATGGAGTGGCCGGCTTATTCGCCGGACCTTAATCCAATTGAAAATCTTTGGGATGCCCTCGGCCGTGCTGTATGTCGACGTTTCTCACCTCCAGCCACTATCAGAGATTTGGAAACTGCCCTACAGGAGAAATGGCGATTACAGGGACTCTGCGATGGTTGATCACCTCGTAACAAGCATGATCACACGCTGTAAACTTTGTATGCTGGTGAGGGGTGCTCACATACCCTATTAATGTCGGTTTTTATTGTTTGTTTTGAATTTAAACATCATTTTGTTAATGACGCAAATATGACGTCATCTTATAATTTATGAAAATTCAATATTTTGTTTATCTCTGTATGTAATTCTTTGTTTCGTTTCATGAATAAACATAGAGCTACTTACTTCCAGCATTTCATATCAATCAAAGCAGTACTTGTCCATTTTTTTCGCATTTTACCGCTCCGTGCTTAACTTTTGGAAGTGAGTGTACTTTGAATGTGATTTCAGGATTGCACAACTACTTGTTTTTCGAGTAATTAGTTTCTGAGTCAAAACAAGTAGCAAAGTAGATCATTTACAAGTGATTGTACCAGTTTTATTACTAAATCTATGAGGAGTAAAGCATGATAATTGTAAAATATTTGAAATGTTGCAAGAGAAATAATCCATAGTAAATATTCCCAAAGCATCTTCATGTTTAGGTTGTGGAAAAAGTCTTTTTAGGATGTATTAAGATTACATCCTAAAAATTATAACTGAAAAACGTTAAGCCAATTTCTCACGATATCACGATTCAATAACATAAAACTAAAAATACAACTTATTAAGTGTTAATTCTCAATTAAAGTTTAACAGCGGATTTTAACAACTTTAAAATGTATTTTTTTCAAGCTTTACATGCATCAAAAATAAAAAGCAGGTTGAAATAATTAACAGTGAATATCGTTTGCGTTAATAAAGCCATTAAGAAATAACAATATTATTTATTTAGAATTTACATTGTTATTATTTACATTTTCCTTGTCCATTTTTCTTATTTTTTTAAAAGACAACTAATCGGTTACCCGTCGCTTCGCTCCGGAAACTTCGCTTATGTAACGGAAAACAACTTTTTATTTATTAAAAAAATCACACACACACACACAAATTACATCATGTAAACTAAAACTAAAATTTTTTAAAAGTTTTTTTTTTAATTTAATTTTTGATGTCTATATTCTCTCAATCTACGACTGCTTTTAGAACCAGCGTGTGAATCATATATCTATGATATATTTTTATTTTTTACAGAGATTAGAATGTAGTCCTCATGGTCTAATGGCTAAGACGTCTAACTTCGGAGCAGAAGGTTGCATGTTCTACTCCCGTAGCGAACTTGTAGAAATTATTTTTATTTTCACAAATTACAACAATTGCACCAGACAGACAGAGAAATAAAAGAGTTTAGTAATATAGATATACTTTTCAGTATTCTACCTAATAGAAATAGTGTTTCTTTCTTTCTTGACTCTTTTTTTATTCAAGCATCTCCCGTGTACACGTGCTTGTTTTTCAATATCACATAGAATTTGATTAAGTAAGAATATTATATTTAAAATATTCCAACATTTCGGCAATTATAGTTTTAATTGTCATTTTCGAATTACAAATAAATAGACGGATCGAAATTAAATAAAAAATCTTGAGATTCAAAAAAAAAAAAAAGGATGAATTCATTCATTATTGATTAGGGGAAGGGGAAGGACACATAAGCCAAAAAACAATATAAAGTGAGTAGTAGTCACCTTGGTCTAATGGATAAGACGTCTCACTTCGGATTCCTGTCGGGGACGTTTCATTGTAAAAATTATTTCTATTTTCGCTCAGGAAATTGCGCCGAACAGACTGACAGATAGACAGACAGAGTAATATAGATTCGTTGTGAAAATGAGCTACTTTCATTTAAATATAAATCTTTTTGGCCATCTTATCCTAGGAAATAACAAAAATTCTTTTAAAATTTTCAAAGGCTTCTCTTCTTAAGCTAAAACTTTAATTTAAATGTACAGTCGGACCTCGATATAAGGTCACCCCTTGGGACCTTGCGGAAGTGACCTTATAACCGGGATGACCTTATAACCGATTCATACGCATTTGTCAATAAATAAGCCTTATATAAATACAGTATAATTCTTTGTAAAATTTAATACTTACAAAAATATCAGTTTATTAGATTATAATTTTTTAATTTAGTTGATCTAATTAAAATTAATGGAATCAGAAAGAAATTATTTTTTAAAAATTTTAATTCGGAATAAAGTTGTATACAGATAGTACTAGTATGCTCAAGCAAAGTACTGATGTACAACTGACCGTACTTAAAATAATCCATAATACAGGACTGTCGCAATTTTGGTTTCATCTTTTGTAAAATGTTTTCTAAGTTTTGTAGTTTCTGAAAATTTAATGCTCTGAGTGCTTCTGCTTGTGTCACCGCTTCACTTTCAGTATCACTGTCGTTATCCTCACTTTTTAATGCATTGGAATCTAAAACTTGCGAAATAATTTCAAAAATCGAAGCTTGAGAAGTGCTAGCAATGTCATCATTAATTCTCACTTATTCGCTTTCCCCTTCTATAGCACAGCCGCGATTTCTGAGATCTTATATTAACACAGGTACAGGAATATCGTCATCATCATCTTTTTTCCTAGAATTTAAGGGGATGAAGTGCTTTGTGAAAAAGCTATCCCCTCCGTCAGTAGGAGAAATGACACCGATAAAAGATCGTACCCACGGAAAAATTCTTGGAATTGAATCAGTGTGGCACTGAAATCACAGACAAAAGTGACCTTATATGCGATTACGGTATTTAAGACCTGACCATATATCCGATAATCCATATCAAAGAATTCCTATTCAATGAGCCGGGGCTTTAGAAAAGTGACCTTATATGCGGGTGACCTTATATCGAGGTCCGACTGTATTTTGAATCAACTCTTCTAGAGTAAAGTGGGTGAATTCCGATCATTGAGGTAATTCCGATCAGGGCCTAACTCCAAAATGAGCAGCACTGTAGTCGCCTATATTGTACAGATCTCAGACATATTCAAAATGAATTTAACGTTTGGGAAATAACACGTGCTTGAAACAAACGTTTTTCGTTTAGCTGAACTTTGTAAGAAGGCTTAATCTTTTATTGTTAGGGAAGTGACGGACTTTGTAGCATGTAACAATAGGGAATGTAGTGTTGAGACAGAACTACTTTCAGATTTAATCATCTAATCCTAATCAAATAGGCGCGATTTAGTTTCAAAATTGCATTTCAGTGTAATTCCGATCACTACTGAATACAGCGTCTCTAATTCTGATAAGATGTCATGCCCTGCTACTCTGAACTACAATGTCTCACCTTTTGAGATGTGATATCTGCTAGTTGCGATGGCCTTCGTGTTCCTTTCAAGAACTGCCCTAGTACTAAAATTAAGAAATGAAATAAACCTCAAACAACAGAAAACAAGAAAATTGCATCCCGAAATTCTGACTGCAAACTCCCAAGAATGCCTCTCTTAAGGAAGCAAGAACAAAAAAGATAACTGCTCAAAAAACAAAAAACCAAGAAGAACGAGAGAGGCGTAAGTTGGTGAAGTAAGATCAGGCCCCCCACATCAAATTCCGGGCCCAGGTACCGAATGCAATACCGGGCCC
>JAFIDM010009631.1:117448288-117477407 GCA_023159025.1 Thereuonema tuberculata
TTTTTTTTAATTAGGTGTTTCATTATATATTATATAACTTATTATTTAAACTTACAACCAGTTCATTGTAAACATCTTCAAATGTTCTAAATTTGAGCCTGGGACAGCTTGTTTTCTCTGCCCAGCTATAAACATTATTTTTTGTAAATTATTGTAATTCATTTTTTACACTTGCAAATATTCACAACTAAGAACAATAAGATGAAGAATAAGAAAAAAATACAACAATTTTTCAAAAGCATATTATTATTTAAATAAAAAATATTAACTTCTCGGACATAGTTTTTACATTTTTTTTCGGAATGACCCATATATACCAAAGAACCTATGTAAGTTCTTTGTAGGTACGGCCATGGATGTCGTATATAAATGAGTGGCGCTATCATCGATTGATATAAATAGCAACAGCATAAAAGCGACTGTTTGAGAGATATTCGTCGGTATTCGTTCGAGAGGTTTGAGAGGTAAACCGGATTGTTCCTACTCTGGCAAATCTTTGGAAATGACGATTGCTACTTTCAGGATGACAATGCTCCAAGCCATGTTTCAGCCTCTGTCCAGCAATAATATTCAGAGATGACTGTCAAGTGGCTTCCATGGTCTGCTCAGCCCCGACCTAAACCGCATCGAACATGTATGGAACGAGTTAGCGTCGATTGAGGTCCAGGTAACCAAGTTCGACATCTACAGCTGCAATGGTCATGTTCCTGAAGCAGGAATGGACAAAAATACCCACAGCTCTGTATCAAAATCTTGTGGAAAGCATGCCCCACAGGGTGGGTAATGTAATTTCAGCATGGGGGGGGGGGCATCCCCGTATTAAATCAGGTACACTTTCACGTATTTCCAGTAATGCGTACTGTCCGGTCCATTATTGTAGGGTAGTGTATATACGGCGCCCCTGCCATGTTAGTTTCCACCGACCTTCTCAATGAGCCAGTCCGGGCCTGAATGTGAGTCTCCTATGGTCCATAGACCTAATGTGGACCCAATTTCAAAATACACAGTCAGCTTTCCAAAGGTACAGCAAAGGAAAGCCTAGGACTACAACTTCCATGGTAATTATCTTCGATTATGTGCCTACTGCAATCCTGATACAGCTGCAATCTGCCCTTCCTACGGCTACAGGAACGCTACTATCTTCTCATACTTTCATGTAAGAGGAAGGCTTCGAGAAGGAGGTCTTATTACTAAGGGAGCGGTAATCAGGGTGACTGTTACCTTCCCCCCTTCTCCATCAGAGCAGGGAACGTAAGAAATGGGCAAGAATTCATGTCATTTGGACCAATTGCAGGTCAATATTGTTCACAGATGAATGCAGAGTTGCTTTGCAGAGCGATTCCAAGCCTGCTCTGATCTGAAGAGAATGAGAGACATCTCGTAATATCCGTGAAAAGGACACTTAGGTAAATATAGTTTGAGATGGTATCTTGTTAGCTGATAGCTTTTCAAGACACCATCATCAACCATCCTAGACACCATCATCAACACCATTAAACATCGCATGAAATAGCCTGCATTGTTATAGGGGTGATCATACCCTATTTTGAAGTATTTTGTCATTTAATCCAAACACATTATTTTTTACCTTGTTCTGTATCAGTTCATTGTTGGAAGAAATAAATATGTCATATTAAATATTTCCGATTCGTTAGCTAATATACATATGCTACAGGTCTTCACCAACTTTTATACAAATTAATCATATTTTTTTTTTTTTTTTTTTTTTGATTGAACGTGATAATTTTGTTTTTTTTTTTTTTTTTTTTTTTTTTTTTTGCTGAATTAATAGAAATTAGTGTAGTACCATATATGCATAGTTACAAGAAAACTCAATATCCCATTAGTACTGGGTCTACAATTTATACTAGTACATACTAGACATGTGGAGGGCCTGATCACTCCTATAATTTTTTACAATAAAAGCTTGTAGTTAGCTTGTTCCGAAACAAGTTCCCATTCACTTATACTCTTGGTCCATCTTTCATGAAAATACAGATAATGTTATATCGGAGTCTGTGTAGTCTATCCTCAAAACTAACAGCCACGCAAATCTGCGAGGACAGATGTCAGATGAAGACGATTTATGGAAAGAAATTACTATTATTACTACTTTCATTAATTAAAATAAGAGACAAACACACAATAAAATTATTTAAAAATTGTAATCATTAAAAATACATTACATCTTCGAAGCTTTCGAAGTCTTTGAAAGACTTCATTTATTATTACTACTAATAAAAAATAATTTATTTATCATTGAAATGACCAACAACGAGTTGACGAATTGCGAGGAATTTATGCCCGCTGTCTCTATCCAGCGGTTCTTTCCATTTTGATGATCAATGAAAATTTTTGGTCAATTTAGCACATATACACATAGACACACAATCAAAAATTATAAAGAAAAATCTTACCTCTTGAAAATTTGGATCAGTCTGGATAATGAGGACATGATCAAATGTATTGCCTAAGCTAACAGCTCCATCATCGGCTATTGATGCTTCTGTCCCACACCGATCAAGTGGAATGGTGAAGGTATACTCTGTCTTCGCACTGCCTTGTTGTACAAACCTAATAGCGATCAATCAACGATGCACGTGAGAAACATATTCGTAGTCGCTGCTGCCGCCGCCAATGTCGCTGCCGCTGCCGCTGCTCTAGCGCTTGCTAACGTTGGCCTATCAGGATTTTGGAATTCGACGTCCATTTTCATTCTATTTTAAATGGTTAAAGCACCGCTCCGAACGATATTAAATACGCAAACAAAGAAATTCTAATCTTTTAAAGATATTGTTTTTATAGTAGTTTTTATAAAATCTTATATTTAACTCTTATTGAAACTTTTCTTTAAATCTGAAATACTAATTGAAACTTTATTAAGTTTTTACGCAGCCCTGGATAATTTACCTTATTAATTACTTTGAAAGTATGATTAGGTTTTTTAGTTCATTTTTAACAAACAACAATTAAACAACTTTTTCTTTGGTCATAAAGAATAATCAACGAATATTATTAATAAGCATAATTTAATTATTCAGAGATTTCAGTTTTTACTTAAATTTCACAGTTTCTTTGAAAATATATGTTGTAATAACATATAAATTATATATTATTAGAATGTCGAAATATATAATATATATTGTCCACTGTCTCTTTTTTTTACTTTTACCTAATTATACTCTTTGAAGATAAATCATTCATTTTATTTCTTTTATTTTAAATGAAGTCTCTAGAATAGGAAAGGCAAATGCGCCAAAAATTAGTTTCGAGAAAAACGCGCTCAAACTTTCGCTTAAGGTGCGTAAGATTAAACATCACGACTTTTTCAATTGAAATTTCGTTCTTTACGGAAGCGTATGGACTAATGAAAGCAGATAGTTCATAGTATATGCTTAGTATAGTAAAAAAGTAAAAACTGGAATGTTGGCAGATACGCCTCTCCTATTCTAATGGTCTCGTATGAAATTTAGATTTTTACCATGAACTCTGTCCACTCCGCAGCCCAGCCCCATTGAGTTGAGCTTATAAATGCTCGCTTACCCATCTCTTAAATCCTAATAAAAAGTTTAGTTGAAAGTATAGTTATTTCTGTATACAATTTAATATGGAAAATAGTTATCAGATAACAATAAATTAAGCGTTTATTTTAACAAGCTTCTTTGACATTAAGAAATCCAATTGGGATTCTGCATTGATATTTTATAGAGATTATTTTTCAATTTTATTGATTCTTTACCAATCTTAACTAAACGGTTTTAATCAGATTAAAGTAAATCACAGTTATATTTGAAGCTTATATTTTCATATAATATTTTTTTTTATTACCTGTCGTAGGACATTTTTGTGATTTTTTTTTTAATTTTACATGAAATTATTTTTTTCTTTGATAACAGTCTGTTAAGTACAAATTGGCCAAAAAATTACGAAACTTTATTAACATCGGAGGAGACTCTCCTTTATTACAAGTTGACAGCAACTATTTAACACTAAGACAGATTCTAAGAGAAGATAGAGGTCTTTTAGCTACAGATAGTTATTTTTGCAGCAAAATATCGCTTAACTCTTTGATTGTTAATGGAAGAGGTCTTATAGCCGTTTTCAGTATCGGTGGGATTGAGGTATAGAGACTGTGGAGTCTAGGAAAGATGACAGAAGTCCTCCTGGTGCTTTGCAAACCATTTCTTGCACAACTCATGCACGATGAGCAGTTGGATTGTCATCCATAAAAAGGCCATCACATTTTGGAGAAAGTGTAAATTGCATGTGCACTTGGTCGAATGTCTTTGGTTATATCTTCCTTGGATGACATCTACTTAATCAATGGATCCACTCAATACCAACAGAACATCGCTCATATCACAATGTTACCTCCAGATCTTTGCTTTGTTATATCCTAATTTTTTGGCCAGTGTATGTGTGTGTATTTAAAGCTTTTTTCACTTACCTTTTCACTTACCTTGTATATTTTAAGCATATCTTACTTATCCACCACATATCTTACAGAACCATTAATAACATTTATTTATTTATAATCAAGCAATTCTCTTAGCTACAGTAGCATTTACTGTTGACTTCTAAAAAACAGATTCCTCATTAGAATTTATTCAATTACTTTAGTGATTCTATATACCGTAATATTTAGTCGGTGTAGTAACAGAGAATAGACGACAATACAATATTTCAATTTACTGTAACTATAAAAATAAAATTGTTGATCTAGTATATTAGCAGCTTGTATATAGCGATTTCGTTGGAGGCAGGAAGAAACATAAATGATGAATATACTGTAGTATTTAATGAATAACTAATTACAATGCAATGCAGTTTTGATAGTATAAAAATAAAATTTGATTTGAGGTTAAATGCAATCAAAATTTTCTTTTTCTTTTCTTTAAAAAAAACAGAAAACAAAACAGTTCTTTCATTCCTTTGTAGGAAAACAACATTACTTGCTTATTTGCTATTTTGAAGTTTCCGAAAAATGTAACTCTAGTGTTTGTTACATAGAAATGTCATAGTTCATTTAGTTTCAGACTGCAGTGATATTAGACAACTGTTCTACTACTGTAGCCATTAGTTGAAATAAAAAGCCTAAAATAATAATAATAATAACAATGTCGAACTTTTTCTGGAAAAGTTGTGGTCTATTAAAAGAAAATCATCATTTCAACGATGACGACATAAGAGACGCCGCATTAAATAGAGATCTGAGAAATTAGGTTTTTCAGTTAATTGGACTCTCGTAGACCAGAGACTGATGTTAAGACTAAGAATTAAGATTTTTGGACTCTTTATCTTTAGTTCTCATTTCTCTTTTGACATTAAATTATCAAGTTCAGAATTAAGAATCTAAGCAACAAATCATCATGTATTTTAATCATCGATTCTCACATTCTAAGCAAACAGTGATGGAAAAATAAATTTGATTATTTTTCAGTTCTGTTGATTATTTGTGCAAATAACAGCTAGTGAGATTAGTTCCTCAAAAGGACATTAGGGGAAAAGCTGTATGCCACAATTCAACGATCCAGGGTGTGGTAAGTACTGTGAGAATTTTGTCCATCCCAAGATTATCTGGAAGATCACAATGAGCTACCTTGTAAGTTGAATAACACTTAATTCCATCTTATAGTAGAAGAACAAAAAGAAATAAGCTTTAAAATGCCAATCTTTTCACTGTATTTAATTAGGTTTAATAAAATCCTTCTCTTTCATAATCACCGTATGGCTCTTTCATTGAAAAAATACTTAGTATTTGCTTTAAACTCAACATGGATTTCGCTCAACAACAAGGCTGTTTGGACAATTTAAGTTTTGCGTTTTAATTACTATATACAAGTGTTAGTATTGTTCTGAAGCATAACTGATTGTTATGAACAATCAGTTGATTAGCAATGCAATTCAGATAATAATTCGTTTTTGTTTGCGATACATACGAAGAAAGCTGTTTTTACATTTTGAAGATTTTATTTAAATCAATTCCTTCAAAAAAAGATAAATTAATAAAGGTAATGTTTTCGACAATATATAAGAAACATCTGGACTATTAATAGTATTTGGCTATTAAAAGATTTCAATGATTTTTTGGGGGAATCATTTATTTAAAACATAGAGAATGAAAATCTTCCCTAAAAGGAGAATGGGCAGATCTGCACTGTATAGCGATAAGATATACACATAAGAAAAGATCTCCAAGAACAGAACATTTATTATTATTACGACTTATCTCAATTATTAGTCCGTTCGGAGTTATATAATTCTAGATATGACGTTTGAGTGATTGATTGTGATGAATGTGGTGGCAGGGAAGCCAACACGTACAGGTGGGGGGTGCTTGGCTGTAGATGGTTGGCTTCCCTGCCACGCACATTCACCACAAGTAATCAATCACAGTGTTAATAATTATTATACGTAATTAATAATTAATCTTATCATTTATTTCACTTATGTAATAATTATTTACATGTAAGAAATGAAAATAGTATTTACTGTTACTGAAAATAATTATTAAATGATAATTAATTAATACATCAGGGAAGTAAGATGTCAACGAGATAAGTCATATCTAGATGTATATAACTCCTAATGGACCAATAATTGAGACGAGTCGTAATAATAACATATGTTCTACGTAAGGAGATCTTTCTATAGGTATATATCTTATCACTATACAGGGTGGAGCAACTTCCCATAGACTTTTGCCCATTGTCCTTTGCCATCCTCTTTGATTTTTTGGCAAAAACTTAGTTAAATATTGGATGCATGACTTGATATTTGATTCCAGTTGTCTGGAAACTGATTAGGCTTCAGGAGATTGCTCACAGAAATTCACCGATGATTCACCAATAAATTCAACAATAATTGCTGCTTTACAGATGAAGTAAATGCAGATTTTATTTATTGAGCTTTCAGTTTTATTCGGTAAACCTGACGTATCCTGTAATTATAACAATGCAGTTACCAGATAATCTCTTTAACTTCCATAAGGACAAATAATGTGTTTTTAATTAACTATTATTGCTTAGGAGCCTTACTTCTGTGCTCCTTTACATCGGACTTCTTTGGTACTTAAGAAATCAATTGACATCAGAAATCAAATTCCGAAGCGATCAAAGTGTGAAATCCTTATTTTATTGTTATTAGATCTACATAGTTATTCTCTTAGACAACTAGTTTTATCGATAAAACTACAATAATTTTTGTTACTTCCTAATATTGTTTTTAATTTGGATTAAAGTTGTGTTTTTATTTCTTCCAATTGAGAAACATCAGAAATAAATTATGTAATTTTAACAGACTGAGTTCACATAGTGGAGCCTGGAACAAAGTAATTTCTTGACTTCATTTCATTAGATTATTAAAGAACTGCTTCAAAATTCATTTACTTGAAGGTAAGATTTTTGTCTTCGTCGTTTTAAGAAAGCACACGCAGTGGAGTCCACATGCGCTATAAGGTGATCAGGCGATATCTATGGCTGCGGTGTCAGCAGAGAGCAACGCAGTGACAATGGAATGTCAAGGACTGGCGACGAATCCTGCTTTTGTTTGGGAACGGATGACCACCGTGTCAGGGTTTGGAGGACCACAGGTGAACGTTACAATCCCAATCTCATTTTACAGCCACCACTACAGGCGTGATTGTCTGGGGTGCCATCGCATATGATAGTCGTTCGTCACAAGTAGTGCTACGAGGGACATTGACAGCCTAGCGGTACGTTGAGGAGGCCCCATGTGCTGTCTTTCCTGGCTGGGCGCCCAGGAGCAATTTTCCAACGCTCGTCCGCACACAGCTCGGGTTTCACAAGACTGTCTACGTCATGTTGAGACACTTCCTTGGCCTGACCGCTCATCTAATTTGTCGACAATCGAGCATGTCTGGGTCCAGCTGGGACGCCAACTGCCGCCTTGTTCGTGATTTGGAGCGTTTTTTGCAAAAATTGATAGCAAAGATAACATACGGCGTCTGTTTGACTCTCTGCCCGACCGTATCACCCCATATCTCCAGAGACGAGGTGGTCCAACAAAATACTAAAGGTGACCTTGTTGTGCCTGCAGCTCCGAAGAACATCGTCCTGCTGCTGTGATATTGTAATTACTCTTGTCCTTTGTTTCTGCCATCAAGTAATAAAATTTCATTTGAATCCAACGCATCCTTCATGGTGCGCAAATGTTTTTGTCAATGAGTGTATATTTTGCTAAAGGAAACACACTCTAGATGATTTAGGGATCTAAACTTCAATTTAGCAAATCACATTTAGCTTTTAAGAACTTATCGATGTAATATAATTGAATATATGGAAGGTTATGTTCACTTCAAAAATTAATCTTTTAATTAACTCACAAAGATAATTAAATCATTTTACATCTTGAAAACCCAAGAGTTTGATGATTTCTTAGCTTGAAGTTAGGCATTTTAATAATTGAGACCCATACTTTTAAACCATACTCTGGGATTTGCAGAAGGATTGGGAAACCGAATTTTTCCATGTACTATAAATCGTCTTATGAACGAATCTCCTAAGTTCGATTTCTGAAATAAAGGAGGAAATTCTATTGGCTCCGAATATGTCGTCCACAATGAGAATATTTTGAAATGATTTGTCTTGACTGTTCTTCTACATCTTATATAGTTAGTCAATGTTTATAAGTCACTCTACGATCGAATAGTGGCTTCACTGCTCCTTTGATCCCAGAATAAATTATTATTTTGAGTTTCCACTAACGATTATGGATAAACAACTTAATATACTATATTTTTTAATATATAAGAATATCGGAGAGAAAATAATCTCATTTATTTACATTCACTAAAATGTTGATTATGTTTATGGTTCATGTTTTATTAGACAGTATTATTGTTTTTGTGACTATTTCTACAAGTCGGACAATCGTCATTATTGGAACCAACTCCTCCTTATTAATAAGTTCATAAGATGATCTATATTGCAATTAACTCATTGTTCCTTTATTGCCATAGTAATAAGTCATATAAAAATAGTTATATTTATCAAACGGTAAATCAGTCTTGCAACTCCTTTTGCTTGGCTGTGCTCATACTTTTGACTAAGATTACAATTCGTTCACGATTTACACGACTTATGAACACGACTTATACGTAGTTTAAGATTTGCGTAAATTGAGATCGTTTTTCTCCATTAAAATACAGTACAATAATGAGGGAGGAGTGTTTCTGTAAAATAGATTAAAAATTAACGAAAATGAAGTCATAATAAACTAATAATAAACAATACTTTTACAGATTTCTTCAGTTCATGTTAATTAGAATTTCGTATCAATTGAGACCGCATAAAACGAAATCGTCGTCAAAAATGGGAAAATTGGAATGACAATTGTTATGTTTTTAATATGTAATAGAATTGCAAACGGGAATTGCAGAAGCACTTGTAAAAAGCACTCATAGAATGTCCTACTATCAATTTACATATTCTATTGTGTTTCAAAGTAGGTATACAAAAACAAAGATAGTTCCAGAATTTCAATTTAAATATTTAAATATTATGTTAGCTTGTACATCGCTAACATAAGGATAATTGTGATCATTATAATTTTTGTATAAATCTACCTTCAAACAAATTGAATTCCTTCAGTCCTTTCTACATACAAGAAGATTGAGATGATAAAACACTTACAACTGGATTATAGAAATAAATATTCAGTAAATTTCACTATAGATATTCAGCACTAGCAGAATATTCTGCAACCATTAAACTTAAGATTACAAATTTGATTCATCACTTGAATGAACAATGATACATACAGATACAGTTGAAATTGTGAGTTGTTGTTTTTTTTTTATTTTTTTTATTTTTTTTTTAGTTTACTAGAGGCCCAGCTTTTAGAGATTGTTCAGAGACGATTCATTTCTGTTATTCAAAATTGTCCAAAGTTTCATTTTCTGTTCATGAGTTGTTGCATTGTAACGCGAGTAAGGCTTGAATAATCATTCTTTTATTGTATTTACATATTATTATTATTATTATTATTATTATTATTATTATTATTATTATTATTATTATTATTATTATTATTATTAACTTACTTGTTAGATGAAAAATTGAAGGAATAATTTGCTTCTTTTACTGCTTTCCAAATTGATTCTTTCATTCTTTCTATCGAAACCATAAATTTATTTTGTAAATAAATTTGTAAATAAAGAATTTCTTGGAATGAAATCTCTCACTCCATCATATTCAATTCCCAAAAATTCTTCTTTTCAGTAATATAAATTACTTCCAAACTACCATTTACTACAGTCATTCCTGCAGTACACCAATGCAGTTTATCGCAGTGACGGATTAGTGACCTTTTATGGGAGGGGGCGACTCCAAGATACAAGTTTTGTCATTGAATATTTTTTTCAATCGACTGCAGGGATTTTAGAAGTAATCAAAATTTCTTGTTCGAACATCTTTTCAACAAGAAAATATCAAATATGGTTTTTAATGGGTCATTACTGAACTAATGTAATTTTATTGGTCTATATACATTTCAAAATTTGTTAACAAGTTTTTGACATAAAAAAACAGATATAAGAATTGCATTGTAATAGCTAAAAATTAAAATAGGCCTATACAGTAAATCGAAAGAATGAGAAGATTTTTTTACCTTTTGATTTTTTTTTTTTTTTTTTTTAATATCTTAAATTCAGCCGAAATATTTTAAATAAATTTGTATTTTGTTCCCTAGTCACCGTCTTTTAAACATCTCATGACTTTTAGATGTTTAAAGTAATTTCTACAAATCATTAACTGATTATTAATAATTACTATTAATTGATAACAGTGTGTATTTGAGAGTCAACTTAATGAGAATCTTCAAGCGTCGTATTAGAATTAGAGATAGGTGACGATACCACATACTTTAATGTAAATGGTTGGATTTGGGAGATTTCCAAACGCAGTTACAATAAACTTATCAAAATGGTTGAGACAAACAGGAGTAGAGAAAGAAGCATATTCGGGAATCGGACCCAACGCGAGAGTATTTGTTAGCTTAGGAGGCAGAAGGCGACTTTCATGTTTTGAATATTGGGACAGTCAGGATTAGTCAAACTATCAGTTACTTTAATACTGTATATTTATTACGCTTTTTATAAAGAGAATCAATTACAAAATGTTGCTGTTTTTTAATTGTACAAAAATTATATAATTGTATTTCTATCATTTATCATTAACATTTGATATTTTTTATACTTGAAAAGCTCAATCGAAATTTGTGAATTTGTATTTTTTACATGACATTCTCAATAATTTTTAATATTATAATAAAATAAAAGAATTAAATATGGAAGATGTGCTTGAAATTTTGAACTATAATAATATTTTTATCAATATAATTTGTTGATATTATTGCTAATCTAAGTAACATACAATAGGAGATCAAGAACATATTGTTATTTGCACATGGATTGAAAATGAGATTATTAAAAAGAAAAAAAAATACTGTGAGAATTTTTAATGAGGTAAAATCAAGGAGTACAAGAAAGGTTAAAAAGGCAATGGGGGACCTGACGATGGGAATCGACAAAAGGAAGAAAACAATCAAATAAATGATATAAACGAATGAAGGAGTTTCGGATTCAAATGATCGATCATCCACAATAGCATTAAGGAGGGAAGCGATTTATAGTTTGTACGGGGGAGTGGTTAAAGCATCTACCGTCAATGCTGGATAAAATGCAATAAAATAAAATACTTGAAGTTTTGTTGAATCAAGCCTAATATTCAAGGGACAAGAAAGAGATCTTGAGCGAAGAGGTGGAAGAAAATGGTGTAACAGGAATATAAGACAAGATCGGAGATAAGATAATGCTAAAACTATTATAAAGCTAATTTCTAATTAATTTAATGACTGATGAAACAGCAGGGTTTCTGCAGTTCATTTGACGCAATGTATATAATCTTATATGTAATTTTAATTAGCTCCATAACATTTTCATAAGCAAAATTTCGTTTCATAAATATTCAAAACTATGACATCTATGAAACATCTACACAATGTCAGCAATGATAAAGACCCGTGTTGAAACTCACTCCATTGCTTGAAATTGAAGTTATGGTTTAATGTTAGTTGCAGAAAACACTAATTTTTTTCTTCTTTTTTTTTCTGCAGAGCATTCGCGAATTTCCCTGAATTGTATTAGGAAAGAAAGCGTTTAATCAATCTGATAAAGAAATAAAATCTGAGACTTAATGAAAAGTTTTTGATAATGGAATTTTTCGCAAGATATTTTCTTCCTAGTTAGTACTATATTATGTACACTTATTTTTCTTTATAATTCCTTACATGAGATAGTTTACGCCAAATTAGGAGTGTTTCTGAGCATTTCTTACCCTAGAAGGGTCATGGGCTTCATTCCTGTTTAAATCTTTGTAGAGGTTTCACCTCTCGTCAGCTGGAGTAGTTCAACACACACTTTGAATGACATTAGGGAGAGTTTCCAATCTTTTAAAGGATCCCTCAATCTGATTATCCACTAATCAAAAGTTTCAATGATTTTTAGGGTGAGAAGCGTAGAAAAGGGATAATTTACTGTAAGGTAATTTACTTTTAGGATAAAAAGAAATTAAAGAGAGAAAATGGCTGGTGAATTAATTCAGTTTTGAACAGCCTTACAAAATGAAAGACTAGAAAGATTATCAAAAAGTTAAAATTAGGCTATTAATTTGCAAAGAGGAGGTTACTCTGAGGTAATAAATTATGAGAATATTATGTTGTTTATTTGAGCAGATTTGCTTTTTTTTTATTTTCATAGTAGAATAGAAAACTTTTACAGAGTTGTTTTTTGTTTTTTTTTTGTTTGTTAGATATTAATTGAGTTCCTTCGTATTAATATTGAACAATATACGGTAATTTTCAAATTTCAGAATAATTTTTATCGGTGAAATGTTTCTGTTTAATAATAAACTAGCAATCCGCAAAACTTTTAGTGATCACATGACCTTGGATTCCGAGGTCATTTTCTCAGCCACGTGACCTTCGTGTGTGTGTGGGGGGGGGGTAAGAGTGGGTGGCAGGGAAGCCGACCATTTGTCTTTTAAAATGAACGGTTTTTCCTTTGATAGTTACCTCACGTGACTTACGGTTGACCAGCACCGATCAATAATGAGATGTAGTCAATCTCAATAGTATATCTAACATTTGACACCTTATTTGTATTTCTGTGTCTTATGGTTTCGCAGGATTAGCGGGTAGAAAAAAAAATCAATGTTTTTTTTTATAAATATAGATTATTAAAAAAAAAAAAAACACAATCGTCTTACAGGAATTTGAATGGAACACTAGGATAGTTGAAAAGATCAACTATTATTGCGTCGAAGCAGACAACATTTTGGCCTCGGGGATGGGTCCTTATACATAAAAATCTAACATTCTTTTAATTTCTTTTAGGCAATCATACTTAAAGAAAATTCCAATCTGAGAAAATCGTAGAAAAAAATTTTCATTTTTAGAAGAGAAAAATTAAAAATTAAGAGAAAAAAAAATAAGCTAGAGTCAGAAATTTGAAAACTTTTTACAATTGGCACAATAATAGTTAAAACCTGGTTTGCAGTCGATTTCTGTACAGATTTCGACTCTTACGTTTATTTTCTTAAAAACTTTTCTGTTATTATAAATTACATACAAGACATGAATATACGGGAAAAAAAAAGAAAAAAAACTTTTGGGCAAAGATTTCTGACCACACTATTCTTGATTACACTATTAGTAATGTAATTCTTAAATTTTTAATGTTGACTCTTTAAACTTTTTTTATACTGAATTTTCTGTAGTTAATTGATTCAATATTAAATAGAAGAAAAATGAATGATAATAAATAAGTAAACAAAACTACTAAATAATAATTTCAAACTGAAATATATTCTATGAGTTTTTAAATGATCTGCTTCTTCTCTTATGTTGTTAATAGTTCTGCAAGAGGAATAAAAAATATATTTGGTATTGTACAAAAACATGGATCATCCTAAAATATTCTTTGGTCCCTTTTGAATTGTACTCGAGTTGTGCCTTCAATTACACAAATCATTAATGTCTATTAGGAAAATGAAATTCCTTTTGGCCACTGTGGACTGTGAACAACTTGGCAGTGGGAAATTAGCAACTGAAGGTCAAAGTGGAGATGACAAATTTTTCTTAATATCTCTGCATCTGAGCCAAAAAGCTATGAGTGCCATTACGACTACTAATTGAATAACAGCTGATAAAGCTACAGCCATAACGACAGGGGTACAAATCAGATGATCATAAGTATTGGGGGAAATTCTCCAGGCATGCTGGAGGTTAACATGTCCCAGGGACAGAAGGGCATGTCTTTTACCCCTTGTCGCAGTTGCTGCTTCACGTTTTGACGTCATTTCAATGGATGGTTGAGATGGAGATGGAGTAAGGCCTAGTTGGTTTGTTGGATCAGTCAGATCTTCTATACATGAAGCCGGACAAGAACCTTTGCATACTGCAACGTTGCAAGCCATGTAAACCTCGTCGGTGTCTGGAAAGCGAAACGCATTTATTAAAGCAAATGCAAGGATGCTTGCTTGCCGCCTTCGAGTTTCGCGAGTCCGAAAGAAATGCCCCATAAGCTTTGGTCGAATAGGGCAGCCAAGACTATCTGTTAATTGCACAGTTGTGGCTTGGGCTGAATTAAATTCAGGAGAACTTGATGCGTAACATTCTTTGACTTGTAGATCGAAAGTACCGTTGCGATCACGGGCGTAGATGACCAAAGACAGAGTTTCGCCCACTTGTACGGCTGTGTCCACTGAATCGGTGAAAGGCCCATCGCCTGTGTGAACGTCCATCCAACAAGCGATCGCCTCACCTTCGAATCTGAGCTCCTGCACGTCAAGAGGTGCCACAGACACAGGACGGAATGTTACAGTTCGGTCGATGTGCGTAGGCCAGTCGCAGCGAAGCTTTCGCGCCAAATCTCCGTCTGATTGCACTACTTTATCGAATTGTATGATGAGTGTGTTCTGTAGACTCTCGCGTTCCACTTCCTTTGACGTTGTGCTTCCGCAGCGCATTGAGAGTATGACGAACGTGAACTCTGCTGAGTCGCCATCGGCGTTCACATATCTAAGAAACACAAGATTTTAAGTTGTCAGCAATAATGCACACTAGATTACTGAATAGGGTTGGCTAAGTTAAGGAGATCAGGTTTGCAGGAGGTTCTTCAGGATGAAGAAGACTGAAGAAGGACTGAGAAGGAGATAAAGAGACATCTAATTGATAAATCCACGTACGTTTTATATGTTTAAATAGTTTGATAACTTCTACACTTCTTGAAACACATACACTAAATAGAAAAACATCCCCCACATCTTCTATATTCTCTTAAGTTATCTCCTTCATTTAAACTCTTTACTGACTTTCAATGACTGTATACAATATAATTATCAATTAATGAGATCAAACTGATCAATGAGAGAAATTATAAAAAAATATTACTTCCTAAGATCATTCCTTCTGCGTTTTCATTTAGAAATATCTTATGTTATTTAAGTAACATTATTATTATAAGCAATGTTTAAAGATTAATTGATATCTATATTTTTGTAACTAAAATATAATCTAGTGTAATTTAGATTATATTGTTGAACATATCAGCGAAGCATTTATCAGGCTTATTTTAAAATTTCATGAATTGGCAATTGGGTAGGGCTTAGAGTGACTACTCTAGAAGAATGATAAGCCTGTGTTAATTGAACGTTTAATGTTAGCAACAAACTATTGTGATGGTGACTTTTGTATATTAATATTAATTTCTGCTGTTGAAATTATTAGAAGTCTATTACAGTAATGAGTACATTTTCGTTACTGTTATGCTATTATAAGCTGTAACATAACAATTTACGTTATGTTTATTTGTTAATTAATAGTTATTATATTATGGCTGCTTAATATCCATCCATTCTAAGATTTTGAATAAATGTTTAGTTTAATACTAATTATAAAGCTATGACCGAATTTCTTCAAATGTTCAGTTCATGAAAAGGTACGAGTTTGTCCAATTTCTGTCCAGTTCGTCAAATGAACAAGGTAAGAGGTCAATTCACGGAATGGACAGAAATTTGCCCGATTCATTAAATGGGAAGTTTCACGAAATAGTTGTAATATAATTATTTTGAAATTTTAAGTAATTAATTTTATTTATTTGTAAAAATATTTGGATTTATAGAAATCAAAAATTCATATATAAAAGAAAAGTAATGAATTTGAATTGAAACTTTTCATTTAAATATTTCAATATTTTTACATTGTGGTTATCAAACTGTTAAAAATATGTAATAATGATTTTATTTTGCTTGAAAAATTTATTACTGCATTTTTTTTTATGGAAGATGATTGTAGAAAGACAATAAAGAGTCTAGTGCTAGTAAAGACTTAAAAGAATACGATGATTAAGGATGGTTTCCTATTCATTACATATGTTAAGTAACAAAGTTTGTTACGCGAATCAATTTACAAGGAAATCTCTGTATAAATTCATGTCAACATAAAGCAAGAGAATAAAGTATTTCGTTTAAAATTCAATCAATTATATTAAGATCTTTAGTCTTAATATAAGATTACAAAGTTTTCAAAATGAAAGACTTCCTTCTCCTACATTATTGAGAGTGATGGAAATTCCCAAATGTTCCTTTACTTGCTGATTGGAAATAAATTCGATATATTTAATAGCGCTCATTTAAAATGTAGTTAGGCTTAGCTCTTAACAGATATTGTCTTTTCAGAAATTCTGTCAAGAAATAGGTGACTCACTTTATCTCTTTCACAGTAAGATAGATCAGCAGCTCTCATACACTCAGTCATACTTCATTGAAAAAAGAAAGTTTTTCTTTAACTATTTTCTTTTTTATTTTTTTTTCCAAATTTAGGGATAGTGCAGATAACTTTCACGAACAAATTAAATGCAGGAAAGATTGATAGGAAAATCATATCACAAACATAGCATTGAATAGAAATGACAGAAAAATAACAATATATATTAAAATATTATCTTCATTGAACTGTGAAAATAAAATGAAATTATAACCATCGTCCTAAAAGTATGCAAATAAGTTAGAGAATCTATTATTATCAGGAAATATTAATATCACGTGTTGTGAAATTTTATAAATATTATTTACATCTATATTATATTTCAATAAAACTGATCTTTACCATAAAATAATAATAAAAAAAGCCAATTGTAAAGAAATTGTATAAAAAAATAAAAGAAATTATAATCTAGAATGTGTCCTGTTATTCTAAAACATAGTCATGGATTTATATTTAATTAATTGGAGCAATTGTTTAGTGTGTAGAGGGAATTCAGGATTTTATTTTTATGGAAAAGTGAACTTGACTATAATTTTTGTCTGTTGTAAGAAATTTCCGATTGGAAAAATGTATAGAAAGATTAGAGAAAGAGCTGTGTTTTGATGTTTTTATGCTTTTGTTCTTATCTTTTCTATTTATCGAATTTGCTTTTTAGAAACAAACTCTATTACAGTCTTTCTTAAAAGATTGCAGAAATTTTTAACATGTAAAAAAAAAATAATAAAGGAACAATTAAAAAGTTTGAACAGTTTGTCCCAATGAGGCGAAAGATGCCATCCTTAAAATATAGTAATATAAAAATATAAACTCGAATATCATATTTTAGTGAGAAAATTAAATTTATCAAACGATATCGTACACACTCAGCAAAAGTATTATTCAGAAAAAAAAGATACATAATGTTAGACAAATTATTTTTTTTTACTTAATTCTGATTTGTTTTAATCATTCAGTATATTCAGAAATATTGCTTGAATATAACAGATTGTTCTGAAACATTCAAATCACAATTACTAAAATATTGTTTATTGAAATAGCAACACACCAAGAAATACGTGAAACAGTGAATTGAAATTAAAGGTGCAGAATTATGATATACTGCAGGAAGTAAATGATATCATATCCAGAGTTACAGCTGACATGGAAAATACTCTTTCTGCTGGATTGAGCAACAAATCAGTAATTACAATTAGTAAGCGGTGTGGCATTGAACGGGCAGATCTTGATAATTGACTGCGGAATGTTAGGACATGCTGTCTCTGTCTGGCACTTTACTTGTTGCTGGTGGATCTTGACGGGTGAGGTTTCGAGCAGTCATATTCATACACGTGTGTAGAAAGATCTTTTCATCAGCGAAAGATCTAGTGAAAATGTAGCCTAAGATTAAAGAGAAATTCTTAGACTGAAAGAAATGTTGAGTTATCCGAGCCAAATGAGACCGAGCATTCTCCCATTGAAAGGTGTCATTTGGAACTGCATGTAGAAATAGTAGCACTACAACCTCCAAAATGTCATTGATATATCACTGACTGTAAATAAACATAAAGAACTCCATTTGCTACCAAATGAACAGTTTGTGATCTGAACCATCGTTGCGCTAATATATGGGAATCGCTTTGTTGTCAGCCGTTGTCCACGTTCATTGGCGCGTTCTCGTGTGCCAGGAGAATCATTGGACAGCGATTGCTTTGCTACTGGCGAGGAGATGGTTCGATGGTCGGGGCTCGAAGATACCACCATTCTAATATCAATCTAATATTTTACTGTCCCCTTTCAATCATATCGGATTTGATCGTGATAGTCCAGTTTTTCCTGGTGTTTCATATTCATTATACAATAGTTATTATTTATAATAATAGGCATCTAATTGACGTTACTGTTGTTCACTTTTAAAGAAAAAGAAATGAAAACGATAAAATTGCGAAGAAATAAAGTTAACAAGAGATGTAATTAACTATAGACTTATTGAAAATATTATGAAAAAATGTTTTACAGTTTTTATTTTGAAATAATATCTGTGTAAAGTTATACTTATGGGTAAACTCTTCTGATAAGAAAAACAAGGTAGCGATAGCGATTAGTAAACCAATCACAGCGTTTCGCAACGGCTTCTGATATGTGAATGAAGAAAATTATTCCAAAGTTAATACAAAACGCCTACCTATAAATAAGCGGAGTGAAAAGTTGGTTGTGAGCAAATTAAAATATATTTATATTTATATTTTAAAAAGGATTTCATGCTTATAAATTGATCAAATTCCAATGGTTGTAAGAGAAGAGGCTATTATTACAAGTACAATGTGTTGTCCCACTTCTATCTTTGTTTCTCAGGCTAAGTGTAGGGGATTCTCGATTTACGCGTCCTTATTCACGACTCTTAACATTTATTTTTGAAAAAAAAACAACCAACAAATAAAATAAAACTGAATCATCGTGCAACGACACGATCTTAAATGAACGTCAAATGATGAACTGAGTGTAACTCTGGAAAGGAGGCAATAAAACTAAAGTAAAGAAATATGTATTATAGGAGGATTGATTCTTTATTCATGTTATTTGTTCAGATACTTTTATTTTAAAAGAAATAAGTTTGGTAACTGATTTTTATATGTACGATGTTTATTTTGGTTTGGTGTTTATGATTTTATATTGGATTTCGAATCTTTCGAAGAGCTCCCCACCCCTGAACGACCTGTATTTTAATGGGGAAATCGTCTTCATTTAAGCTAATGGGGGGGGGGGGAGGTCCAGGAATGAGTGTGTAGTACAGTGAAGCATTAGAATTAATATTTGAATTATTCTAATTTGTTTATTATGATAGCTCTAACTAACACTGCTTAAAAGAAGTGTTTGTAAATCGAATCAGGAATGTTTTCAGTTCACAGTTTAAGAAATATAACTTACATTTTTTTTTCTTCTAATGAACAATGAATGTCATTCAGTTATGCCTTTGATGTTTTCAGTAATTAAAGGATAGTCAACAATTTTTCCTCTTTTTATTTTCTTTTTATATCTTGAGAATAGGTTTCTATTTGAACTGTAATTTTAATGACCTCATCTTCAATTGCACAAAAGATTCCTTAGTTTCAGGAAAAGGCTCACCACGAATCAATCAGAAGTTTAAGATATCTTTTCAGTTTGAACTCAAATAACTCATCTGCGCTTCTAAAGCACTTCAATCTTTCTTAGTTGTCTCAATTTATTTACAAAAAAAAAATAGTATCAACGAGTTTTCTTCAATTTACGCAGAATGGAATCATTTCTTACTCAGTTTAGAGGCAATCAAATGTAATCTATGTCATTCAGGAATTAATTTAGGAGACTTAATTAACAGTTCCTTTTCAGAATTTAGTCACCACGAGTAGTTATAAATGGCTTAACTAGAAAACCGTGGTTTCTTTCTTGAAAATTTTCTTTGTAAGGGTTAAGAAACTTCCTTACAAACTCTGTTTTGTCAATAGTGCTTTCATCAGGATTTCGCCAATCTACAGTACATCAGCTTTTTCTTTCTAGATTTGTCACTCCACAAAATTTTACGAAGGTTTTTACGTATTTTTTATAAATCCTAGTCGATTACCAATCTTTTCCTTTAATATTTTAAAATAAACTTTGTGACATAAAGACTCCTGCTATCGAAGTTGATCAAACTAAATATTTTTATTTTACACTGATTCATGGCATGTAAGGGGTAAAATATGTATAAATATGTATATTTTATTTTCCATCTAAACAGACGAAAGTGTTGAAAATCTGGATTTTCATAATTTATGACTGAAATTTTAGTAAAACAAAACGGACGATAATGACGATAAGGGATGTAATAGGAGAGAAATAAACAACCATTCAATAAACAAACATATACAGTCCACAAAGAAACCTGTTCACTAATGTTTGTAACGAATGGTAGGTTCTTCAGTGTAGTTATTCAGTGTATTTACAGTGTATTTACAACATGTTTTGGCTCAATTTTATCAACACGTTAATATATGAAATTCAACTATTGTAAAAAATTACAAAAGTTAAATGAAACTAATTCATTAGATTACTTTCATTGTTTTCAAATGTGACATTGCTTAATGGACATCAATGTATTTATGGTTCTTTTCTTTCTCTACCCTAAGAATATTTCATCTACATGGATGAAAGATTGTCAGCGGACTTATTAAATATCTGTAATGCTTATTATGTAATCTATAGTGACAGTCTAGTCAAGTAAAATTTAAAGTGACTGTTCATCAGTATCGAATTTGAACTGTACTAAGTAATTAGGAATTTCTGCTGTAAGCTTGATAGAACCTATTGTTAGATTATTTTGCAAAACTTTGCAAAGTCTATTTTCAGTCTATTTTTAGTTCTTTTGTATTAGAAAAAGTGGATCCGTTAGATAAGATCTGTGTTTATTTGGAGTGTTCTATCCTTAAGGGAGTTTTTGGTGCTTCAAGGTCATTTCACGACGAAATATTATATCTACGTCGGATACCAGCTCTTAACCAATGAAATTTATTCCAGAATTCATCCTAAGATGTATTTATTTTTAAAATGTTATTATTTGGTTGAAGAGTGAGTGATTAGCTACTGAACTGTTATGAACTTATTCTAAATATTGTGAACTGCATGAAAATGAAACTTCTTCAGTTTATTGTGTTTCCATTTGTATATATAAAATGTTTTTGAAAGTTATTAAAAAATAAGAGTTATAGCAGATATAGTATTTTGATACCAAAGATGTTTTGAATTCAGTCTGAATCATTGTAGTTTATTTTTCGTTTGATAATGTAGAAGTGTGTCTGGCTTTTTGATGTGCAATGTTGACTCAATCTCAAATATATGTTTCCCAAATTATTTTGGGTTTATTTATAAGAAATTTTGTTTTTTCTGAAAGGAGTTTTTTTTAACCTTTTATTTTCTTGTATTATATTTCATTACCTTCTTGAATCTAAATTTACAATTTATCTGTGTTATATGTTTTTAGTGGTTAAGAAATCTATTGATGCATAAAATACAAGACCTGAGCTTTGAATGTTTTACAATAACTGTTATAAGTTATTTTGAAAAATTGCAATTGTTATTTTCTTACATAAGAGTAGGTAATTTTTTCTTTGTGTTACCTGCATTCAGAATCAGCATAATGTCCTTTGGAGAAAACGACACCGTTGAAAGGTCTGTCAAACTGTAAACGCACAGTCATTCCATTCCTCTCGCAAGTTACATTGAGGTTTGTTAGACGGGGCATTGGAACCATCATCATCACTGACGATGAAGAAGAAGCCACTGTTGTCTCAGCCGTCGCCATCTGTTGAAACAAAAGATTCCATTACATTCAGTACAGCAGGGAAAAAAAAAGATCTTTAAGTAAAGAATTGATTAAAACTCTTTACAAATGAATAGTTAAAGAAAATGCCTGAATTAAATACATTGATTAGCATCAAATTGGCAGATTCCTTCTTTTTCAGTTTGTTTTTTCTTCAATTTCAAAAACTTTACAAAGTATTAACGACAACCTTTAAAAGAATAAATGGAAACCATTCAATAAATGACATCTTTTCAAACCATAATGTTAAGTTACACTAGTTAAAAAAAAAACCCTACCGCGTTTTCCGTTTAAAGTTATGAAATGATTTTGAATATTTGTTAAACACCAAAAAAATTTAAGCTTAAATTCAATTCTCATCTTTAAATTTTACAAATATTATCACATTATTTCCATAACAAAAATTTAATATCTATTTTACTTACTTATTTCTGAATCTTGTAAAGTTCGTTTTTTAAAACTGGAAATTTGTGTTTGGTAAAGAGGACTCAGAATTACAAGAAATAGAGCAAACAGGGGGAATTCCAATCACTTAAGCAAGAAATAGAATAAAATCGATATAGTTTTACTTATCTTTGTAGTACATGACTGTACATAAAAAAACTGAAAATGACAACTGGGTTAACTGAAAATAATTGTTTTTGTTAACCTTGTATTTGATCACAATTCCCCCAACATATTGGTAATTCCGATCATTTATTTCAAACCATACAAAAAACAAAAAGTTTAATAAGCAAAATGAAGCACATTTATTTTCCTCAAACATTTCAATATTAAACGTTCATCACACACGACAGTAGTCACAACATAGTTGGTAGGTGAATCATAGCCAGAATATGCTGCTCATTCTGTGCACCTATACTAAAGTTCTCTGCCCTGTCCCTCATCCCCACAAATAATATAAAGGTCGTTATTGTTGCACATTGTCTCCTCAAAATCGTCACATTCGTCATTGTTACAAAGATCTGTTGATCGATGTCTTCATCTGACGAACTGTCCAAAAGAATATTCCTGCGGCTAATTTTTTTCTTCTTCCGGGATGCTGGGACCTCTGACGTTTTGGTTTCGACTGTTCATCTTACTCAGGGCCCCCACAAGGGGGGGGTCAGTTGGGCCCTCAGCACCGGGGCCCGGCCGTCAAAGGGGCCCGCTGGCTGCAGTCTATTTAAGGATCACATAATGGATCTTTTAGCTTCCATTGCAACTGAACATGAGCACTTGTTTCTTTATACCATTTTATAATGAAAACATTCAAATTTTTGAATAAATTAAAGAATTTGTAAAAAAAAAAAAAAATATAAATATGGTTAATTTAAGATTCAGGTTATGAATTCTTGGAATCAATTTACATTGCATTTTTCCGTTTTAAGGAAATATTTAAAATAATGACGCAGCTATGGTTCCATCACAGAAGAGAGAGGAAGCATAGTTTTTGTCTCTAGTTCGAAGTTTGTTCTCCTCATGCAGCATTAAATGGTTTAGTTTCTGTAATAAATACTGGTGAAAAAGTTATTTATGAGTCGTCGTATGATACCAAAAAAAAAAAAAAATTATAATTGTAATAGTTGACACATCTTATTTATTTCTTTGATATCATTTTGAGGGCGAAATCCTATCAATTAAAGAGAATATATAGGAATCTATTCAAGAAAAACTAATCAAAAATACTGGATTCTGGATGAAATCTTAACTTTCGAAGAAATTTAAGGATTCAGTTGACCTTATTACTCCAAAATACTTGAGTGCAGCCCATAGCGACTTTTCTCCCCATTACTGTTTTCGCACATATTTGTTAATTAGTGAACCCCAGGACATGCGGCAAAATTTCAAAGAACACCACTTTCCAATTGTTGCTAATCCTTCCAAAGGTAAAGTTTTTGAAGACAGAGGCTTCAAAGGAAGTCATTGTTATATTCTTCTCTGTCTAACAAACATCTTCCGAGGCTTTTGCAAACTTCAGAATCCACAGCGGTTTTGATCACTGAAGATCTTCTTAAGGTAAGTTATTACTTATATTAAGTTTTTGCCTATACATTTTTTTGTTAGGCTTTAATTTATGTATTAGCAAAGTATCTATTCTAATGAAGTTTTACTAATGGGAAAACAGATTTATATTGTAAAAATTCAATGATTTACAGAGAATCAAAACCCAATCATTGACGTTTTGTGTGTCGGGAGTATAAAATTTCTTTGATAAGTTTAAATTGAAATTTAAGTTATTGTGGAGTGATCAATTATCAAAAGTGTTACAAATAAAAAATACAAAATTGTTGATCTAATCTTTTACTTGGCATTCAATAAAAGTGCCTTTGCAGAAATTGTCTTTCAAATTTTTTTTTACCATTCTAAAGAAAGTTAAGCCAAAAAAGTGACTGATTCACATTTTAGTAAATTAGTGAAAATATTTTCTATAGTGCATCATAATTTTCCGATGAAAATGTGTGTGCGAAGGCTTATTCATTGTCCAGCTGTGATTTTCAACTCAATTTGTGAATTATTTTGGACTTGCTTTTCATTGAAAATATTACTGAGTTGTTCATTTTCATTTCACAATGTATCAAACATAGTTTTAAGATAAACAGGTTTTGTTTTTTGTTTTTTTATTTTCCTTTTCTTTTTTTTTTTTCCTAAAAGCTTTGGTTTTCAGAGGCATTGTCACAACTTTTTTTTCTTAAAATAGAAGTACTACCAAATTCTACTACCAAATACTTCTTTGGTAGTAGAAGTCATGTATACGTAATTGTAATATTTTTTTGTCTAAAAATTACAAACTTAAAAAATAAAAAAAAATCTATCTTAAAATACTGTTAGTTGAAGAAAAAATTTCGAAATTAATTAGCTTAATTTATCTTAACATAATATTAACATAAATAAAAATGAAAGGGAAAAATATTGCTGCGTTTCAGTTACGTACCTAATCCAAATCTGTCCTCTATTTTTAATTTACTGTAAGATTTATTTTATTAATTTTTTAATGTTATTCATTTATTTCTTGAGTTTGACTGTCAAAGCTGAAATATTGCACGGTTTATAAAAAATAATCAGAAAAGTATAATGGCAGCAATTATGTATGTGTATAGACACAGTTATGTTAAATAATTCAAATTAACATGTTACCTAATTCTCCAGAGATCACCAGCATATATCCCGAAAAAAAATAATCCTCAAAAAATCCACAATCCTCAAAAAAATAATCTCCGCCAACGCATCAGATTAGCTAGTCCAGATCCTTTAACCAAAAAAATGCCATCTTCCGTCGATGACCGAATAATGTTATTGTTATTTGTTTTACTTTAAACCCGTTTAGATCTAATTTATTTTCTATTCGTTTACCAATTATTTTTATCTGACAAGAATATGATCCCTTTTTACTAGTAAACAGAAATCAGTTTCATGCAAGGGCCCGACAAAATTTTACAAATCTTACTTAAATACGTAGGCTACTTATGTTTTTATCTTTTGCATGAATAAATCCTTTTATTATTTGTTAATAAAAAAAAAATATGTGACCACGTGGTTTCAGATTCTGAATAAATTCATTCATAACTCTCCTAAAATTTTCACGAGATGCAGGCAATTTGCACTAAAATTGTGCAATTATTATGCAGTAATGTTAGACTGTACTCCCGATATTAGCCACCAGGAACAAACAACTATTATTGTGCGATTTGGGCATTTAAATAATATTAATAAAAAAATTGAAATTAGAGAACATTTTTAGGCTTTTGTCCTATATTAGATTCTAATGGAGAGGGACTAACAAGATTTATAATAGACTTTTTAAATCAAGAAAATATTACGATATGCGAGGCCAAGGCTATGATAACGGCGCTAATATGAAAGAAAAACAATGGTCTCCAAAAAAAAAATAAAACAAATTTAGTTATAAATCCTTGAGCTTTTTATGTGCCATGTGCTTCACACAGTTTAAATTTAGTAATTAATGATGCCGCAAAGGCGTCTCTAGAAATTACTAACGTTTTTACTTTGATTCAAGAAATTTATGTTTTCTTTTCGAAGTCAACTCATCGTTGGCAAATTTTAATGAAAGAGTTGTCCTTCATGTCCTTCACTGACCGTTAAACAAGTATCTGAAACAAGGTGGGAAAGTAAATCGACGCTATAAAAGTTTTAAGATATAATTTGGAATCAATTTATGATGCATTATATGTTTTATTTAATGATTCATCTAGGAATGCTAATACAAGAAATATGGCTAAATCTCTTATAAAAAAAATTAAATCATACAAATTTATATGTTCCATAGTTATTTGGTATAACATGAGGTAAAATCTAAGGTAAATGTTGTAAGTAATTTTTGCAAAATGTGATTTAGTTATCCCAACTGCAATTGAAATGCTGCACGACCTCAATATTTACTCACAAGAATCTAGATCGGATGATAATTTTAAAAATATGTTGAA
The DNA here is from genome assembly GCA_023159025.1 of Thereuonema tuberculata. Taxonomy (NCBI): domain Eukaryota; kingdom Metazoa; phylum Arthropoda; class Chilopoda; order Scutigeromorpha; family Scutigeridae; genus Thereuonema; species Thereuonema tuberculata. Next base: position 117,474,869 of record JAFIDM010009631.1, read on the forward strand.
TGAAGCTCAAAAGATTGCACAGGAGATTGACTGTGAAACTAAGTTCCCAGCTTGATATTGTAAGACCTCGCAAAAAAAAGAGAATATTTATGTATGAAAATGTGGATGAAAGTCCTGAATTGCCATTAGAAAATTATAAAGTTAATTTTTATTTCACTATTTTAGATACAGAAATATCCAAAATACAGGAAAGATTTGAGCTAATGACAGTTCATAACGAAACTTTTCAGTTTCTAAATAACATTTATTCGTTGCTGGAATTGAATCGAGTTACTAAAATAAAATATTGTATTGATTTGCAAATTAAATTACCCGATAATGAACAAAATGAATCTGATATAAATGCGTTAGATTTATGTGATGAAATTGAAATCCTTTTAACATACTTGAAGCCCTGCATGAATGCATTAGCAGTTTTAGATTATATATTTTCAAATGATCTTACTCCAATGTTTCCAAATATAACAATTGCATTATGAATATTTTTGACAATAACTGTGACAGTGGCTTCCGGTGAAAGAAGTTTTTTTTAAATTAATAAAAAATTATTTAAGATCTACTATGTCACAAGAATGATTAACAAACTTGAGTTTAATCAGTATTGAAAATAAAATAGCTGCGATTTAGACACATCAGATTTAATTAATGAATTTGGGCTCAAAAAGGCAAGAAAAGTTAATTTTTAATTAAAATTTACTGTATAATTTTTTTATAATGAACTTTTGGATTTTATTTTGCTTAGTAATTGAAACTACATTAAGCACATTTGCAAGGAAATTTTTATGTCTGATAATCGATTTTTATTTCTTTGAAAATCCAATTATTTAAACCACAATCACTTAAGGAATTTGGAAAAAATCCTATATAATAATATAAAAGTTTTATATAAAACCTTTAACTTTTAACTTTTTAAAGTTTTGTAAAAAATGAGCCTGAGGAAGCATAGGAAGCTACCTTTGCGAAATATCGTAGTTATGATGTCTTTATTTGAAGTAAATATGGTTTCCATATAAAAATAACGAAGGACAAAGTTTGTCATTATTTTTTTATTAGGGGTGGCAACTTTTGCCTGGCACCCCGGCGCCAACATACCTTGGCGCGGCCCTGGATCTAATAGATTTTTGCTGTTTCTTAATTATTCTTAAGTTAACGCGGAACACTTGGGGGCGATGACATGTTCCTGTTATCAGCTCAGTATTCGCCAGTAAGGTAGTCGTATCATCACCTCCAATATACATGCCAGGATACGTAGTGGCATGAAAAATCAGTGTCAACGGTTGTGTGAATCAGTAAAAATTTAAAAGAAAAGAACTAGTGCTTCGTTTCCTTGGTCAACGAGTCATCCCGATTCCAGAGACGTGCATATTGGGGCCCGAACCAATCTTTGCTCATTGTAAGTACCCTTTATTGCGTTATATTTGTCGTGAGGGGAAGAAAAGTGATATCCGGAATATTATGCTACTAAAGACATTATCTAATTCAAAACAATCCTAGTTCAGAAAGTAGCCCACTTTAAGTAATTCGATTGGTCGAAGAGAAAGACTGTTTTTAAAACTATCATTTTACATTACACATAAAACTATTAGGTCTACTGGTTTTAATCAACTAAGAAAATTTACCTATATCTAATTTATTGTTTGTCTATCTTGCTTTTTTTTAAGCTGAATTTTTTTTACTTTTCTTTGCCTAATTCGTTGTTTGTTTATTATTTTCAAGGCGATTGTATTTATTAAAAGGCGGACAACTGTTGTTGTTTTTTCTTGCAGCACAATCATTGCAATCAGATTTTCATAGGAGGAAACGGCTCCATTATTAATTTTGTTTAATTTAATACATATATATGTTTGTTTGCGTATTTTTATAAAATAAAGAAAATATATCAGTGTAGGAACTTTTTTCGAACAGTCACCAGTAATATAAAAGTTTGTTTAATTCATCTCGTGTTTATTCTCTTTAATTTGTAGACAATACTTTAAATGAATGTCTTTGTTTAAAAATAATTAGCACATGATAAAAAGATTATTAATTCATATTTTAAAAGCTAAGAAAACAATAAAATACTCATCAAGGACGGTTTCAACTCACAACTGTTGGGTTATCATCAGCTCCTCTTTTTATTTAGATAATGAAAGATTTAATTTTATAATTACTAGTGCAGAATTTATTTAATGTTCAGGCATTACTCATTGAGTTCAGCCTGTTTAGAGAGTATTTCATTCACTATTTCGATGCTATTAAGAAGTAAGTGTAGAATTTGAAGTTTTGATGTTGTATCGCTTCTGTACATTCCGTGAAAAGTTTGATAGTGGTTTGTAATCATCTTTATCACATTCCGAGATTTTTCTTTTACTTCCATATTTTTTTTTTTTAATTTATGACTATTTTTTTTTTAATGTGTGTTAAAATTAATTTAATAAAAAGATGAGAGACAAATAATCACATTTTAAAAAATTTAGAAGGTGAGATTTCGAAAGTCTGAAGGTGTTTGATTCCTTTTTTGTTTTTTTGGTTGGCGATTTGGGGGTTCCGTTTTTTATTT
>JAFIDM010009631.1:117522828-117534703 GCA_023159025.1 Thereuonema tuberculata
TTTCTCTTTTTGTGCGCACACTTTTCGTTGTAAATAGTTGTTAATAGTTTTATATGTTTTCTGTTTTCTGAGCACAGTATTTTCTATTTTTCTTATGGCCATATATTATTTATTTTTTTTTAGTACATATATTAATTTACTTTCTTGTACGTAGATATTTCATTTTTTTTGGGGGGACGAAAACACCTGAGGGCGGAATTATTGTGATGAGTTTTTACATTTATATTTATTTTTTATTTATCCTGTGTGTTCTATTTTAACTTATTCATTTATTCATCTAATCCTTATAATCAAATCACTTGTATAATTTCAAATTCCAAACCGTTAACATTTATTTCTGTTTTGTTTATTTTTAAAATCCCAACGGCTGGAAGGGCTCCCATGATGCACCATAATTTAAATCCTTCTGTTAATTTCAGTTATCATTTAAACCTTCCAATCATCTGTTAAAGCCCTCCAGTCAATCAGCAATCACTGTAAATAAAACTATAAAAACCCTTGCTCTCCTTCAATAAATTAGAACACGTTCAGATCCAGGATCAGTCTTGTTCTACCTTTATTCCACGAACCAGGACACCAACAAACACCATAATATAAATACTCTCAATTTATGAAAGTTTGTTTTTATGGCTCAAATAGTTCTTTATTTATACAGCTTTAAAAATGCCCGAAAAGTTTATGGAAAACCAGTTACAAATTGCAGACCTTACTTCTGAATGCTATTTTTCAGAATGTTTAAGGTTAGGACAACAATATTTGGTAGGCTTTCAAACAAGGAGTGAAGGTATCTTTGTGCCAAATTTCATTAAAATCGGAGAGGATCACCTGAGAGGCATTTGCTGATTTGACGTGGAATGACCTATAAGCAGAATAATAATAATATTATATTCTTAATTTTTATATGCTAACTGAATTAATAATATTGAGGCTCAAAACCAGTTAATTTTTTGGAAAGAATGCCTGTTTTACAACAAAACAGGTAGATTATAGATTATTTTAGCGAAAAACATTCTCATTTCAATTCATATGAATGAATAAGGCAATAAAGCAATCTCCAAATTCAACATTCCCAAAATATTCCCAGTAGCTGAACTTTGATGAATCGAAAATAGTAGTAATGCATTGCTACATAATTTTCTATATTTTTTTTATTTTTATATTTTTGCTTTGATATAAATATTTTTTTTAAGTCCCATTGTTAATAAAGACAATTTTAAAGAAGAAAGAATACAATTTACCATTTTTTTTTTATTTGTGATGATATTTCGGTTGATAGGGCTACAGGTATTGTTGTTGTTGTTATTATTATTATTTTGTAAGTCATCCAGAATTGTTAAAAAGTTTCATTTTGATTATCAATGTTTCTGCACTGGTGGAAAATGAAAAATGAACACCCCTAAGAATGTGAATGGAAAGCACCGTATTTTCATGTGGTACTGGTAGAGGGCAGTAAATGCGATGATCAAAAGCGCAGTGCTCTGGAAGAATTAGGAAGCTAATTCACTCACTGGCCGTGGACAATCCGAGCCCCTACCAGCTCCTGCAACAAGAGTGGTCGGCTGTTTCCAGCACCGTACTATGTGCCAAAGTGGTGGTGAAAGCTGTAGACATGTAGGACACCGTTTATGCAGTTAAGAGTGTTTGAGCGATGTCGTATTGTGGGTCAGAAGGAGGTCACGTGGTCGTTCCAAACAATCGCTAACACGTTGGACATGAAGTGTTCGCTGTGCATCAGTGTTGGCGCCGGTAGTCCGAGGAAGGTGTAGATGCTCATCAGCCTGGTTCCGGACGGTATAGGCACACGGATGCACGCCAGAATCGCCGCATCATATGAGCGGCCATTGAGGATTGCATGGCGATCGCAGCACTGATTAGGACCTTGCCGCATGCGGGATGTTAGCTAGGACCATCTGCAACTGTTTGCTGGAAGCTGGCTACGATCACGGGTGCCGCTCGCCAGACTTCCCCTCACGTCTCGCCACCGTGCAGCCCGCCTCCAGTGGTGTCGCAAAAGAAGCACCTGGAGGGATGAATGGCACAGCGTAGTGTTTAGTGATGAGAGCAGGTTCTGCCTCGGCGCCAGGGTGGTCATTTGCGCTTGCGGCATCGATCAGGTGAGCGGTACTTGCCACAGTGTACACAGCATCGACACACAGGACCAATGCCTGGCATCATGGTGTGGGTAGCCATCGCCTACAATGACCGTTCGCATCTGATTGTCCTTCAGGGAACATTGAGCTGTGCAGTGTACATTCAGACCATCATCCAACCCGTTCTGTTGCCATTCCTGCAAAATCAGGGAGATTTGCTCTTCCAACAGGACAATGCCCGCCCACACACCGCTCAAGCAACCCAACGAGCTCTCCAAGGCGTTCGTCAACTCCCTGGCCAGCACAATCACTAGACCTATCCCCATTGCGGTTGTGTAAGAACCAATTGGACGGCGTCACCGGCGACAAATCTTTCTCCGACTGCGCCAGTAGGTGAAATGTGCGGGGATCTCCATTCTCCAGGATGACATTCGGAACCTCTTCGATCGTCTCCATGCGAGAGTACAGGCCTGCGTTGCTGCTGGAGGAGGGTACACAGGGTACTGACGTGGTCTTTTGACATAGACTGTAGCCTCTGTACATAGGCGTATTATCCTGTGCGCATGATCATGTACAGTGTACGACTTAAAGAATGTGTGAATAAAAATTCATTCTCCTGGGACCATGGCTCCAGGGTGTTCATTTTTCATTTTCCATCAGTGAATTAAAACAGAAGATAGTGCTTATGAAGACTGAAGGGATTAAAGAAAAAACAAACAAATTAAGATAAAAGATAAATGTTATGAAAAGAATTCTGAGATACATAACTAAACATTACATAACATGTTAACATCAGCGCTCTCAAAAAAGTTAGATTGAAACAGAAGGATACAATAAATAAGAATATTTATCTTTTATTCTCAACGCTATGTTAGACAGTAGTAAGAATAGAGGATTTCAAAACATTTTTGTTTAAGAAAAAAAATAACAAACTACATATCTTGAGTGAATAATAATACTTATTTTTATTATTAAAGGCTTTTATTTAACTTGCTCTCTCTAGGGATAACTATGCTCAAAAGTTTATAATCGATATTTATCCATGTTGCGATGAGCTATAGAGCTTCAAATTGATGCACACACTCATTTTGGATGACAATATACTTGGATGCAAAAATATTATAGATACGTTATGCAGGAATTAATTATTAAAAGTTTCAGATAAGTTACTTGTTTTCCTGCAAAACTTTCTAAGATGTGATTGCTAGTTTTGGAATAAACCCCGCACAGTTGTAGATGAATTAAGTATGGCCTTTGAATTTCCCAAGCAATAATACATTTAATTATATTCGTAAGTATGAATTTGTATTTAAAATGTAGTGATGGTAATCAAGTTATCGCAAAGAGAGTTGGTATTAATAAAGTATTGCTTCGGCAGTACATTATATTCCAAAATTGGAACGATATAGAGAAGATATTTGTATGCAAATCTGAAAATTATGAGAAAATGTAGTTCAATAAGTGAATAAATATCTGTTCTGAAAATGAAAGAGAGATTTTTAGTCATATGAATTTCTTCTTCGATTACAAAATAGAGACTAAACGTAGAAAATAAATTATATATAAAAAACATTTTTTTTTTTTTAAAAAAAAACAAAGGCTTTTATTTGAAATAAAAAGGAAGAAAAACTTTTGTCTCCACAATCACAAGATTGTACGATTTAACACCACGAAAATAAAAGAGTGGGGCGCCCCTAATACTGCAATACATGACTGAAAATTAACTACAACATATGATACAATTCCTTCAATACAGGTACTTACATCAACTTGAAGTTGCAAATTTAACGGAGGGAAATAAATTTAATATGGAAATATCTCATTTTAGATTTCATAATTGTAAATGAACTACGGAAGTATTAAGCGCACCACGCTTTTATTTTAGCGATATTAAATCATACAATCTTGCGATTGTGGAGACAAAATTATTTCTTCCTTTTTAGTGCATTTTAAATAAAAGCCTTTTTAAAAAAAAAAAAATCTGTTTTTTTTTTTTTTTTTATTACAGTAAAACCTCGTTAAGTCGTCACTCAAGGGACCAAACATTTTTGACGACTTAGGCGGAGTGGGATTTTTGGAAAAAACACTGAACTACAGTATTTTCATGAATTGCTATATGATTCGGTGATAAAAACAAGGTTTTCAGAAATCAATTCATGCAAATGAATGAGTGGAAAATAAAAATAGAAAAAGCACTTTTTATAGTTACCACATTTTAATCGTTTTAAAAGAAAGGCAATGTCTGTCTTTGAAACGTTCCATCCAACCATTGCTGCCACCGAAATCTTCAATGTTCAACTCCTTAGCAATTTCCATGACTTTTTCTTTGAGAATCAGGGCAGAAATCAGCACATTTTGCGATCTGGCATGTTTTAGCCATCGAACAAAAACCTCCTCGATCTCGTCAAACTTCGATTTCCTCATTCTCCTTCTTTTGTCTTTGCAGTCAGCTTCTTCAATTATTTGTTTCTATGAAAGAATATCGTTTAATGTAGTCCTGGGAATATGGTGTTCTTTGGCAAAAGCTGTTTTCAAAACATTTGATTTTTCATAAAGTGCAATTAAGTCTTTTTTTTTTTTCTTTAAAAGATAACGAGGTAAGTTTTCGTTTCCCTGGTATGTTAAAAACGTAATCGAACCACGAAATTGCAAGAGAAAAAAATAGCCCTTACAGCGGGGCTTACTCGCTATGAACTGAAGTCACACTCAGGAGTGGACTAATTTTTTATTTTCTTATTTATTTTGCAGAATTTAATGAAAATTTTCGAATATATTTCATACATTAAGCATTATAGAAGATCTAATTTATCCTAATTATTAAAATAAATGCACAAATTATTAAAAAATGGTTGTTTTTTTCATAAAAATTATTTACTAAAAATCTTAAATATTTTTATATTGAACTAAAATCAAATAATTAAAATAATAACTTACGTTTCTAAAGATCTTACTGAATTTGTTTTATCTAATTTTAATTGACTTTTGATTCTAGGTTTTACATCTAAACATGGATATAAAATAATTGATTTTAGCTCATTATTCTGTATTAGAAATATTTTATTTAGTAAAAGAAAGTTCATTCCATCTAATGTGGGAATATACAAGCAATATACACCAAGCAGCAACAATAATTACCACAAAAACATGTAATTGTCACTTTTCAAAAATTTTATAATTTGTCAACCTTCTTCTTCTTCTTTGGCACTACAGCCCTTGGTGGGCCTTGGCCTCCTCAACAATCTTCCTCCATATCCTTCGGTTCGCAGCTTTCATCTTCCATCCTTGGATCTCCATCACCTTAAGATCAGCCAGCACATTGTCCAGCCATCTATTTCTTGGTCTGCCTCTCCTTCTGGTGGAATGCAATCTAGCATTCATAATACGTTTTGGTATCCTATTATCTTCCATCCTTTCCAAATGTCCTAGCCAACGTATTCTCTGCGATTTAATGAATTTCCCTATATCCTTTCCTTGAATAAGCTCTTGCAATTCATTATTATATCTAACTCTCCAACCTTCTGTCTCTCGCACAGGTCCATAAATTTTTCGCAGGATTTTTGTTTCGAAAGTCCTTAGTTTGTTAATATCTGCTTCCGTCATTGTCCACATTTCAGATCCATATGTGACAACAGATCGCACCAGAGTATAGTATACCTTTAGTTTTGTATTTCGTTTAATTAGGGAATTCTTAAATACCTTTGAGTTCGCATAAAAGGCCCTATTTCCTGCTTGTATCCTTTCTTGTATACATTGTCTTATATTATTATCGTTGGTTATAAGGATCCCTAGATAATGGAAGGAATTGACTGCTTTAAAGCATTTATTATGTGTCTTCAAGTCACATGGTGTTCTTCTAGCAATTGAATTGGACATTACCATATATTTAGTCTTATTTTCATTAACAGTAAGTCCTATTATTGCTCCGTCAGCCTCCATTATTTCTTATATTTCTTTTAAGGTGTTTACATCTCTTGCCACAATGGCAATATCGTCTGCATATGCACATAACTGGCTGGATTTCATCATTATCGTTCCTCTCTTATCAATTTTTTTATTATACTGTGTAGTGCTAAGTTAAATAAGACAGCAGAAAGACCATCACCCTGTTTCACTCCATCTATAAAGTCAAACTGCCTGGTCATTCTGTTATACACTTTTACTTTTGCCTTTGTGTCTTTCATTGTTATCTCAACCAACCTTCTCAATTTATCACAAATTCCTAACTCATTTAGTGCCTTGTACAGTGCAGGTCTTTTGATGCTATCGAAAGCTTGTTTAAAATCCACAAACAGAAAATGGAGATCTATATCAAATTCATAGAATTTCTCCATCATCTGTCTTATAACAAACAGCTGATCAGATGTGCTTCTATTTGGTCGAAAACCACATTGATAATCACCAAGAATAATTTCAGCACACTTCTTTATTCTTTCATTCAGCACCCCGGAGAAAATCTTATAAACAGTATTTAATAAGGTTATGCCTCTGTAGTTTTCGCAGGCTAGCTTATCACCCTTTTTATAAATTGGGCATATAATTCCAATATTCCAGTCTTCCGGCATTTTTTTGTTTTCCCATATGTTTTTTATTAGAGTATAAATTTCTCTTATTAAAGGTTGTCCTCCATGTTTAATGAGTTCAGATACAATCCCGTCTTCCCCAGGTGCACGGTTGTTTTTCAATTTGCATATCACTGCCTCCACCTCCATCATAGTTGGGTTTTCTGCCACTTCCATTTCAATTTCGACTTCATCTTCTCTTGCCTCTCTTTTCTCCCTTTGATCTTGTGTATCTTCTGGAACCTGGTCTAATTTGGTGTTTAATATTTCTTCATAATATTCTGCCCCTCTCTGTAATATTTCTTGTTCATTTCTGATAATCTCACCATTCCTGTTTTTACATGCATTTTGCTTTGGTTGGAAATTTTTTCTCATCATTCCCACAGCATGATAGAATTTTCTTGTTTCATTCTGTTCTTTTAATTCTTCAATCTCTTGAAATTTTAATTTAAGCCATTCCTTCTTCTTTTTCTTACATATCCTATTAGCATTAGATCTTAGTTCCTTGTACACTTGTACGTTTCTTCTTGTCACTCTCTGTAACATTTTCTGTCTTGCAGTATTTTTATGTTCTATTGCTAGTAGACATTCATCATCAAACCATTCATTTCTTTCTTTTTTTCTTATCCCGACATTTTCTATAGCTGCCTCTTTCACCACTTTCTGTATCTTGTTCCATCTGTCTTGAATTCCTATTATTTCCTCGCTGTTTATCAGGACATCATTAATATTTGCGTGGTAAGCTCTTACATTTTTTGGATCTCTTAGCTTTTCAGTGTCCCAATTTATATTTTTTACAATTCCAGTTTTAGGTATTGCAGATATCTTCTCTGTCACTACTGCTTTTACAGCATAGTGGTCAGAATCACAGTTAGGACCCCTGCAGCTCCGTACATTGATAACTGATGTGTGATGTCGTTCTTTAACTAATACATGATCAATTTGGTTAATTACTCCATTTACACTTGATTTCCATGTTCCAAGATGAATTTTTTTTGTGGAAAACATGTGCTCTTGATGATTAAATTGTTTCTAGCAGCAAATTGACATAACACATCACCGTTCTCATTACTTTCTTCATGCAGTGTGTATCTCCCTGATACCATTCCACTTTCGTTTCGTCCAACCTCTGCGTTAAAATCGCCCATAACTAGCATCAAGTCATACTTTTGTACTTTACTACAAGTACATTCAAGATCTTCATAAAACTTTTCCTTTGTTCCTTCTTCAGCTTCCTCTGTTGGTGCATATGCTGATACTATCGTTATATTTCTGAACTTTCCCTTCACTCTCAATCTGCTAATTCTTTCATTTACGGGTTCAAATTCCAAAACGCATTTCCTAATCTCTTTTGTTATTATAAATCCTGTTCCATATTGACCTGTTCTTCTCTCTGGTCCACTATATACAGAGAATACTGAGGCATATCCAGCTGTCCACGTCCTTGCCATCTTATTTCCTGCAGTGCTACTATATTGTACCCAAACTTAATAATCTCATCAGCTATTTCCTTCATTTTCCCCGGTTTCATCATTGTTCGTATATTCCATGTCGCTAATACCAAATCTTTAGTCCTTTTTCCTTTTCCGTATCCTTCCGTATTCCATGTATCTCATCCCTTTTCCGAGGCTCATGTTGAGGTTTCGTAATATAGTATTTTTACGTAATATAGTGTGGGGTTATTAGCCCCACGCCCAACCCCCAACCTGGAGGACCTTTATCTGTCCCCTACCTGTCGACCTGTCTGGCTTGGATGGCCCTACCAGGAGCTTACGCTCCCGCCAGCATAGCTCTCAAGGTCATTGGGGAGCGCAAACCTCTCGCCACGATAAGGCGGTAGTCCCTGAGGAGGTGTCAATTGAGACCTGACTCGAACAATTGTGTGGGTCATAAAGTATGTTGAAAAAAAATCAAAATTTTATTTTCATATTTTTTTTTAACTCAAAGTATCTTTAAGAGTAGAAAAATACATTGAAACTACATTTTCAAGTGTAAACTAGCCAGCAGGTCTGAAAGGGTGAGTTAAACTGCAAAATGACCAAAATGAAAAAAAAAAAAAAAAAAACTTGAAAAATTGATGATAACAATTTTATGGTATGTGATCATATTATTAAAAAACAAAAAAGGTCTCGCAATGCCTTTTCTTACTGAACACAAGATTTCAAACAATTCGAAGGATATTAATGACCATTCATGCAGAAGGTCGGTTTAAGCTTAATAAGATGTTTGGGAGGAGGAATAAAGAGCAATCTGTTTTCCAAGTGCATCCCATGCATGCTCAATCAGATTCAGGTCAAAATTATTGAATCTATTCAATCAATTCTGTGTTGATCAAAATATCTGTACACCATCAAGCTATTGATAATAGCTGTGTGGCCGGACATTATCATCCATCAACAACATGAATCCTTGGCCCACTGCATCTGGAAATGGAAGAACATTTTATTCATGGACCTTATCCATTTCAAAGTGTCTTCCTCCCTCAAAGATTTGAAAATAATGATCCTTGCCCTTAACAGTGATCGATTTCTCTAATGTTTAATGGCTGATATCTCATACCACATTCTCTCTAAATAAAATTCCTTCTGGAATCAATTTACAGATTGACTTCAAGTGATTTGCTAAATTTTACTCCACAATTTAGTGTCTCAAGTTACATGATGACGATGCGTTTTCAAACGAAACCTTTTCTGAATTGAAGACAAAAAGAGACGGACTGCTCGTCTCTAGATATAAAGGTTGTCTTCTTAATGAAGTCATCTTGTCGCAGTTCACCAAGAAATTCTTGGTGGAGAACAAGGTGAGAACGGATTGTAACTCTATGACGGTTATTTGCATGTAACGGTCATCTTGAGGTCTTGTAGCGTGAGGATTTCTTTCAACAGATCTTTTAGTGATGTTCGTCTATCCTCAACTGTTTCCATTGCCTTGGGAACACCATTCTTGATACATTCAACTTCGTGGCCGCATCAGATTGACTCAATCCCATCTCCATCCAAGGAACAGCAAACAAAGAATTAGCTAACAAACGTCTATTAGATATTTTATAAGAATTGGCTAGTCCAGAATTCTGATAAAAAGTTTCGAAAATGAAAAACAACCTTATCTCTGCTGCACTCTTAAGATAGAGTAACCAGATTTTGAAAATACAAATATGGGACACTTTAATGAAGCGGACAAAATCAACCAACACTCTTATTACTTATTACTTACTTGGAAGAAATAAATGCCACTCTTACTGAGAAGCAGATGAACTGCAAGGATTTTAGCCTTATAGAAGGTCCATGAATAAGACATTCTTGCGCTTAGTAACTAATTAACCTAAACGCATAATATCCACTGTTGGAAAAATGTTCATAACTTTATAGTGGAGAAAGGCTCGACAAATGATTTAATATTGCACTGCAGAATCACTCAATGGAGATGGTTAAAGTGAAAATACTTTTATCTCTTCACAGTTACTCACATTCTCCACTGCTGAAAATGAAACTAAGAAACAATACGGGACAGTTATGCATCCCGTATTATATCAGGACAACGGGACAATCCCATAAAATATGGGACTTCTGGTCACCCTAAAGATCTCCATTTCCATATTGGCGTTAGTGTATGACGTCTTCAATATTACTTGCATTTTCAGCAAGCTAAAAAAATATCACTTATGGAAAATTCCAAAATCACATTTAAATATTTAAAAAAAAACATAGAAAAAACGATTAGTAACTTAACTTTTGTGTTCTGGTGTAGGTCTTTGTTACCTATAGTTACTGCATACACATAAAATATATCCTTATAACATAAAAACTGAAATTTAAAACAAAGGGTTTCTGTAGGATAAAGGTTTCTTTTGATTATTTTACATTTCAAGTCTGACAAATGATAGGAATAAACAATGGCAAAAGACTGAAAGATCCAAAATATATATATATTGTATATCTGTAAAGCCTGAGTATACTTAAATATATTTTTCAGAATACGTAACTACATAAATAGAGTATCATAACCCCGGGTATTTTTCAAAGACTTAAGTATTTTAAAGAGGCTTGGCAACACTTGCTAACAAACCGATCGTTAGGATCGCTTTTACGGTTAACGACACGACATAAAGAGGACACTGAGCTTTTTTTTTTTTTAAATTAACCACGGATAGTGAGGACCGCCGACAGAATTGACAGGAACTAAACATCAGTTGCCAATCACATTAGTCTGCGAAATTTCGCAAAGTTTCACAATTCTTTTTTGGAGCCGAGATCTCTCTTTGTTCATGTTTGCATGCCAAGTTCCTTTGTTCCATTTGTGCAGCTGAAATGTGAAAATGCTTCTTTTTATATATTTCGTATTTTGATAATATATTACTGCATTTGTCAAATCCCAAAGATATAATGTCCCTTGAATTTCAATGATCAATTAGATATAAATTCGTTTTTCCAATCAGAACTACTTTAACAATAAAGATATTTGATTTTCAACGTATAACAGAAATTGTTTTATAATAATATTTAACAAATAATTTGTAATAAACTAGAAAACGTTTTAAGAAATAGTATGAAATGAAGCAGAAGGAAATTTGGCAATTTTAGTAGAACCTATCAGAATAGAACTTGATAAAATCGGCAGAGATTATTAATCTGCACAATGTAAAATTACTTTCTTCAAATGTTTTTTTTTTTTTCTTAAAAATGATACAGTAATACTCCAGCAGACATCGATCACTTTTTTGTAAATACATAAACAATCCAAAATTATAAACGTAGAATCTGTAAGTAGATCATATCATATATCTTATTACTACTTTAAATAATATTACGAAAAAAAGTAATACAACTAAAGATTATTTTTGTCAACAGCAAGTTAGATAAAACAAATTAATCAATAATGTAAACAATGTTATAAATCTAATGAAAAGACCTGATGAGTGAGTGAATAATACAAACAAAATAAACACAAGAAGTAAAAAGATGTCAAATATAGTAGTAAGAGAATTCATTTCCTATAAATGAACAATCAAATTGAATGATTCATTCGAAAATGTTGAAAAGGAGTTCGTTAAAATAAATCTTTTTATTGTTTTGTAATTCATTAAAATGCCCTAGGAGTGATTTTAAATTTAGTAGTAGGCTTAGGCTTTTCTCTATATTTTGAAACACATCGAAACTCTGTTATCAGATTCAGAATTCAGTCAGCTAATTACAAATCATAAGAATAAGTTATCGTCTAGGGCAGTGG